>VWZW01002564.1:374257-489998 GCA_013397115.1 Edolisoma coerulescens
TTGATGGCTGTGTAATTTTGTCTTTGTAGAAGGGCTCTAGAAGGGGGAAGATGTAAGCAAATTTTTTTCACCAGGGCCTTCTGAAAATGTTTTTTTATTCACGCAGCTCCAACATCTCCTTAGTTGTCCAAGCATGTTATTCATCCCATGGAATGGTTTGGGTTAGAAGGGACCTCCAAAGTTCAAGTCTGACTCCCCTGCCATGAGCAGGGACGCCTTCTACTAGTGGATGGGGAATCCACAGCTTCTCTGGGTAACCTGAATCCAGGGGACTGGGATAATGTCACTTGCCTGGATCTCCAGTCAAAAAATTCCTCCTTTGATCTTCCTGCCTTGCTGCTTGCCAAGTTTTCCCTCCTGGTCTTTGAGAAGCACTGGGAAAAAAGCCTGTGCCTGACAGCAGGGATGCTCCTACAGACCCCTGCTCGTGGTGGGATCAAATCCTGCCCTGTCACAGTTTTAATGGGGGCAGTGTGATGCCCTCTCCTCTTCCCTCCTTGTTCCATCAAGCCAAAGGGTGGCAGCGGAGCAGGGGGCTGATGCAGTGGGAGGATTTCTGCCACAGCAAGGGCAGTTCAAAACAAATTGGCTCATACAGTGTTACTCTGTTGACTGTTCAGCTCCAGATCAGGCACTAAATCTGACTCTAAAGAGAAATAACTATCTGACTGCTTGGATTTTCTTGGGACAGTAACTATAGAAACTCACTCCTGTCAGACACAGGTGCTGCAGACGTGTTTGTCTGACCAGAGCCAGAATGTGTCAGTCAGTACAGCAAAGTTTACAAGAGGTGCTCAGTGCAAAATGCCACGTGCTAGTGTTTCCCCGTGGATAGCAGGATTGCTGAGGTAATGCTGGAAAAAGAAAAAAAAAAAATCACTTATCATCTCTAGCTGTGAGCGTCATAGCGGAATAAATGTCAATATCCGTGTAATTGAGCTCAAGAGGTTCCTGTTAGCCACGGTGTTCTTGTTGGAGGGATGTGGAGGACCATCAGACAGATGAAACTGGTCCACATTTTTCAAATCATTTATAGGTCCTGAAACCCTGGGCTGAAAGGAACCAACAGCAGATTTGTGCTCCATTGGACAAACATTTCAGTCCAAGGAAAAATCCAAGCACCTTCTTTATGACATTTTAAAGAAAACCACTTACTGTTGGGACATTAAACATTCCCCAACATCACTGAAAAAGATAAAGAAGAGAAAAATAAAGATAGAAGCCAAGAACTGCAAAGCATTTATTGGTGATGGAATTAATACTTTCAGTGACTCAAAGTGGTCAGGGTTTCTCATTTGCCAAACACAGAAGGGAGTCCTTTGCATCCATCTGCAATGATATTGTCTTTCCCTTCTTTTGCTCAGCCAGCAAAGTCCAGCAGAAACACAGCCTGGGTGTGTGTGCCCTGAGAGGAGAACTTGGAAATAGCAGCACTCTGCCAGTATATGCTGGGAAATCTCAAAACTGCAAGACTTTGAGTGTGTTATCTGAACCAGTGCTCAGTGCAAGGGGGGAGAAGAAAAAGAAGATGCAGGGAAAGGGTGAGATGTGCTGTAAAGTTTGAGAATTCCATGTGTATGGTCGAGCTGAGGTAATTGCTCCCTGAGGAGCCCTGAGAAGCTGTGCAGGTTAAGGCACACAATCATGGAATTACAGAACGGGTCAGGTTGGAAGGGACCACGGTGGGTCATCCCCGAGGGTGACCAGGTCCCATGCTGACCCCAAGCAGTTTTCCTCTTCTGCCACACAACCCCACATTTTGAGCCCTCTCAGCTACTCAGTGTCGAAAGCATCAAGCACTAAACAGCTTTTGAGGCAGCACATTCCCATGCAGCCCTGTGAAATATTTAATATTAGGATGCTGTATTTGGGACAGGCAGCATTTCTGACAAAGGGGACGTGGTGAAACAGCGCCTTTTTGTCTCACCAAGCAATCTGCCTGCAAGGAGGATGGGCAGGTACAAAGCAATGAAAGGGATCTTTATGTCCTTTGAACGCGTAAGAAACTCCTTGAATTAATAACTAGCACTTACATCTAGAGGCAGACCCATGTTATTAGGAAGATTAACAGTAGCCAAGCACTTTCCTTTAAATGTGGACCTGCAAAGAGCTCCCTTGGCATGGGCCTTGTTGCAGGGGATGTTTCAATCCACCAAGGGCTGAAGGGAACATAAATCAAACCTGAAAGTGTAAGATAAACCCACCCAGCCCCTGCATGACCTTTCCTTAGCTGTAGTGCCCCCTGACATTGCAGCACGTCATGGCTGCAGACGTGAAAGGACTTCAGGGGACCTGCTGCATCATGCTGCTGCTGATTGCTTCAATCCACGCAGAGCCCAATCCTGCTCACACTGGGACCTGCAAAATGCCGCAGCCGGAGCATTAAACACGAGCGTCAATGTAAATTTTCCCCAAACACAAGCTTGACACTGGCTTGGGAGTCCCTTTTGGTCTCCTGCCTAATGAGGACTTTGCTTAGTAATGCAATTAGCACACAGGCTGGGTGGCTAATAAACCTGCTCATGGAGCTGTGAGCAGCTGCTCTCCAGCGGGGGAGGCCGGGGGGACACGCGCAGCTGCCACCTCTGTGACGCCAAGGTCCCCCTGCTCAGGGTATTTCAGCTCCCTAAAGCCACCACCTCCCTTCCCTCTCCTGCGTGGAGCGTTTCCAATGCCGGCGCTGCCGCCTCGGCCCGGACGTGTGTCCTTTGCAGAGCAGCAGCAGGAGGAGGAGGAGGAGGAGGAGGGCTGGATTTGGCTCTCCCACAATGGCTGGGCTCGGGCACAGGGGCACTTCCCAGCTGTCCCACATGTGCTGCAGCCGCGCGTGTGCGACACGCTGGACCCGGGGCTTCACACGTGGCTGCTCCGCGCCGTTTCCAGCCGCCCTTCTAATAAGCGCTAATTCAATTTTCGGCTTTGCTCCCTGATCCTTTCATGCTGCCTCCTGAGCTGCTTTGTGCCGACGTCTGCTGATGTCAGCAGCCACAGAGGGATGGGCTGCCCAGGGGCACTGGGGGGTCGCCTCCACCCTGGGATTTGCTCGGTGGCACTCACCGGGATGCGCAGGCTCCCTGGGATCCTCCGGAATGACGAGAGGGGTGTTGCGAGTGGGTTCTGCGCAGCCAGATCTAGGCGAGGGATTAAAATTTTGTGCCAGTGGTGTGAGGAGCTGCCTACTGTGCTCTGAGGGGGAGATTAGTGAGCTCAAGCTCAGCATGAAATTCAGGACGAAAATCTTATCGCGCGCCAGAAAAATTTTTGCCTCGTGCTCTAATCCTCCTGGAGGGGGCTGAATAACAAGCAGCACGGCCTGAAGGGGCCCTGCTTGGCTGTCTCCAGGTCACGGAGAGCACAGCCTCTACAAACCCGGCTAATCACCCCCTTCTCAGCCGTCACCACTGAGCTGGCGAGTCCTGATCCAGTGCTTGCCAATGTCAGTGAAAGCCTGATCCCCGTGGCCGCAGCGCTGGTCACGTACAGGGGTGGGTGTCCTTTCCCCCGCTCCCTGTCCTCCTCTCGCCTTGTCTGAGCTCCCAGGGGAAGATCAGGTTGGGGAAAAGCTGGACAAACACACAGGGGAAAAATAAACCCTTGGCAGCCTGGTGGTGAGCGTACTCAGGATCAAAGTGAGCACCGGGAAGCCCAAGGACACAGCCCGGTGCTGCTGAACCTTGGCGTTCTCCTTGTCCTGGCTCACACCACTGCCAGGGCTTGGCACTGCCCGAGGTTGGCTGATTCTCCTCCTCTCACCCTGCCCAAGGGGATTTCGGGGACCCCCAAGTCCTGGAATAGGACAGGAGTCTCCGGTAAAACAGGAGCATTAGCCTAGGCATATTAATTCATCATTAAATTTGTTAAGTAATTAATCCATCCACTCAGACACAAAAGGCCAAAGGCATGCACCTGGGAACAAGCAGCCCTTCTGCTCCTGTATGTGGCACAGGAATCCAGAGCCAGTGTCACACATCTTCAGGCCCCAGAGGTCGGGGGTTTCACGTGGCAGCAGGCAGAGAAGTTTTCAGTGGCCACTGCAGTGCTCTTGGGCTCTCAGTCCCAGCTTTGATGGCAAAGCCAGAATGTGCTGCCTCCCCCAGCCACAGTCACCTCCTCTTCCTCTGTCTGAGGGTCTGTAACTCGCAGGTGAACCCGGCCATCTCTCCAAGCAATGCCATCACCTCCCCTGCCAAGGCTTGTCTGCTACAAAGTGCTTTTTCTGTCACCAGTCAGGAGTGGCCAAGTGACAGGGCAATGCAATAGGACAGGGACAGGAGCCTTTCTCTGTGTCCCACGTGTGCACACAAATGCAGTCTCAAGCATCCCGTGCTGGAGTGTGGCTCAGGACAGCAGCAGGCTGAGTCACTGCTTAGTGCCCAGGCACGCTCAGATCTTCACAAAGCCTCTTGCTCCTTGTGGCAGACAGCGCAAAGGCAGCTGGCATCAGAAATGATTTTAAAAAATTAGAAAAAACCGCTTGGAACAATTCATAGAGCAAAGAGGCTGTGGGTAACCTCCCCAAAGCTGGGAAAAGGGGACACGTGTTGCCCCCACCCATGAGTTCGCCCTTCAGCCCTGCCCCAGTGCTGCCACCAGAGGCAGAAGTGACACGCTGTGACACCGCGGGACGGGGATGTGATCCCAGAGATATCCCTGCCTTTTTGCAGGGATAGAGGTGTTTTCCTCGTCTCCAGTGCCTCCCCTGCGTGGAGGAGAGGGGCAGACCACAGCTTTTGTACATTGGTGTCTAAGAAGCAACTTTGCTTCTGTGTGCAATGAGGGGTGGTAAAAGCATTTTCAATCAAGAGGTGAGAGGTAACACAAAATAAAAACCTCTGTGAAAGAATCTTCATGGACAAGACAGAAAGAGAGATAACCAGCAAGCCATAGGAAGCTTTAGCAGGATCCCTCTGAGTTGCCATGCACCCACAGGTGATGCTTACCATTTACATCTGCATTGCTTAATCAGCACAGTGTCCGTCTCCTCCAGGCTGTGGGCAGTGGAATACGGAGCAGAGACACTGGATCCATCACTGGTCCTGTGCCCCTGACAGACTGGGAGCTGCCTCACTGCTTGGTGATGGGCATCCTTGCTGCAGCTGCATGTTTTGGTGAATCTCTTGGGAGAGCAGATCCAGGGGGATGCTCCAAGGAAACATACTTCTCGCATCTATGGAGGATACAATGTAAGGGAAAAAAAAAAATCCTCATTTCTTTTCAAGATTCATTTGGGATATTAGGGAATTCTACTGAGAAAGTTCAGAGCCAAAGAGGGAAAAAAAATTCTAACTGCTGCCTTTCTGCAAATGTGCCAAAGACAGCAATAGCCAAATGTTAGAGATATACACCACCTTATCAGAAATAAAAGATTGGCTTTTCTGGGACATGCCTTCAGCTTTTTGCCCTGATCCTGCTCCTACAGACCTGCAGGGAAGCTTTCAAACCAGGAAGAGCTGTGAAGTCTGTCAAAACTGCTTGTAAACCCCAGTTTAGGCTAAAACTCAGTGACAAACCACACAGGTTTCAACAATTTTTTCACTGCAACCAAATCTCAGCAGACTTCCTGGACTCGATCTTCCCTTCATAAATTTAGCAGGAATGCTCCAGTTGAATCCAGGGCCCATGGGCTAAGGCTCAGCAATTAATGCTCACTGATTTATTCACATACATATTCACCACCAGGGTACAGAACCCTCTGCAGACACTATGCAAATAATATATACTAATAAATGCAACTGCCTTACTCCAATTTACAGCACAATATTCATACTCTGCCAATTAAGGCTTTCTGTAGTCTGTTAGCATATAGTTATTAATGGCCAGAAAAAAAGGCTGCAGCTGTATACAAACAAACATTTACCTTTGTAGGAAACCAGCAGCAACAATCCACAAAAAAAGTGCTGTTTCCTGAAAGAAAACTGAGCTCTGGGAAACCTGCAGGGAGCGTATTTTGTGTGCCAGTACAGAACGTCTGATCTTGAAATGTGTAATTATCTGGGGAAACCACCTCATTATTATGATGATGATTGTTTGGTTTTGCATGTCTGAACTTTTTATTTTTAGAGGAACTTCTTTTGTTTTTTTTTTAAATGGGAAATTTGGCCTGAAAGTCAATAGGGCTGTATCTCCTCTGAAATCCCAGCTCTCAGGCTTTCCTAGAGTGTCCAAGAGCTGCAGTCCCATGTGTCCACAACCAGGTGAGCACTCGTCCCCAGCAAGGTGAGATGCTGCCCTAGATTTTTTGGCAGAGTTTTTATTCCTCACTGCCTGGTCAGCCTCCTGGACAAATCAGACAGTGTCACTACTCCTTGGAGGCAGTGAAATCCCTTGGAAATGTAGATTTATGGGATGGAGGCACGGACAGTCCTCATAAAATGACCCACTGATATTACACTGCCAGACCCCCTCATCCACCAGCAGCATCAAGGGGCAAGGAAAGGAGAGCAGCAGTGGTTGGAAAGCGTCTTTTTCTCTAGGAGGGTTAGAAAAATTCCTAAGGACTGAGGTGCACCAGTACTAGGACATGTGATCAGGCTGATTTCTGCTAAGTTGGTTTCCCCTCTCTTCTTTGACACCAAACAAGAAAGCCAAAGGTTTTGCAGTGTTATTTATTTGGGTACTACTGTAAAATGCAGAATGCCAGGAGGCCTCCTGGACCCAACACTTTGCAGTTCAGCACCCCAGGAACATGTGGCCTGTTACTAGGGAACAAACTCCATGGAGGAGCTGACTCCTCATTCACAGCTCCCTCTGGATTTTTAACCCAGTGGGCAGTCAGGCTGGTCCAACATGGTTTATCCTTCTTCAATCCTTGCTGGCTGTTCCCGGGTGCTCTCTTGTCCCTCCTGTGTCCACAAACATGGTCCAAGAGAACTCACTCCATGATTTTCCTAGGGACTGACCTGGCACTGACCGGGCTGCAGTGTCCCAGATTGTCCTGGGGCCCTTTTTGGGAGAAGGGCACAGTGTTTGCTTCTCTCCAGTTGCAGGGGCATCCCCTGATCCCCACAACCTTTCAAGCATGATGAGAGCATCCCTGTGAGGACAACGGCCACCACCCTCAGCACCCTTGGGTGGAGCCTGGTGGGTCCCATGTGCAGGATGTTCCTTCAAACAAACCCTGACCTGATCCTCACCCACTTCTGGTCGTTCTCCTCCCCCTTCAACCTGTCCCTAAGAGGTCTGGGAGACCTTGTTGGTTAAGACTGAGGCAAATAATGCCATGAAAGCCTCAGCCTTACCTGTCCCTGCTGTCGCTAAATCACCTGATGCAACTGGATGTGCCCCAGATTTCCTTATTCAACCTTTTACTTCTAATGTTGAGGTAGAGACACCTTGTGTTGTGTTTGATGCCTCTTGCAAAGATCAACTTTAGATGAGCTTTGCCTTTCCTAGCACTGCCCTACACACCTGGACAGTGTTTCTAAATCCCTTCTTCATAGAAGGGATTTGCTTAAAAACTCCTTTAAAACCTCCTGTTACTGCCTTTTCTTGTTGGAGGCCAGTGGTGAGTTCCCAGCTCTTCAATTGTCCATCATTCCACTGCACGCAGGGTGGATCCAACAGCTGCCTCCTAATGGAAGAGAGGGAGAGATGCATAACTTGCATAAATTAGCTTCTAAATTAAATTGTAGCCTCGTAAAGTACGACTCCAGCGCATAGTTAACTTTTACAGCCTGGTGAAACCCAGCCAGGAAGCAGGCCAAGAGTGGCATGTGAAAAGGGCACTGGAGGAGATGCAGGAGGGTTTTCATTCTCTGTGCTTGGTGCTGCTGCTCTGCCCACGGCTGAAGGCAGAGGTCTCTGACGGGGAGCAGTGCAGGATGAGCTGTAAAGGTGTGTTCGCAGCTGATTTACAGGAACAGGAAAAAAGCACATTGCAGCCGATTCAAGATGCTGACTCTGCCTGCCCTGCAGAGCCTCTTTGGCTATGTAATTACAGATCAAATATCATGCTCATTCAGATCTTGCTGGATCAATAGCCTGCAGCCTCCCTCTGCAGCTTCACTCCTACACCTGAGCCTAAAATGAGCTGGTCAGTGCTTCTCCTGTGACCTGCAGCACTGAAGGGTCCCGAAGGAGGATCAAAGAAAGGGCATAACAGCCAGGAGGCGAGAGGATGACCAGCATTCAGGGAGAAAAATCCATTTGCTAAAATGTTCTATTAAAAAAACACAACCTCAGACCCAAAACACCAAGAAAAAGCAAGCAGTGACCCTTTTCCCTTGCCCCTGAGCAGTGAACCTTCAGGTGCTCCAGACTCTTCTCCAGCAGGCAGCTTCTCTGTCGGGGCACAGCGCACACACAGCACAGCTTTTGGTACAGCAAGGAAAAATCTCCCAGGTGATTTTATAATGTAGAGGAGTCTGAGTTTAGGACCTTTTTTCTGTTGCCCTTTATTCTGCAAGCAGGAGGGAATAAACCTGGCTGAGTGAACAGGCTGAACTACCTGCAAAAGCAGCTTTGTGTAAATGGTGCTCCTGAGCTCACTGGATGGGAGGAAGTTTCTGCACCAAAGCTTTTTTTGACCTCCAAGTAAAATGATACAGGTTTGGAAAGGAGATGTGGAGCCTGACATGGTCTAGCAAGGAAGGTGAGCCCAGGTGTGCAGAGACAGGCACCACTGATGGGGTTGGAGTAAGGTGGCTTGCTGGGGGAAGCCATGGGGAAAATCACAATCTGCCCCTGAAATCACCATGTCAGGTGAACCACAAATTTTTTAACATCCAGGAGGGTTCCTCTAAGAGAAACTGAAGTCATTGCATGTGGAATTCCCAAAAGCCCCAAAGTGGAGCTGCTCCAGGCCTTGAGAAGCAAGCGTAGGGCTGAAGGATCTGCCTGGAGCCTGCAGGGGAGGCATCTGGGGAAGAGCTCACTGTGAATAGAGGCACGGAAGAGACTTTCCCAGTTCAGCATGAACCATGAATTTTGGCTCCAGCCCTCCATGGGGGCACATCAGCAGGTTTAAACAGGTATCCCAGGCTCCCCTCTGGACACAGTCCTGGTTTAACAATGAGCCCCAGAGGAGTCTGGCATTGGGGAGGATTTCCCAAGCCCCTGTAGCTTGGCTTGGCACAGAGGCAAGGGGAGGTGAAGCTGGCAGGCCCTGCCACTGGCACTGGTCTGATCACCACAGTGGTTCCACTACACATTCAACAAAAAACGCTGTTAATCCTCATGAAAATGGTCTCCAAGGTGCAGCCCATCCCCACACTGTAACCCTCCACCCCCAGCTTGTGCCAGGACCACATTCGGCAGAGCCATGTTATGGAACTCCAGGAAGTCAAGCCAACCAGAAAAAAAACCAAAACAGCAAACCAAAACTGGCAAAAGAAAGTGTTATCAGTTCTCTGATCCGGCTTGCAGTGCGCCCTGCCCGTGGGGTGTCCCCTCACGGAGCAGGAGGGAGCACTGGGGCACTTGGGGCTGGAGTGCTGAGTGTGCTCCTGACATCGCCACTGAGCGCTTTGCCTTGCAAAGCCCCAGCCAGAGGGTCTAAAGTGGCCAGCTGCTCTTCCATTAGAGGTGATAAAGCAGGAGATGGAACGATCCCAGCTTGCCTGCCGGAGCCCAGGGCAGGTTTGCCAAGCTGGCAGCAAGAGCCAAGCCTCTCTTCCTTACATGCTGCCTTCTCCTTGGGGCAGGCTGAGCAGGTCTGGGAGCCAGGGAAACCACCAGGGCTTCGGGGGCTCTCTCCAGCCATGGTCCCCTCACAGGCACCGTTTTTGCCACAGAAAGCTGCGTGTTTGTGGTCACCATTTACAGCAACGTAGTGCTTTAGACGTACCTTCCTTTCACGTATGACTTGCAGAGTAGCATTCTGGTTTGGAGGGCAATGGGGTAGCATCCCTTTGGTGTCTGGTTCTTACTTTTCCTCCAGCAGTGTCACCCAATCCTGCTCAAAACATGGCTCAGGAGAGATTATGTGACGACGGACGTCATCGCTGCTCACAATTGCGCACTCTGCTTTGTGCTCATTCCCCTCCTCTTTTTTTTCCCCTGCCAAGTTATCCTAAGAGAGGCAGTTTCTGACTGGCGATGTGAAATGTTACCTTTATCACTTCTCCACAGCACCAGCAGTATTATAGGTTGTCAGTCTAAAAAAAGCAGCTTTGTTTGACTGCGCAGAGCAGGCGCTGCACCAGCGGCGCGGAACTCGCCACATCAGCATCCAGAGGTGAAAGGGCCCCATTAGGTGCTACACGAAGGTGTCACAGCTTGCTCCTGACGAATCTTGCAAGTCTGAGCCCATTCAGATGTCAAATGTATAAATATAGATCCACGCAAGAGGCAGCGCTGCTCAGCAAAGACCCACATGCACACCTCCCTCCCCCCCAAGGATGCGAGCAGAAGAGTGGAGGGAGATTGCTCAGTGCTGAAACATCGCCAGTGACGCAGATCTCTAAGTGGGTCAGATGGAAAAGTGATGTTAATGAGTTTACGTGTGAAGTTTGGAAAAAAAACCATCCAGTGATGAAGGTGAAACGAAGACAAAGCCAAGGTTTTTTAGTGTGCTGGGTTAGTGAGCGAGCAAGAAGGTACGAGCCTTCCTCCCCTCCCTCCAAAGGGGGCTTTTTTATTTCTTCACTACAGATATAAAACAGATGGGGACAAAGGGAGAACAGGCCCAGCTGGGGATTATTTAAAAGCAGCAACAAGTAGAAAGTTTCCATAATGAAACCTGATTCTTGCAGAGAGCATGTGTGCACTGGCTCTTGCCTACCTCAGGGCAGCCGGCCGAGTGCACAGTGCTGCCGTTATCTCCGCACAAACCTTCCCCGTGCTGAGATGCCATTGCAGAGAGGTGCACAGTTCAAGGAGCACCACAGAAGGCACACCTGGATTTATGGCTGCCGTATTTCAGGGCTGTGTGAGAGGTGCTTGCGGTTTCAAACGACTTCTCTGCAAAATGAAGCAAACCAAAGGCACCGATGTTAGTGTTCCCATCTGTCATCTTAAAAAGAAAGAGCTACTGCCCGCCCGTCTTCTCTTCAGCAAGAGGCCACACTGAGTATTGTCAAAAGCAATCATTTTCCCTGCTAAATCTTTCCTTTGGGCTACAACGCTTCTGTCTGAAGCACGCAGGAGAGGATAAAATAAACTGAGTAGCAATAAAGAGTCACAGAATCAGAACCGTGGACATCATCTAGTCCACCCCCATCCTGCCCTGAAAACAGGGATATTGCCAGCATGAGGTCAGCTCTGGAATGGTCACTGCAGTATTTAAACCTTCAAGGAGACTCTGCTGCTTCTGGGCAACTTGTTTGACTAAGTCACCAGATACAGAAAAGGGCCAACCCATTTGCAGGACCGGGATGGTGTTCTTTTTTTGGGACTGAGGCAGAGGTGATGCCATGGCCTGTGAAGTGCGGTGGGAAGTGTCAGGCTCATCAGGTTTAGAGAGCTGTGGAATTTGGTTATCCCCAGAGTGCAGGGAGGCCTGACGCCTTCAGGGTCTGGCCAAGCAGCCTGGTCTCTGTTTTAGCTCTGTGCTCTGGCTGTTCCCCATCTCCACACCCTGAGCAGATGGGGTGAGCTGTGCACAGGTGCCAAGGGTGATGTCCAGGGTCAGAAAGTGCACGAGAGACTCTGCACTGAGCTGACCCAGCTTCGAGGGAGCAGGAGGCAGGACAAATGGACGGGTCTTGGGGTTACTGAGTAGAAATTCGCAGCTCTGCAGAGGGAGGAATGGGCACCATCGTTCCCAATGGACAGCCCTGACATTATTGGAAAGGGACGAAAAGGAGGAGGACTGGAGGCAATGCTAACAGCAGTCTGATATCATCCTGAGCCCCAAACCCTGCTCCCAAGCAGAAGCACATCCCCTCAAGAAGAGAATTTCATCAGAGGAAGCCTGTACCAGAATCAGCACTGCTGGGCTGTCCTCTCCAGACTGGACACAGCATTCAAAGCACTGCCAAGTCCCAGGTGTGTCTCTGCAGGCAGCAGTGTGTGACTGCAGAGTCCCCCTGGGTTGTCCCAGGCAACTCTAAAGACTTTGGTGCTGCACCTTCCCACCTGGACATCCCTCAGAGGCTCAGCTCAGCCCCACTCATGCACACCCACAGGTTGCTGGGGTTGGTGTAGATGTAACCCATCTGTAACAGTGCTGCCTAGAGATTTTTGCCATGCTGTGGGTATGAGCAAGCACTTCCTAGAGGTGGGGAAGAGCTGCTCAGGGAGCCTGAAATAAATCTGCAGTTTTGTAAGCCCTGCAATGCCATCACAAAAGCAAATGAAATCAGCACCTTTCTGAAGGGGGGAATGCTGACTCACCTGGTGTCTGCTTCCCTGCAGACTACCTACAGCAGTTTCTTTCTGCTCTTTGTACATGCTTTGGGTGCTCTTCACCTCCTCTGCCTGTCTGCAGGTGCATGAGCACATCATTGCCCTTCTCACAGCACTCCAGCACAAGCCCAGTGCGCTCCTCAGCGCCAGGGCTGGGGAGCTGGTTCACTTAACTGGTCTCTCTGCACCCCTTAAAACACAGCAGGGCCTCTTGTCTTTCCAGTGCCATCATTTCAGGGGAGCTAAGGGGGAAAAGCACTCTTCATGCTGAGCTTGGACCACTGGAGTCTCATAGACCCACAGTCAAAGGTCACTCTCCAGTCTCAGAATGAAACACCACGTGGGACTCTCAGAGAGCCATTTCCAGTGACGCCTCTGAGGGATAAAGTCATCAGTTGAATAGGGAAGAAAAAAAAAAAAATCACAGTTAAATTTCAAGAGACCTTTGGGAACAGACACACCAGCAGCACTGGTGGCAGGTGCCCCAGTAAGAAGCTCATTATGTCCAATAAGTTACTCCCTGAAAAGCTCCCAGAGCTCTTATTATCTCTGGAGCGATACGCAGAAGTGGTCTAATCTCTTGTAGAGCTTACAGAGGGATTCAGCTCTTTGTTTCAGTTTAATTACCTTTCTGAAAAGAAAGAAAATTCCTATCAGAAGCCTGCAAAAAAAATTAGAGGGTAAATACTCAATGCAAGTGATGTAAAATTAGGGTAAAATCCTGTCACACCATGGTTTGCAGTAGATCTCTAGCCTTATGCTGTCTGAAATCAGGGGAAAATTCTCTATCTCACCTTGCAGGGAAAGACCCCCCTCCAGCAGACACCTTGGCTGGATTAAAATTGTAACTAAGAGCATTTTCTGAGGGAGGAGAATAATAGCTTTGTAAATGTACGTACCTTACACCTGAAATCTCGTTGACTTTGAATTTGCCATGCATTTGCAGGCCCTTTCGGTCTGACACTCTTTTGTGTGAGATTATTTATTTTATTTCTATTTCTAAGAAGCTTTGTGTAATAAGGTGTTAAGCTTAAGACAGTTTAAACTAATATTTGATTGTGGAATGGAGCAGTATCCCTGAATAAGGTATAAAAGTGGATACTTATAAAATTAAAAATTGTTCCTGTTCTGCTTTGGCAGATTAGACCTGTGAGACTGTAATAGGATTTACCTGTCCCTCTCTGTCTCTCTCAGGTTTTAGCTTTTCCCTCAGAGGAGCAGAGGCAGGTGACAGACAGCACACTCAGCCCAATGTCCCAACACTGTGGAACTGCATGTGAGGCTTTGGATCAAAAATCCCTTGTGGTGGATTCTTGCTTGGGCTGTAAGGGGTGAACGAGCAGGAGCTGCAGCAAAGCCCACCAGCAGGCTTGCAAATTAAAGCACGGAGGCCTGAGCATCACAGCAGGGAGCAGGGAGCTGTTTGGGGCACCTCAGCCTGCCTGGATGTGCCTCATGAAGTGAATAACCACTTCCAAATGCTCTGGTTGCGCATGAGCCACGACCTAAGTGAAAACTTGGATGGGGTATTGAGAGACTGTATTTTTGAGAGCCAAAGCCCTGGCTGGGAACAGAGGAGTGATTTGTTCCCCTGAGCATGATTACCTGCTCTCCTCTCCTCTCCCCTCCTCCTGGGAACTGGAAGCTGCTCAGCGAGGCCTGTTGGAGAAGAGAGCCACTGCTCCTGATTTGGAGCGAGTCCATGGGAGACCAAGATGATCAGAAGGATGGAGCACCTCTGCTATATGGAAAGGCTGAGACAACTGCGACTGCTCAGCCTGGAGAAGAGAAACCTTTGGGGTGACCTAATTGCAGCCTTCCAGCACCTGATGGAGCCGATAAGAAAGATGGAGAGAGACTGTTTAGAAGGCCTGGAGTGATGGGACAAGGGGGAATGGCTTCAAGTTGAAAGAGAGCAGGGTTAGATTAGATGTTGGGAAGAAATTCTTCCCTGTGAGGGCAGTGAGGTCCTGGCACAGGCTGTGCAGGGAAGCTGTGGAATCCTGCTTCAGCACTGTATCAAGGCAAAGCGAGCCCTTTTCAGAGAAATGAGCTCAGGTGTTTATTTTGTGAGATGACAGCATTTAGAGTTCAAACTGAGTGGTGCAGAGCTTTGATAGACTCTTTCTACAGTGTTATTTGCCTGCCCAGTACTACTCAATGGAAGTAATCTCAGATTTTCAGCGCTGCCCTGAACATATTTTTTCCGAAGAGAATCGGTACAGTAAAGTTGACTCCCCATTTCCAAAGCCCCCACAGCAGTGAGAAGTCTTGCAGACTGTCTTCTTGAAGCACCCTCCTCTCTAGAATACCTCCCAGTGCCTGGTGATGTTACTGTGTCCCCAGGGACAGCTTCCCAAAAAGGGTGGCAGGACTCAAGCAGCGTGACACGGAACCCAGAGCGAGGTCTGTGTGCCCGTGGGTGACCGCCCTGCTCTCAGCTCAGCTGCAGCTGGGGGCTCAGAGACCGTGTCAGGGAGCAGTGCAGGAGAACAATTTGGCTCTGCAGGTCCTGAGCAGTGAGTGCAGCTTGTTTGTGCAGCAGATTTTATCGCTGTGCGATGCCTTTGAAGTCTGTGTACTGGGACAGGTGATGCAATCTCTCCTAATTAGCAAAGTCCAGAGGGAGTGACCAGCATTAAAGTCTCCAGGTAACACTCTGGTTTCTGTTTCCTCCCCAGATTTCTGATTGTTGAGATCCAGTGGAAAGGCCTGGAAGGCATTAAAGCTGCTCCTGGCTCCTTACCCTGCCAGGCAGAGCTCGAGGTCAGATATTTCTCTGGATGCCAAGGGACAAGGCAGGGCTACCTGATGCGCCCTGGGCACTGCCAGGCCTTGCCACAGCTTCACTTTTGGAACGTGCCACCCATGATAACCAACACCTCCTGAAGCCCAGGGAGGGTTAAAAGAAAGTCTGACCCCAAAGATTCTTCCTTCAGAAAGCAGTGACCTACAGTGAACAACGCCAATGGAAAGACGTGCAGGCAACGTCAAGAGAAATGTGATATAAAAAAATTATGACAGCTGAGAAGGGTCCAGAACAGGCAAGTGCTGAGGATATTAAAGCAAACAAGATCGTTTCAGGCACACAGGAAGCATGAAGCTTGGCAGAGGGTTTTTGTTGAACTACTGGTCTGTAAATGAGCTGGCTGAGCTATTTAAAAGGCTAAGGACATTGCAGAGGAGGTTTGGAGAAGTATTTGCACAACAGGTATATGATTTTCAGATGAAAATGGCTGAAACTTCATCAGGAATTGAGATACCAAAAGAAGGCAACTGGCCCAAACCCATATATTAGATAACAAGTTGCAAGTATCCAAACTTTTAAAAGTGTCCCAGAGGAACTGGATACTGTATTACATCTATAAATTGTACCTATGAAAAAACAATGGTAAAGTTTTTGCAAAGGGATAAAGAAATGTAAGAGCTACACTGATAATATACAGTCTTTCCTTAAAGGGTGATATTTTACTAGAGAACCAAAAAAGAAAAAAAATCTTGCACTCATCTGTAGAAAGGATGTCAGTGTGACTGCACAGCACAGGGAATCTTGCTGCAGGCTCAGGAAAACTGGGTGAAAGGGTAATTAAAATATAGTTGTTAACAGCACATATTCATTCAGCATAAATCATAGAATCACAGAATGGTTTGGGTTGGAAGGGACCTCAAAGATCATTTAGTTCCAACTTCTCCATCATGGGCAGGGACACCTTCCACTATCCCAGGTTGCTCCAAGCCCCATCCAACCTGGTCCTGAACACTTCCAGGGATGGGGCAGCCACAGCTTCTCTGGACAATCTGTGCCAGGGCCTCACCACCCTCATAGTAAAGAATTTCTTCCTAATATCCTATCTAAACCTATTTTGTTTCAGTTTGAAACCATTCCCCCTTGTCCTGTCACTCCATGCCCTTGTGAAAAGTCTCTCTCCATGAACACGCAGAGCTTCAGTACCTCTGGATTCTTCCACCAGATGAACCACGAGTAGCTAAAGTGACAATGCCAAGCTGAAGTTTATAAGGCCTCTGACTGAGATCCCAAGGAGAAGATACACAAAGATATTGGCAGGTGAAGAGTGTGACAACAGTACAGACCAGAACCAGAGCAATGTGGTGGGACATGTGGCAAAGACAAGAAATTTAATGAAATCATCAATATGGAGGGGGACTGACATCTGAGGAGGAGGCAGAGGAAATCCATGGATCCAACCGGCCAGAAAGCTCCATCCCAAAATATTAGGAAAATGGGCACTTGATATTACCTGCCTGGCAGCCAGGCTTTCAGACCAGTCTGCACAAGAAAACAGGGGCCACGAGGCTGGAAAACAGCTGAGGCTGCAGGGATGGGGAAATGAATCCAGACAATAATTGATCTGTTAGCTTAACCTCAGGAGTATGACAGGCATTAGACTAATTTTGAAGGGAGGAATAATGGAAGATGTAGAGTTTAATAGAAAATGGTATAAAATGCAACAGGGAGGTTACCAAAAATAAATCTGACCTGTCTAACGCAAAGTATTTATTGTAAAAATAGCTGAGGTTACAGACAAGAAAATGCCATGGATCTCATCTATCTGGCCCCCTCCCCAGTAATAAGTGGAGGAGTGGATTGCTAGGAATTAAGAGGGCAAGGAGTAGGTCAAGGATGAGATGCCTACAGATCGTGCTGACAGTCCTCTCCGTCAGCAATTGTAGCTTCAACACTCCAAACAGTAGATGGCACACGCCCCTATGGATCCTCATCTTGGGGGGAACTGGATGTGCTGCTTTGCATCTGGCTCACCCATCTCCTGCGGGCTCACACCCAGTCACATCCCCGCATGGCACTGGGGACCTCCCCAGCCACGTGGTCCAATCTCAATCAGCCTTCAGCCTGCAGGAGGTTCTGCTTCACAGACACCACATTATCCCTGGGAAAGAAAATATCCGATGGCTAATTAAAATTTCCCAGCGATGACTAAACCCACAGCCACCCCTCTTCACTTATCCCAATGGTTATTAATTAATCTCACCATTACCATGGCAGAGCTTCGGCCGCTGCCTTTTTACCAGATGGTCACAAAACGCAGCCTTTGCTCCACCACCGAGGGGAAGGGTGAACTTTTACCCTGCTGGAAAACCCACTCCATGCCTCTGGCTGGGCTTGGCAGGAGGATGCCGAGCTGAAGTGAGCCCTGCCAGCACCCAGGCTGAGAAATCGGGTTGGCACCAAGCGGATCAGCATCACTTCGTGCCTGGCCAGGCGCTTCCTCTGACGTCCTCCCCTCTCCCTTCCCCTCCCGCAGGTTTCCCCGTGTACACGAGCAGCAGCCATCGCTCCACTCAGCCTTGGGATTGATTATTTCTCTCTCTCTCTCTCTGGCCCCATCCATTAATGACGCACGTTGATCCAAATGCTGTTGCTTTTTACTTCTCACCCTCGATCTCTCTCTCTGTTTCCCCCCCCCCCCATTCCCACTATTTTTATGACGCATGAAGTCAAGGTTGTCATTATTCTATATTTGCATGGATTAAGCTGCCTTCATCATCTATTAGCTTCCAAGTGATAAGAGCCCACATGCAGGCTCCCTCGTTATGTATGCTGCCTCTCTGCCCGCCATCCCTGATTACTTCTGGCCCAAATTCCAGCTCTAGGAGCCAAAAGTCTGTCTCAGGCAGAAATGCCTCAAAAATGACTTTTTTTAAGATGTCCTTTTCAGAAAAGGAGATGTGTTTTCTTCCACGTTTGTCTGTCTTGGCTGCCTCTTTCTGTGTTACCAAACTGCTCAAGGCTTCCTCTCAATTTTTAATGTTTTCCTTTCTGGGCCAGGAAAATAGTTATATTTGAGGTGAAACGACCTGATCTACCTGTTGGTCTGCTTTTATTTGCATGCCTAACATGTCAGATACCTTGGGGGATGGTGGTTCTCAGGTCTTCAGTAATTAATATCCTAACTTCCCACTTAAAGATACTTCCTGTTATTTACTCTGCTCGTAGGTTTAAAATAAGATTTTAAAAAGACAAAAAAAATAGATTGTCCTGGAAGAGGAGTTAGAGAGATGGAGAAACCCAGGAAAACAGACAGATGATTGGTAGAAGAGGTCCATTAGTGGGTTGGTGCCCGTGTGTGGCTGGAAAAGGCTTGAAAGGTACAAATTCCCTGCCTCCTCACCAGCCTTGAGGTGGAGTTGCCTGGTGTGCTGGAGCTCCAGCAGGGAGTTTGCAAGAGCTCAGTATCGAGCAGGGGCTGCAAGTGGTTTTCTCATCAAGCCCTGGTCTGCTGTTGCTTCCATTTATGGGTATTTCATGCAACTAAATGATGGCTTTGAAGCTGGTGATAAAACAGCTTTTCTCTTTCCTTGCTGCTTGTGCAAGCCAGTTAACCAATTCCATTGGATTTCAGCAGCCAGTCAATGCCATACGGACCTGCAGGAAAGCAGCAAGTGCCAGGCAGCAAAAGGCCAAGGCCAGCCACAAAAAGGGGTGAAAATATCTCCTTTATTCTCTCTGAACCTGATGTCTGCACACAGACATCATGCCTTTCTCTCCTGTCCTGCTGTGCCCTGGGCTGTACCAGACTCTTGGGGCAAAACTCACGGGCAGGGAGGTCCAAGGACAACAGAACAGCCCAAAGAGCCCCAGCCAGGGTGTGACAACTGCTGCCTGAGGGGTTCACTACTGATCTCATTGGGGTGCAGGGCAGGGACTTTATCCACCAAGCTGGGGGTGGGAAGGAAGATAAAAACATGTTCATATGTAGTGCCTCACTTCGCTAAACGTGGAGGGGATGGGAGGGGTGGGTGGAGAGCAGATCAGACAGCGCAGCACTAGCGTGAGGCCGGTGTTCTGCCTGGATGTTGCCATGCATTTTGTTTTCAGAATGAATGGATTACTCACTGGAAAAAAAAAAAAAGGGCGTTTTAGGTCAAATGAAAGTCTTTTCAAATTTGAACTGAAGAAGTGCAGAATTTTTCTGCTAAAACAATCCAGAGGGGAAAAACAAAATCAGAGCTAAAAAACCTCAGAGCATTGTTGGGTACTTTCAAAATTTTAAACATCTGACTTTTCATTTTCCAGCCACGTTTTGTTGATCAAATATGATTAAACCATGACTTAAAGGTTACTAAGACATAAATAAGAACCATAAAACAGCTTCTCCAACAGAACTCTCTTTCTTTGCCTGAGAAAGTGGGAGAAGGCAGCTCAATCCCTGTCACAGCTGGTGATTTAGGTGAGAGCCAAAGAGGTTTTCTCTGCTTTTTAGGGTGTCAGACAGGGAGAGGTGGGCTCACCCTGCCAACATCCTCAGCTTTCCTCTCTCTGTTTGTGCTTCAGCAAAAGCTTTCTGACCAGCTCATGTGTGCACTGTCCTCACGGACATCCCTGCCAAGGCAGGAAGAACGTGCTTCTTCCCCCAGTTCCCACAGCACTGCTGCTGTCATTTGTAAAAATATCTGTACCCCAGAGGAGTAAAATCCCCGAGGAAAGGGCAGATGGACTCAGGCAATCCAGGATAACGAGGTCTCTGTGTCAGGGAAAGCAGGATGGAAATGGCTTTGGAGCATTTTGGGATCCCTATGCTGCTGACACTGCAAGACTGAAAGGGCACCAGGAGTGACGGATGGTGAGGAAATAAGGATGGAGGGAAAGTATCCAAGGTTTCAACTGCAGAAAGCACGAGGCTGTGCGGGATATTTCTCACCGTGCTCCCTGAAAAACACTTGTCCTCTGAAGTAGCTCCTTGTGTGGGGAGTCCCTCGGAGTTCGCCTCCACTCGGTTCCACGTCCCCGTGCAGCCCTGTCCCTCCCTGCGGGAGGCTGGGGGAGAGTCAGTGGCTGTCACTTCTAATGCCACTCGAGGAGCAGCTAATGGAAATCTGCTTGGCACGGAGGGAGCACTACAGGACCCGATCTCCATGCCTGGCCTGCTGCAGCAGTGACATCTATATTGTCATATTGAAGTGGTACAAACGGCTCAGAGCGTTGCTAAGAGTTTCGCCCGTGCAATTAATGACATCAAGCAGCCAAATCCCTGCATTCTGAGGGCAGGCAGCCACGTGGGATGGAGAGAACTGCTGAGGCACCAAAGAAGCACAGCGTAGGTCTCCCTGATCCTCCTCATAGCATGCAAAAAGCCCGGCCTCCAAAATAGCAATGGGTGACACCAAGCATCCTCCCAGCTCCCACGTTTTCCTTGTGGGGTAATTCCTGTTCCTTTCACATTCCTGTCCTCACCTGTGTTACCAAAGGACACAAACTCATCTCATTTTGAGCCAGCATTTTTGCAGCATCTCCTTGCAAAGCCTCCCTCTCATTTGTCTCTCCACAAGAGGGGGGTGAAAGAGAAGATATCTGTGACTGGATCCATGGCTTTGAATCAAAATGGTTTGCCAGATGTCGGTAACAGGGCAACAGCACAGAGCTGGCTGGACAGGCTAAAACTGGCAGGACCTAACAACAGCTAATCATACACCCAAATTCAGTGTATAAATTCTCTTTTAAAACTCCAGAAAAACAGCTTGAAATGTATTTGACATCTTTTTGAAAACCCCTTATTTCTGGAGAGAAGCAAATGCCTGAAAAGCATTTGCTAATTGCAGATACTGATTTGCATTCTGGGGCCTGAAAGTTTCCTAGAAGTTAAAAAAAGTAGATGGCAAATAAACCCAGAATATACCAGCCAGACCCACATCAATTTCTTGTATGTTGAGTTCAGTGGCACCAAGAACTTTGCCTCTTACTGCAAAACCATCTTTTGCTTTTAAGGCCTACAAATGGGTGCCCTATGCAGGCAGGAGGGTAAAACACTGGCAGCCTGTGATGTTGTTTCAGTTCCTTGCCAGCTGAGCATGGTCCAGGTGGGAAGGAGAAAGAGAGGAATGGAGGAGAGGGGCTGCAAGGACCCCCTTGCCATCTCTGCTGCATTCAATGCCAGGTTTAAATGCTGGGGATCAAGAAGAACAGGAGAGCTTTTGCATATTGGGTAACTGCCTGGGGGAAGCAGTGCATCGACTCTGCACTTCTGCAGAGGATGAGGTCAGGGGGCAATTAGATCATGGCTTATCAGAAGTAAAAGTCAGTTTCCAGATAAGCAGAGTGTAACATGTGGATTAAAGTTGTCAGTTAATTAAACAGGCCGGGTTTAAGCCACAGATAGGACTGCATTTAGGGAAGTCATGCTAGAAGAGAGAGCACTGTTCTGTGGAGTCAGAGGAGGATGGTGTAGCACAGGGTGTAGAGATGCTGGGTTAATACCAAAACTAATTATAAACACAATGTCTGAGGGCTCCAGGCCAGGCTTCCAGCCTGTGCAGAGCAGAGCAGATACTGAAGAGGACACCTCTAATTCAAGGGCAGATCTTCTTCCCACTCAGGTGCTGAACACACTTGCTGCAACCTGTGAATGCCCCATCCCCGGAGGTGTTCAAGGCCAGGCTGGATGGGGTTTGAGCACCCTGGTTTAGTGGAATTTGCCCCTGCCCATGGCCGGGGGCTGGAGCTGGGTGATCTCTGAGGTCCCTTCCAACCCAAACCATTCTGTGAATCTCTGAACTAACACAAAGCTGAGAGCTTGGCATGGCACCTTCTCAAAACCTAGAGAAAGTGGCCTGGTGGATTGGCAGGCCTTCCAAGTTGAGATAACATGTTTTACTTGCAATCTGATTGTCCTTCGTCTCCTTTTAACAAGCAAGAAATGTCTGCCTTGACAGGCAGCTCTGGGGCAGAGCTGGCAGCACCCCTGGCTGGTGGGAGCAGCAAACCTCCAGGGTGGGCAGCCACGTGCACCATCTCCATTCTCCAAGAACAAGAAAGACAGACAGCAGTATTTTATCCAGCTGGGGCAGGAAGAAACCCTTGGGGAGCCCTGCTTTGCAGCCTCAGTTCGCACATCAGAGCTGTTCAGCCTTTCGTTATGTTTTGCATTGTTTAAATGAGAGGCCTGTGAGAGGCTCACCAGAAAAAGCAGATGCCACTTTGAAGAGCTCACATTTGAAGGCAGCATCTCCTGACTCATCCTCACACACTGTACCTTAGGAGCACTTTAATCCTTGCAGCACTTCTCGCACAAAAGCAGCATCTTCCTCAGTTGCACCCTATGCTTCCATGGGCAGGCAGTACAATTCACTTTAAAGTGAATAAATAAAAATGGATTCCCAATTCTCACCACTCCTAGATGGCAGCGGACAACCCAAAATGAGGTTCAGTTTGTTTCCAGCTTTCTCTTGTGGCAGATTTCTCACAGCAGGGCCACAGCTCAGGCAAAGGACCAGGCACAGCAGTGCCCTCCAGGATGAGTCACGCCAGCTCTGGCTCTAAAGGAGGTGGAACTCTGTGCTGGAAGTAAAAGAAGAGGTTGTAAACTTCAGAGTGTGAGAGTGGAGGATTTAAATCAGGGTCAAGTCAGAGAAAATTCACCTTCCTTTCAATTAGATCGTGAAAGCCTCAAGCACCCTGCCAAGTCTCTCTCTGCTTGCTGCCCTTATTCTTCTCCAGGAATGAGAGCTCTTCCAAGCTGCCCTACAGCCCACGGAGCAATGCATTGCCTCTGAGGCTGGATGATAGGGAAAAGCCAAGGCAGAATAGCTAATGTCAAAAATTGTTTATTTTGAGCTAAGTATCAAAGAATAACTTAAATTGGAAGGGACCTCTGAAGGTCATCTGGTCCCATCCCCAGCTCAGAGCAGGGACAACTTCTCAGTTAGATTGGGTTGTTCAGGGCATTGTGCTCTTTGTTTGTGGCTGTCTCCAAGGATGGAGATCTCCCAGCCTTTTTGGATAGCCTCTCCCTGTGCAGAACCACTCTCATGTAAAGCTCACTGGAGTTCTCCCTCGTGTGTCTTGTGCCTGTTGTCCCTCACTGTTGTGGACATTCAGAAAGGACTTGTATTACACTCATATGTACCATTAATACAACTAAATATTATAAATATAAATATTATTAAAGAAATATAAACTTATCACTGTATTTATATGATATAAAAAAAATCAATGAACCAATAGCAAATAAAATTAAAATACCAATATTGATTTTTATCAATAAAATGCTGTTTGGTGGGGTAGGAAATGGATACTAAACTTTTCCACTCGACATCCCTGTCATTTAATGCTCTTTTTTGGTTTCCTTTTTTGTACGTTCGATTACATCTCTATTGCAAACTGAGAGCCTGTGAGGGGATTCAAAGGCCAACCAGGAGAAGAGAGAAGTAGTGGTGAATTATACTACAGTGGAGAGATTATTGATTTATGAGGCCCTTTTGAAATATTAATCAATCATGACAATCTCTCTTTCTCCTTCAGCTAGACACTATAATTTTTATTCAAAAACAAGAGGAAGCCCGGAATCACAGAATCCTGGAATCTTCAAGGTTGGAACAGACCTGCAAGATCACCCAGTACCACCGTCACCACAGCACCACCATCACCACCTCGAAATTGTGTCCCCAAGTGTCACATCCACCCCCTTGGTGGGGCACAGGGCAGGGCAAGTTGTGTGTCACTGTGCCAGTGGGCAGTGCTTGTGGGGCACGACAGGAACCCAGCGCTTGTGCAAGCAGGACGTGTGTGGGGTGTGCAGGGCACCAGTGGGAGNTTGCTTGTTCCCAGAGAGGCTCTCCTGGCTGACGTGGGATTGTCTTGGCCCCAGCGACCGCGCAGCCGCCGAGTTTCAGATCTCTGCTGCTTTGCCCCCGCCCGTCTGGCTCCCGAGATGGGCCAGGCACAGGGGAGCATGGTTGGAAAAGCAGCATCTTTTCTTAATGTGTCCACGGCAAAGCCGTTGTCCCAAAAAGGATTCTTTCACCCCATGTGCAAGAAACCAATCCCCACACAGAGTTCAAGTATTTCCTTCCAGGGGTAGTAGCTCCACCAACTCCCTGGGCACCTTAATTCCAATGCCTATAAACACTCCTTAAGTGATTTTTTTTTTTCCTAATATCTAATCATAAACACAGAACTTCTCAAAAATTATTTGTCAAGACAAGGGAAGACCTGGAAAAATTGGGAAGTGAGTTTTTCCCTCAGCTCCCAGGTGTTACGAGGATGGGTTGGGTCTCCCACCTCCTCACAGGAGGAAAAGGGCAGGTTAAGTCAGTG
Source organism: Edolisoma coerulescens (assembly GCA_013397115.1). Taxonomy (NCBI): domain Eukaryota; kingdom Metazoa; phylum Chordata; class Aves; order Passeriformes; family Campephagidae; genus Edolisoma; species Edolisoma coerulescens. The sequence goes on from VWZW01002564.1 coordinate 398,613, forward strand.
GGAGCACAGACAAAAGGTCTGAGAAAACTCTTCTGTGAGGGTTAACAGAGATTTTTCTCGCTTACTATTTGCTGCATGCACTCATTCTTTCAATGGACTGTGTTCATTAATATTGTGCAGTGTCACAGTCAGAAAACAGTAAGAGGAAGCGGGATAAGGAACAGACAGTATTTACAGAGATTTCAGCCTCCCAGGGAGGCCATTAAACAACTTAAAGAAGAAACAGACCATGTAAAGAAAGGTAAAATATTCCCATGAATGGCTATGAGAAGGGTTAGAAGCAAATAACTAATTTTTAAGTCTGGTTACTACAATGAAGAAGAGGGAAAATGAAGAAATTGAGGTCAAATTGCATTTGCTTTTCCAGTCACATAAAAAAAAATATGAAAAAAATTCATTTGGAGTTATTGCAAAATGCTTCACTGCATCCAAAATAGGACATTTCATTTGTTGAATGATGTCACTCTTTTTAACCCCTTGAAAGGTGGCCTGTCTGGGGGCAAAAATAAATTCATAGGAGATTCTTCAACTGGTAGTTTCCAACATGCTTATTCTCCACAAAAAGCGATTCTCATCTCTGTTCAACAAAGGCCTGGGTAGAGTGGTGAAGACATCATTCTGTGGGTATTTAACACAATCAGTTTTGAACCCTCTACGTGAAGTGGCCAAAACCAGAGCTGATGAAGGAAGAGAGAACACTGAGAACATTGTAGGTCATGGTTGAGAGCCATGGAGTCACAAGGCTCATTTCCAAGCATTCACTGAGCTCTAGCAGGTCCCTGGAGCACGCACAGGGAAACTTTATGTGAAATTAATAATACTGAAGTGATTTGTTTGGAGACAGAGCAAGGAGAGGAAATGCTTGTGTCACTGCACACGTTCAGTATGGCGGAGCACGCCAGAGACTCCTTGCAGTCCAAGTTTTATCTTGATAGATGTCTAAAATACACAAGAGCTAAACTTAGCCTTGCCCATGCGGTATGGAAATAAAGGAAATGCAGGTTTAGTGGATACGTATGGAGCAACAAATACTGCAGTGAAACAGCACCTTGGGGCTGGGGGCCTCAGGGATGGAGGTTGTTAGAAGATGTAAGACATGAGAAAATAAACTGCTTTTGGTTTTGTTTTCTGTTGCAGAGGGGAAAAATAACAGGTGGAAATTGTGAATGTCATTGTGTGTCGCTAAGATTAACAAAGGAGGGCCAGACACAGCTAGTGCCTTTTTTTACTAGGGACCTCTATCTTTTCTTTGTCTGGTGGACTTGCATTAGGTTGTCTGACATGTCTCATGTTTTCCTGGTGTGCTTCAGATTTGACTTCAGACTGTCGGACTCAGCTGGCACCAGGCAGAAGTTTGGAAGCCAAAGGGGTGCAGGGAACCTGCCCCAAGAAGCCAAGCTCTCTAGACACAGCAGCATGAGAAGGACCTGCAGAGGAAAATAAGTGTTTAGGGCAGAAACTGCAGTTTTACCCACGGCATGCTCCAGCAGAGTGAGGGCAGCCAGTCAGCTCCAGGGGCTTCCACCCTGCCCATTTGGAGAGGAGGGACTGTCTCCCACATCAGGGACCTTTGCACATCCCCTTTGTGCAGTCCCATCCCCATCCCCATCCCCACCCACTGCCACACAAAAGCTGAGGTTCACCTGGGAATTCTCTGCTCCAGACCTCCCAAGAACACAGGGACAGCCCGGATCACCCTGTGCCCCATCCAGGGTCCTCTCCTCCTTCTGGCCCTGCTGTTTTGTAAACACCAACTTCAGCAGCTGCTTTTGCACTGCTCTTCAAACCAGTGTAGCCTTGGCAGGAAAGAAGACAGTGCTGGTTCATCTATCCAGAAATATTCTGGCACTCCACACTTGCTGGTATGGTTAAAACAGCAGCTGCTGCTCCTTCACAGTTACACCAGTGTAAAAGTGCTTGCAGCAAACACAGCTCATTTCCACTTGGGCAAGGATAACCTCCCAGCAGGCAGCAGCTTTCCTTACACCCGTGGTGTTTGGGATTTCTCTGAGATGGTGACCCCTGCAGAAAACCCACCTGAAGAAAGGGAGGGTGGTCCCACTGCAGAGGAAAGGGAGTTGTGAGGGCAATGAGGTACCCCTCCTGAAGATCTGTGCCCAACTCCAGCATGCAAAACCTCTCGGGGGAGATCCCAGCATGCAGAGAGGGCTCATCGTTGCTGTTTGTCACTATGATCTCAGAAAACACACTCATCCCATAGAGGAAGGTGCATAACAGTGACAGAGCCTGCAGAGCTGACACGTCCCAGTCGAGGGAGGCTGCTCTTGCCCACCTGGCTCAGGGCAACCAGCTCACCTCCCTGCCAGCACCAGTGTGACCAGTATGGCACCCAGGAGGATGCACTTGCTCTCTGCCTGCTCCCAGCACAGCCAAGTTTTCCCTGCAGAGTTAACCAGGATTTATAAATTTCCCGATAGACAAATTGCTTTAGGAAGCCGAGCTTGGTAATTGGCTGGTGGTGACTAATCACTGCCTGATTACAGAGTAGCAGTTCCACAGGTATGAATCAGAACCTGCAATTGTCAGCCCTCCCCCAAAACAGGGGCTCTTTCTTTCCTGGTTTGATACGGTTGAGCCATTGTGCAGCAGTGACAGTTCACTCCTCACACTCGCCGAAGGGAAATATAATTACGGTGCATTCAGGGGAAGGAGAAAAGGATCAATATACAGAAAAAGAAATAATTATATACAAATGCACAACCCCTGCGAAGAGAGACGTTTCTGAAATCTCAGGGAGGAGGGGAAAAATGGGCCATTTCAATTTCATAGCTCTGTCTGATATTGGTACCTACAAATGTTTTTCTGTCCTGGAGCAAAACTGTCTGCAGAAGAAGTAAGGTCCTGTAAAGAGGATGCTTTTCCCCTGATCCAGAGATCCACAAAGGAGCATGAAGCCACCTTGGTTTTCAGAGCACCTTCCTCTCCTCCACAGGACAGTTTCACTGCTTCTTCCCTATTCCAGGCACTGTGCCAAAGAGGCCGAGGGTGCCAAGCCAACATTTCCTCAAAAGCATTTCTCCATTTTCCAAAGCTGAGTTTGCAAACCGTGGCCTCCTGCTTCCTGTGGGGGCTCCTGGGCAGGGGAAGGGCAGCCCCCATCAGTGATCCCTCAGAGTGGCTTGCTTTCCTATCCAGGGAACCCAAATCCTCGCCTGGCCACATCAGACACTGACAGGCAAAGCTGAGCATCTGCCTGCCTGGGGTGAGGGGCTCAGAGGGAAGGAGGAACAGCAAAAGCCACCCCCCACCCAGCCAGCTCCTGCCTGCACTTTGGGAAGCGGGGAAGCTGGCATGGGAGGCAATTAGAAGAGGTCATAGCTTGGCATTTTGGGATGTTTCCCCCCAAGAAAGGGGATAGGAGTAATCATTGCCATCCCATTTCCCACGTAGATACAGGGAAAGGGATGTTTGAAAGAAGTCCAAAATGCAGCCTGTGAGTAGGTAGAGCTGGATACTTGAGTGCTAAACCAGACTTCTTTCAGGACTTCTGCAAATGCACAGGGAAGAGAGAGCCAGTGGAGACATTTACTGTAAGATGCATTTTAGGAACACTTTGCTGTTCAGGTGTTAAGAACAAATGCTGAAATGAGCGTGTCAACTCCCTGCTTCATATTTTTTAAGCACATAAACTGCTCTCCACTTGGAAGAAATAAAGCCCTGTGCACAACCTCATCTGCAGATCTTTGTGCTTGCCATCCTGGAACTGCCATCCTGGGATTACCATCCGGCAGCCCCGCGAGAGCTAATGAAATTTTAATCCCCCAGTACTCAGCGCGTGTGTACATAATGAATGTTTGCACATCCTCACGGCTCTCTGTCACCCCAAAGCAGCAACACTCACCTCCTATAGAATCACATCCCTGTTAGTCAGTGCTGTGACTTCCTGCTCCAGGCCATTAGAGCATGTCCACACTCCAGATCCGAGCCCTGTGACTCGTTTGTTAATTGACAGGCTCAGGCATCAGACAAGTCGGCGCTTTGTCACACTCAGCCTTGTGTGCTGTCAATAACTGGTGCTTTGTCATGCAGCGCTAATATTCCTACCAAAATCCATATGCAGCTCCTCTCTCTCTCTGTCAGAGGGATCAACCCCACAGCTGGCATTTCAATAATTCCCCCGCAGACAGGCAAGAGGAGAATTTTATAGCTGAGCTTAAACCATTTTTTTCTTCATGGAAATTTTGACTTTGTACAAGATGGTTCCTTCTTCCTATACTTAGGGCCTTCATGCATTTTTTTTTAATGTGTGGGTACCTGAAACATGAGCTTTAAAACTGCATTTGGTATCTTAAAATAAGCAATCTGTTCTTCATAATACCTCAGTCCTGGGGAAATACTGTTGAAGCTGAGGGATGTATTTCCAAAATTCAGGTTGTTTATTAGACAATGGAGCAAATAAAGGCTGTCTTCCTATGAATTTTGTAACAGTCTCACACCTCCTGCCAAAATAATCACAGTTCATCCTTAGCCCTGTGCCCCACCTAAATCTCTGTCTGTACCCAGAAAAAGGCTTTTTCTGAGGTTTTCTCTGAACAACAAATGCAGGGACAGATCGGTGAGATCTGGATTCCAAATGGCACATACACAGCATTTCTACTTTTGCTTCACACTGCCTGTGGCAGCACTTTGGGGACATCCCTTGTCCCCACAGCCACAGTCCCTCCTGAGGTGTGTAGGAGCTTCATTCCTTTGAGAGATACCTTGCACTTCTGCCAGGTTAGACTAAACTTGGATGATGAGTTAAAGGGGAGATGCAATCCAAGTTGTCAGTAGAACCCTTTCTTCCCTTTGGAAACAGGTTAAAAAAACTGGCACTGGATGTAAGCTGGGCTCAGCTGCTGGCTTGCCAGGGCACAAAGAAACACCAGAGCTGGGTGCCACCCATCAGTATGACAGGAGATGTCACCTAGTCCCCTTGGTAAACCAGGAAGGTTACAGGCTGGCTTTTTAAAATTAATATCCAAGCAGGCATGTGTGAACAGAGTGTTAACCATGGCAGAGGTTCTTCTGATGCCTTGGGTTTTAACTTTTATATTTTTCAAATCCTGTACTGCCTAGTAGTTTCTTGTAGCCTGTTAACTTCTGCTCTCTCATGCTAAGATAGACATAACAAAGCCTCTCTGAGCTTGTTATTCAAGGACACTCAAGACTGTCCTAGGCCCAAAAAGTGTAAATTAGGGCCTCTAGAGACATGGAGAAATTGCAGAAATTACATCATTAGCTAAAGTTTTAATTGGCGAATTTATGCTGATACGCAAATGAACCAAACCTATAAAAGTGTGAAGAACTCGTGACTCGGGGTCCATCTTGGGGTCCTTTTTGGGTGTAGCCTTTGGCTCCCCAGGGTGTACCTTTCACATAAGTACCTACCTTTATTCCCTTATTCTTGTCTAGTCTCTGTTTCTAGGTGGCCTCATAAGGCATCACTTCCAGCAAACTCCCTGCTGAAGCAAGGTGAGCAATAGGCCCTGGCAAACTGCAGAAACCTCTGCTTCTTCACCAACATGGAGTTTATTCTCCCCTGGAGGTCTCGTGCTGTTTAATCCAGTGTGTGTTTCTCATGGTCCATCCCCTCTCCTTTACAGGGCATTTAGTGATGAGAGAAATCAGAGATCAATGAATTTCAACTCAATTTTTTCACTTCTGAAAACAAATGTGAAGCAAAATTTCAGGAGCAGTTCACTGTCCTTGACAGTCTACAGGAGCTTCAAAATGTGGGACACTGCACACAGTCACACAGGGATCACGAGTGAGGAATTTAAGCCTCAGTTGTTCAGAAGATGCAGAATTGCAGCCTCAAAGAGGTGTGCAACTCTGAAAATGTCCTTAAAAAACAATAACTTCCAAATCAGGCAGCAATAATACGTTTTCCCACTCTAGGGCCTCCGAGGAGTTATTAAATACAATTTTCCAGGCTTATTCAAATGTCAACTCATTATAGCCTTTGCAAATAGGAAGGCAGACCATGGGATTTGTGTTTTTGTTATAACTATTTTTATATTAAATCTATAAAATGCATAAAGGAGCATTAAGCCCTGTTATTCTCTCTCTCTCTCTCTTTTTTTTTTTCTTTCCCCATAGCTGCCCAACCTCTTTTTGAAAAGGATCATTCAAAAGCAGCCAAATAATAAAGGCTGGATGAGGACATTCCAATCCCTCCTTATCCACGTAAAAACACAATATTTCAAAGGCGCTTCTGGAGTGCTTCTTTTGGCAGCTGCAACTGGAGCCACAGTAGAAACCTTTCAGTGGGTCATCCTGATGGATGGCCTCTTACATCAATCAACGAGCCAGCTGTCCCCGTTAGGAGTGGGAATCATCTGAGCAGTCCGAGGGGACTTTAAAGGAACGTTTATCATATAAAGGAAGAAAGGTGCCTTGCACTTGTGCTGCTCTTTGCAGCAGCAGATCTCAAAAGATCTGCAGAGGGCTCGGGTTTGTTATCGGGCAATGGAGAAGAGGAGACCTCAGAAGGGCTTGTTGAAAGTCACCCTGTGGTCTGAGCAGAAGAGCTGGGACCAAGGCACTCAAATTCCAGTTTGGTGCTGCCCCTGTTTCATCATCCTCATCATCATCCTTGAGCCTCCTCATCCTCCTCCTGCCCATTCCCTGTGCAGTCACAACACCTAACTAAAGACATGAACACGTTTGTGTTTATTTCTCCCTCTCCTGCAGACTCTTGTGTTTTTTTCAAGCATTTTTGAGCAGTGATTCCGCAGCTGACAGCAAATGTGCTTTTGATGACTTTGTCAGACTGCCAGGGCTGTGAGGACATCTCCAGAATCCTCGACTCTCCCTCCCTGTCCTTCCTCTTCATGTGCCAGTTCCCACTGAGACGTCCAAATGTGCACCAGCTCCACCTCAGGAGCTCTCCCAGATACTCCAGGGCAACACCACTTCTACAGACACCACACATCTCACCACAGCAAGGTCTCACTGCCTTTATCAAAATTCCAGGCAGCAGCCAGGCAAAGCCCAACATCAGTTTATTTTAGGGGCCAAAAGGGTGTTTTGTTTTATTTATGAGGTTTTGCCAGTCTTTATCTCCTTGAAAACAGATGAGCAAATTTCATGTAGAATGGTAAAAACTGAACTTGCTGCTGAGGCAGAGCAAGAAATCAGTCTTAATTCAGCTCAAAAATGAACCAGTGATGAAGCCCTATGCCACCAAAAATGGCCTTGACTCGAAACAAATGCCCAAGTTCTTGCAAGTCCAAAGGGCTTACATGAGTCCCTGGGGCTTTGAATTCCTAAATTTCTCAGAAGTTCTGGGTTTTTAAAATAAGTACAGTAGCAGATAAACAGGATTAGGGACTTTAAGACCAGATTTATAAACCTTTCCAAGGCTACCCAGGCTGTGCCCACTAGATGGTTCCTAGAAAATTAGTCTCCCTTAAGGTTTCCTGGACTGGTGCAGACTTAAAATTTAATTTTCTTTAATAACAGTCCCACAGAGTAATTGTTTGCACATGCATGGGCATGCTGAGATAGATGTGGTTATTTGGCTCATTTAATTGTCTGTGCACCAGGGATCTGGCAAGGGGACCTGCTGTGTCAAGCGGTGTCTAATCTCCCATAAAACCCAACACTTCTGGCACACTCACTCAAGCTCACAAATTTTAAGCACCCTTCCTCACCAGTTATACAAGCAATGTATGCTCCTCCACACTTTTCAAAAAAAAAAATCTGGGAGTTGTCAGACCAGCCCTGTCCTCCCAAAATCTGTCCTGCCATCCCACATGGACCCACAGCCAAGCCAGTGATGCAAGCATAGATCTCCTCACAGCTGGTGGATTTCTCCAAATTCCACTTTTTGGGTGGTTTTTTTTTAAACCTAGATCTCAGTTTTCTCTACTTTAAAAAAATAAAAAAGTGGTTGGGAAAGAAAATGTGATGGCAGAGAAAAAGCTTGAAAAAATACCGATGCTGTGACATCTGAAGGCAAATAAAATCAATCAGAAATATGTACTTTTTTAAAAAGTTCATGACTTGTGACTGTCATGATTCTGGCGGTCAGATTGTGCTTTAAAAGCCCTTTGAGTGGGTTTAAGGCCATGTGCCTAAATAACGTATTGCTTGACCATCCGTGCTGCTGTCTCTCAGGGCTGTGACTGATCACATGGGTACAGCCTGGAGCCTTCCTTTGTGTTGTCACCTCTTCCTTGCCTTAAGAAGGGCTCTGTGAAAAAGGGGGGAGTTTCGCCATCCCTAAAGTATGCAGGAAAAAAGCTCAAAGAGTTCGTGCTGATTTAAGCCTGAAATGCTGCAGAAAAACACAGCCTTGCCTTCAGGCACCTGATCTCATTGAAAACCAATGTGCTGTGGGGAGATGAGGACTGGTTTTCCAAAGCAGGTTGCTGGACTGGTTTTCTGCCTCGGCTCGCCAAAGGCTGTGTGAGTGCTGTTGCTGGCACGAGGGAGAGGAAAAGAGCACGTGGCTGGGAAGGTGGACAGAGCTTCTTCTTTTTCCAGCAGGCGGGACTGTGGTGCTGTGGGGATTGCCAACCCGCTGGTGGCAAAAACACAAATCCCAGTCACAGGCAGGGAAGCTGGCTTTGGTCTCCAGATGCTGAGAATAGCCCCTGAACAATAGGGCATTGCTCCCCTCTCCCCAGGACACAAGCACAGGTCAGAGGAAAAGCAGCCTTCATGCCTTCTCCAACTTCCCAGAGAAGTTAGAAATATTAGAAATAATATTAATATGTTAATATTAGAAATAATAACAATAATAATAAAAAAAAAAGAGTGAATGAATGAATATCTGGAGGCTCTTCTGTTCCAGCTATGTAATCAACAAAATGCTATATCCTTCCCCACTGACGAGCATTTAAATGTTCTGTCCCCTGCTAATAGGGATCATGAGGCCTGGCTGTGCTGCCAAGAAGAAACTCCAGCACGGCTTTTTCCAAATCTCCATGGGTGCCTGATCTGTGTGCAAATGCTTTCTGGACTGTTTTTTAGTGCTCTGTTTTGTTAGGTTTTGCACTTCCAGATAAGAACCCTGGATGGCCACACGTTGGCCGTGAAAGGCAGGAGGGTCATCAGTGGGAGATCTGGATGCTCTTCCACTGCCCACTCCCAAACGGGGTTGGGAGGGAGCTGAACAGAACAGCCTCTACCACCTTTGTGCATTAGGCTTTTTTTCCTGGTTTTCATTTGAAAGCCAGCATGAATTAGCATATTCCTCTCTCCTTTTACGTGACTGCTGCTAATTATTTTATTAGTTGCAAGAACAAACCAAATTTGTGATTATTAATGTGGGTATAAATCTCGTTGTGCTCACAGACATGCTTGGGAGGTTTTGCACTGTGTTTTAAGATAAGAAACAAGTGACTACAGCAGTGATTTCAACTATTGCTTTAATCTTCCACACAGCTGGAGAGTTCAGTGTTCATGGCTGAGGTCTCATTCTCCTCTTTCCCTGCTGAAAGTTCTCCCAGTTCAGTACATTTAAGTGGGAATAGGGACAATGAGTTCATGTCCCTACAAAGGTTAAGATGTCCAGTATTTCTTTTACGTACACAGTATTGTTACTCTGATTTCACAATCAGTCAGACACAAAAAATGTTAGGTGGTTTGCCAGGGGGAGAAAGGAGGACAAGGAATCCAGACAAATAAAATGGATGGTGCTGGAGAGGTGCTGCCCCTTTGCAGCTGCATCCAGCCAAGGCGTGTCAGGGCTGCATCCCCCACCTTGCACTGGTGCCAGCAGCAGAGGAGGGCATGGACACCCCCAGAAGGCACTTCAGCACTCATTTCACCTCTCTTCCCCCCTGTGAGCACCTGTTTTCTCCACTGGTGTTAAGGCAGACAGGTCTCCTCCAGCATTAGCTCTGGCACTTCAGTGGAGGGGCTGAAGAGAGTCTGGCTGAAGTTGGACCTCAGCCTGGGCATTGCAAGAGTGCTGCTCTTGCACTACAACTTCAGCTGATACCAGGCACGCTTCAGTAATCTGAAAATCAACCACTTCTTCCACAGTGAGAGATTTGCAGTGCAATTAGGCACAAAGAAACCATCAGAAGTGGATATGGGCAATTCAGTTGAACACCCTCACACACATTCTTGAATGGGTTACCTCGTGTCTGTATCAAAGACATTGATATAATAGTTCTCGAGCAGAAAAAGGCTGCAGCAACTCAACAACTTAATGTCCTAAGCTGATTTACAGCCTGAACAAGACTGAAGGATCTCTCACGACTCATGCCTGTGCTGTGAGGGAGAATGTGCTGAGTGCAGGTTTGTCTTTAGTCCAAAACCATGCCAAATGTGGTGACATAATCACTCTGCTTCGGACCTCTTCCTACTAAATCTTGGTTCACAATCTCCGTGAAGTTGTTTCAAGTCCCTCTAACTGAAGCCTGATGCAGACATGGGGTGTTGCACACCCATTGCCTGTGTGAACATGTCTGGATAGCACAGAAGGAACTGATGCAGAGACACCCAGTTTCAGATCCCCAGACTTCCCTACTCATCAGTCCAAAGAAAGACAGAGGAAGAAGGAAGAAACCCTAGAAAAAGAGAAGCAGGACTCTTCATTAGCAGCATGAACTTTCACAATGATTTTATCACAGGACAGAAAAACCACAGCACATCATTGGGTGGCTGTGAGTTAAGACAATATTGAGCTCAACCTTCAGCTAATTAAGTTCTCTGGAAACCACAACTGCAGGAAGACAGGCATTTGCTAAATAGATTAAATTTTTCTTTGCTCGTGTATTTTTGATACCTGTCATCTCCATTTCCACCAGACACATTCACCTTTTCTGTCACATTTCTCAGCACTTGGACCATCCAGATACACAACACAGCTCTCACCAGCAAAAAATCCCACACACATGGGGCACAAGTGACCTGTGCCAACCATGGGGTGCCTGCACTGGGCAGGTAAAAGGGAACACAGGTGAGGGCACTTCCAGCACATCGATGTGAGGGTACAGCTCTGCACCACTGCAAGCAGACAGCCCCTGAAAGCAGAAGACTAAATAGAACCACCACAGAAATACATAACTGAGCTAGCTCCTGCCACCTGAGCTGGGGTCTTGTGCTTGGGTGGAAGGCCAAGCGCCCTGAGGGCCCCAGCTCTTGTGGGGTGTGTTTTGGTGCCTTTGTTCATCATGTACAGTCCTAGGAGCCCTGCATTTCAGCAGCAGCAGACCACATCTCAAGGGGCTGCTGCCTCCCAAGGTCTCTTAACTCACCACAAACTCCTTCTGCACAGCTGGTGTGGCTGAGATGTGCCTTACACCTGACCCCACGAGCTGCTCAGTGGAGTTTCAGAAGATGCTTTTCCTCTCCCTAAAAGGAAAAAGACAAGGGTTTCTGTTGGATATGATGAGAAAAGCCTTCCCTGGCCAGCTGCACCCTGCAGGGCTCTGTTTGGTACACAAAATTATCTGCTTTGTAATGGGGATTTGCTGCACATGTGATGGTGTGCTCTGTTTATAAAATACCTGATGAAGGCGGCACCTGAGCACACCTGCGTGTAGCCATGCTGGGTGCCTGCTCGGAGGTGACTGGTGCAGGCTGCCCTGCAGCCCCTGTTTTGATAATCTGTGCCTCCATTATCCCTGCTGTTTCACAGGCACCAAAAGATAAGAGTGAGGAGCTGCAGCAGAGCAGCTTTGCATAATGACAGCAGAAGGTGCACACATGGAAAGGATAATTGGTGATGGTGAGGGGAGTCAATAAAACCAAAGCACTTGACAGCCCCAGAGCTCTCTGTGGATGTGGCAGGGATGGACATGATGGATATCGGGCTCCGTGGTGCCTTGGCTTTCCCTGGGGACTGCTCATCCAGCACAAGATGTAACACATACTCATCTGAATGCAGAACTGGGGCTGGGTTTAGGAGAAACAAAGGAGGCAGCTGTGGAGTGCAGCAGGCTACAAAGCCCAGATGGTGAGGGGAGAGGGGTCTCGTGCATGCACTGGGCACCAGCAGGCGCTGCTGGCAGGGAAGGAGAGGTTGGTGGGTTTGTGCTGGCCCTCCAAGAAGCAGCACATGACCTGCACAACATTCTCCCTACGCTGCACGGGGGCAGGACAGTGAGGGCACGTGTGGGGGTTTTTTAACCTGGGTTTGAGCTCTTAGTGTGCAAACCATGTTGCTGTCACGGCTTCAGCAAGAGCAGCTTGCCAAGCCAAACCCCTGCAGCTTGGTTCACCTGGGCCCTTTTCTTGCACAGCAGTTTTTAACTAAAAGGGGAGAGGTTTGAATTAGATGTTAGGAAGAGAGTAAAGAGGTACTGGAACAGGTTGCCCAGAGAAGCTGTGGATGCCCCATCCCTGGAAGAATTCAAGGCCAGACTGGATGATCAGATGCTTTGAGCAACCTGGTCTAGTGGGTGGCAGGGGGGCTGCAACGAGATGATCTTTAAGGTCCCTTCCAACCCAAACCATTCAATGATTCTATGACAGCTGGCTGAGGCACAGAAAGAGTTAAACTATCAGGAGACTCAGGGCATGGAAAATGTCTATCTATCTGCAAGTGGAGTGAGAGGATCTGCAAGTGGCCCCAAAGAGCAGGATTCTGGGTTTGGTGGGGCATGGAGCACAGGCCGTGGGGTGTCTGGGCCTGTCTCCCATAGCTGACCCTGCTGCTCACATCCAGATCAAATTTAGGGATGTTAAATGTGGGATTTGGGTTCAGCCCCCTTGCACAGACATGGTGGAGAGCTGGAGATCTGGAGATGCTGCTGTGGGAGCACGTGGCCTTAGTTCCATGGTGCTGGGGTCACTCATGGGGGGCTTATGTGCAGGGATCCTCTGCCTGGTGCCAAGACAAACGATGCTGTGGGCTTTACTGACCCTGATAGATAAAGCAGACAGATTTAGCTGTTTCGAGGTAAAAACAGAGTGGGTAACCATCAACCTCCAAAAACCACCCTCCTGCTACACAACCACCTCACTGCTGGGCCCCTTGCAGGGTGGGTGCAGCCCTTGGGCTTGCTCCCTGAGCCTGGACACTCTCCAGCCCAGCAGAGGCGGCGATGGCTCCCCACATTTGCCCAGCCTCCACTTTATTTGCTCCATTTGGGACTTTCTTTCCGAAAGGCACAGGAGGCCAAGGCGTTTTGCATGCCCCGTGTGGCAGATCGCGAGTGGTCGGCCCAGACGAGTGGAACTATTTGCGTGCAATTGCGGCAGCCGAGATAAGGCTTGTGCAAATAAAGGGTCGCCAGGCTCGGCTGGATTGGGATAAAGCTGGCAGCCTCCTCACAGGGCTCTGGCAGTGCAGCCCAGCTCAAACCTGATGCAATGGGTGCTGCGGGCTCGTGGCATTTTCACAGAGCGCTGTACGAGCTTGATGTGTGCGATTTGGATCTTTACGAGTTTGTTAACAATTGTATCCGTGCCTAGATGGGCGAGATGAAGGAGCCAAAATTCCAGGCCGTGAAAGGTAATTAATGCACATCTTCAGCGCCAGGAGTCGTTGGGAAACTGCGGCCCCGTCCCAAAAAATGGGCAGAGTCCTGTCTCACTTGGGTGAAGTCCCTATCAGATAAGAGGCCTGGAGCTGTACAGCACGGGGGCTGAGCAAAATCTGTCACTGTGGACACGGGGTCCAAGAGGGGCTGCACAGGAGCCCTGATCTACCCCTTTCCTGGGAATGTGACAGCCCATGGATGGACTCTGGCAGGAGGGTCCTGTTTGAAGCACAGGCACAGGAGGTACAGCACAATCCCTGGGGGGACAGGATGCCAGGCTCCCCAAACACCCAGGACTTCTTAAGAGTACAGACCCAGGGGGGGGTCTGCAAGCACATGCAGAATATTTGGAAAACATTCATACTGCACTGAAGGGTACAATATAATGAGTCATTTTTTAAATTGTCATTTAAATATTTGATTTGATTTCAGGTCATTTAAAAATTGTATTTCTTCCACAGTGAGTAAGCAGGCATGACATACTGGGACAAGTGAGTCCAAACTCCTGTCATTAATATCTTACAGGAATGGTCAAAGATTAAAACAAATGACTGAAGCCAAATACACGCATTCATTACTAGGAATTTCCCTAAAATATCACGGATTCTTCTTTTTCTTAAAGGAGAACCACTTGTTTAATCAACTCAACTCTACGTTTCCTCTGAACTTCTTCCAGCAGTAACCCATTTTGTTGGGTAGCTTATTATTTTTTTCTGAGGAAAAACAATTTCCTAGTTTTTTCTTGTATTCATGACAGAGTGTGTGTAGGTAAGGGAGAAAGGTTGTGGTGGTATAAAATTCTAGAAAAGAACAGTCTTAAAAGTAGGTTCTTTACATTGTTATTATTTTTATCAGGGATATTATTTTTAAAGGGTGCAAGACTGTCCACAGGCCTTGGCTTATGCTCAACTATTTAGTCATAAATCTTAGAAAGAAAACATTAACCTTGTTTGATTTTTTTCCCCCTCACTTTTAAAAATAATCTGTTTTAAAATATTTTGCAGTTGCTGATTCTGGATGAAATCATGAATGCATTTAGCACGATAAACAGTATACACTCACAACTGTAAGCAAGAAACTGCTATTTACAGATCTTTGCACACATCTGCAATCCATTCCACCACATTTCATGCACACAAAACCCAAGTTAAACAGCAAAACCCTCAAAAAAACCCCAAAATAAAACATGAAAAAGCACATTCATCTAGAGTAGGATTGCATAGTCTTTAACTACACCTGAAAGGACTGAGAGTTTATGCAGTTTAGCTGTTCAAGCCACAATCACAACTGTGTTTTCCAAACTTGCTAAATAAGCTGCATCACAGCACACCTTAGTCTTCCTGATTTTTCCCTCCAGAATGGAGTAAAAAGCCTCAAGCAGAGAATATGAAGACACCCAGGACTCTGGACTGTTCTTTCTGCCTGTGTTAGGCCTCCTAGGCACCATTAGGTTTTTAAGCAGCTCAGATCCTGGGCTGAAGTGGTCAGTTCTGAAATCTTCATCTCGCCGCTGCTTCCCTCTGGGAGGTGTGCAGAGCACAACTCATTAAGTCAGCATTGGTTTCCGTGGACAAGCCATCTGCTAGGGAATCATCATGCCTCTGTCTTGTTCCTTCTGCTCCACGGGAGACAGGATTCCCTCTGCCTTCATCGTTTCACTCAGCCTCAGTCACCAGGAGTGTCTGCTCTGGGCTGGGGTCGATGAGAGAGGCTGTGATCACAGTTGGGCCATGTTGGGCCAGAGGGCAGGAGCCCCCTAACTCAGTTTCCATCTCCAAGTTACTTTTGAATGTTCCCAGAAGTGCAGCAGAGAGGAAAAAGCCCCAGTGGGGCAGTAGGGCAGTCTGCTTTCCACTCTCTCAGTTGGATTGAAAAGGCATTCACAGCTGGTGTTCTTTAGGCACCACCAAGTAGTTTTTAGGATTGAGAAATTCACCTGAGCGCCCTTGTTTCTTCAGTTTCCTGAGAGGAAGGAAGTTGTGTCATCTTCCTGAGCTAGGCATGAGGGAAACTGGGGTTTATCTCTGACCTGTGGACACCTACAGTTCACCCATACCTGTCTATGCTAGACATTCCTTGCAAGAACATAAAGCGAAATGTACATTTTTTGAGCTCTGTTCACCCAATCTACTTCAGTTCTGCTTGAGGGTGTGGTGAGCTGCATCAACATTTCAGCTTGGTTCAGCCATGGGCTCTCCAAATATTCTGAATTCTTGGTGCTGCCATCAGTGACTTTACTTGAATGCCTGCTCCTCAGGAAAATATTTGACCAAGGACTATCACACTGACTGAGAAATGCAAATTATTCAGGGGCATCTGAGCTGGACAAGGCTGTTCTGGATCTCTGGGTGAGATCTGCTCTCAGCCTGAGTGGTGCTGACCTTGGCGATGGGCAGCTGCCTGTGCCTTTGCCCTGCCAGGACCCTCGAGTGGCACGGGGGAGTGCTGGGGTGGCTGTGAGTGCTGCTGACAAGTGGCATAGGAATCTTACAGCAATTTTCCTTACAGAGAAATCCACATGTTTGGTTCCTGGGAGATATAATGCGCACATGGCTGCCTTCAGTAAGGTTGGGACCTGACAATCTTTTTGATGAACCAGGGAGCCCAGATCTGTGAGAGTCTCCTGTCTGCCTTGGGGCAGGCTGGGGGAAAATGCATCTGCCCTTCCCCTGAAGTCCCACATGTTTTTCTTGCAACAGAGAGGGTCAGGTGAATAATTCTGATTCTCCACCCTGGAGTCATTCTTCTCTTGAACCAAACAGAACACAGGAGCTGGGTGTTCACTCTCAGTCTGTGTATTTCCACCAGGAAAGTCAACATTCCTTCTCCCTCCTCTCCCTCTCTAGCCCATATGAGTCCCTCCACCACATGGGAGAAAAGCAACTCTACTTACAAACCCTCTGTCAGATAAAGCACCTGGTCCAAGGAAATCTCTTGCCCCTTCCATTGGCTCCATGCAGTGAGTGTCAGGGAGCTCAGAGGCAGTGCTCTGCTCCTCTGGCATGACTCTCCCTGCACTGAGCAAGGCTGCCAGGGTTCTTACAGGATTAGGGATGACCAGCACTCAGTCATGACCACTTCTGATCTCTCCACCCTGTCCCAGCACTTGGGGCTAATCAAAACCCAAGTTACCAGATGCATTTTCCATGCGTTCACTGGAGAAATGCTGCTTTCAAGCCACCCTCCTCTGAGAACAAATGCAGCACTTGATCTTAATCCAAAAACGAGGTGTTACAAAGAAGGTCTAAAAGGAGAGGAAGGTGTGATATGGTAAAAGTTGAGAATTAAGCGAGTTTGGATATTTCCAAACTTGAAAATTTCCATCTCATTTTGCTGTGAGATGTTCCCCATCACAGGTCCACACAAAGGCTGAACTCCAGTGCCAGATGAACTGTCTCCCTGTGCTTGCAACCTGACCTTAATCACAAACACAATCCTGGAAAGAACAAACAGCTTCAAACGAAGCTTTTCTTTAAAACCAAACCCAGAACATCAGTGCTATGGACAGAGAGATGAACTTGTACCAAAGGCACAGGATTTAGGAGTTTTCATTTTGTTAGGGGAGTTCTTGTGTGTCTGGACACAAGACAGTCATCTTAAAGCCTCAGACCCTGTGATGTGGGACAGTCTACTATGGAAGACATTAACAAAGAACAGTCCTTTCTGTATAGCAGGGGTGTTATAAGAGGGCACAGAAACACCTTGAGTAAGACCAGAGACCTGCTGCTGATGGGATGCTTGGGAAGTGCAGAGTTTCTCTCTCACATCTCTCATTTTGTGTGGTCAGGTCTTTCCAAAAGGGCCGTGTTGCAACTGCAGGGTGCAGATTCTTTATCTTGGTGACCTGGTCCGTCTGTGATCTTGGTGAGCTCTGGCACAGCTTTCTCCATTAAAACTAGACATGTGTGTCTTTAGTCTTGGGTCCCAAAGGTCCCGTACCCAATGAGGAGTCCTTGTACAGGAGGCGCTTCATAAAGCACAGGGAATTAGCTCAGTGTGAGGAGAGAGAGAGAAATGAGTTCCAAACCCTCAGTGTGTATGTTCATGTATAGAACAAAGCAACAATATAACAAAAAGGGGTCACCACAATATTCTCTCACGCTCTTTGGGAAATAAGTGACCTTTCAGCAGGCAGCTTTATATTAGCTGATTTCTTAGGTATGCAAGCTATCTAAAAACAGTTGCTCCCTAATCTGCTCTCATCAGCTCCAGGTTATGGGAGTTCATAAATCCATGTACGTTTGACGCTAATGGAAAATCTGCATCGTGACTCCCTGGGGTGACCCGAGTGTGTGACAGTAACGAGTGAGCCATGCATTGCTTGGTTTGCCCACAAAAACACAAACTGAGAGGAATGAGACAGAGACAAAGGAAAGAGGTTGGTAAGATGGCAGCATTTGTATTTGTTCTGCCTGAAGCAGCCTTCGCTTCCCAGAACCAGGCTCTGCTTTCAAAGTCCCCGCCGACACCAACCGCGGTTACTGAGGGACTCTCCTCATTTGTCGCAATGCTCTGGCTGGGCAAGAAAGCATGATTTCAGACAGCTGGAATGGCAGAGACCTGAGGGGATGGGGAGTATTTGCTTTAATACGTCTAATTTATCATCTTCTCCCCACAGCTGCAGGAGAGGGAGAGAGAGAGATACTGGACAGATCAGTCCAGAAGCGAAATGAAACGCGGCAGATGAAGTGGGACACGATGCAGTTCGCTGTTCCCACAGACTACAGACTATGTGGAAACAAGGGATCCAGCTTGGAGACTGCCTCCAGTCTCTCCCCAAACTCTGGCTCCAAATGGTTCAATAGAAACATGAGGAAACCAGGGGCAGCAGGGAAAGGAGAGAGATTTTTTTTGCTCTTCAAGTGTGCAATTTCTATCACAGCTTTATGTTGGGAAGCACAAGAACAGGGCATCCTTGTGGCACTGAAGTTACCAGAAAACACAACCAACAGCAAGTTTTGTCAAGCTAACGGGGTCCCCTGAGCAGAACCTGTGAGCTGCTTAGCTGTGTTTATGCAGAAAGCTGCCTGTTCTTTCAGGGGAGGGGGAGGAGAAAGTCCAAAAGGCTGCTGTGCCAGGTTAGTTTGTGAATGGTCAGACCAGGATTGCTGGAATAAGGGGCCAGTCAACATCCAGGCCAAAGAATTAAAAAAAAAAAACCAACAGAACATCACAAACAGAAATCTTTTTACCAAGTCTTCATGCTTTCCATGGCTACAGACCCATTTGAAAAATTGTCTCTAAGAACTTCACAAAAATCTGTATTTTTCTGACAGGAACTGTCCTGGCCATCTGTGCCAACAGGCCACAAAGTGATGGCAAATCACTTGGTGCTGCTTTCAGTGGCTATTTCTCTGCTAAGGTGTTTCAGGCCCCCAAAGATGACTGACTCAAGTCCCCAGCCCTCCAGTCCCGTGCAAGGGGTGCTGAGGAGCAATTTTTAAAACGTATAATGGACACAGATGTTTCCCGTCTGCCAACGGTGCCATGAGGAACAACATCCCACAGCTGAGGCCATCTGAAGTGCTTCTCACACGCCCCAGAGCCGTGCCCAGCTGCAGCTCCCACCCAGCAGGAGCGTGTGATGGAAACTGTCGACAGGTACCGAGTGTCCCTGACATGAGACAGCAGGCTGAGCAACAGAGGGGGCAGAAAAACAGGAGTGGTGATGCAGCAGTAAGAAAACCAGCACCTGGGTCACTCAGACTTACTTAGAAGGGTTTTGTTGAGGGGTTTTTTTTTGGCTTTTTTTTTACACAGGCACAAATGTTTAAAGCTAAAGTCTAAAACGAGTCAGAGCTACTTCACACCCATCCAGTGCAGAAAGCACTGCTCTTAACACCCCAGTGTGTGTTTAGACTAGTATTTTTATTAGAAAAGGGGGAGTGCAGAGATGGGGAAGGAAGCTAATGGCACCCTGGATGGAAGAGATCCCATTAAGACCCCCTGCTGTATAAAGTGTTGAAACCGTGCTGGGCTGAGGGCTTCCTGAGCTGCTTCTATTAATACAACAGAAATAAATGGGTTTTTTGGCTGGATGGTCTCAAAGGGCTCTATGGTCTTAGAGCAGAGGATTTCAAGCCTTTGTTAACAATGAGGACAGGATATGCAGTTGGACTTATTTATTATTTAGCCACCTGTGGTACAAATGGCTGCACACCCTCTCACCCCTGTGCTGGGGTTAAGAAGTTACTTTGCTTCCTTCTGTGGACTGGGATTGTACAGTTGCACTTGCCTCTCCCACACTTCTGCTGCCACTGTTGATCTCTTTTTAATCATCTCTTTCTGCCTTTTCCTCTGCTCACAACTCCCCTGTTTTCTTTTCTTTGTTTCCTCCCCATTCCTCCTCCCCCTCCAGTACTTTTCACCTTAATGTTGACCCTGTTGCCACAGAATATCCAAACAAAGCCAGCATTCATCTAAAAAATGAAATGAAATGAAATGAAATGAAATGAAATAAAATAAAATAAAATAAAATAAATTTAGGTAGTTTGTTGGCTCCCAGCAAAATCCTCACAGCACCAAGAAACCAGAAGAGAGACAGGGCATTTGCTTTGCAGCATTTGGGATTTTGCAACAGTTCTCATGAATTGAACGTCAATTTTCTCCTACTGGTTTGTGACCCAAGCATTGTAAGGAAAACAATGGCTGTCACTGGTGCCAGCGTGTGTTCCTGGTCCATAACCTGAATGTCAAAGCAGCAGAGTTAGGGGATAAAAGGCAAAATGGCACAGCTGACTGGAATTTCCTAAAGGGCAATAGACAAAAGTATGAGAAGAAAAGAAGACTTTCTTCAGCATTTCAGAGAAATTCTGATCGGAACTATCACAGCTTTGAGGCTCTTGTAGAGGGACAACAACAATATTCTTTCTTTCTTTTCTTTCTTTTCTTTCTTTCTTTCTTTCTTTCTTTCTTTCTTTCTTTCTTTCTTTCTTTCTTTCTTCCTTCCTTCCTTCCTTCCTTCCTTCCTTCCTTTTCTTTCTTCTCTGACAAGGTAAAAACGCATCTGGTCTCCCTTGCCTGGTTGCTCTCCTCTCCTGAGTTGGTTCTTTCCATTTGGGATCTGGAAGTAAAATCTGTCCCAGGAAAAGCCTTCAGCAATGGAACTGGGATGGGATTTTTCACTGCCATTCATCCTTATTTTACTGATAAATTCTGGTGCACAACCAAAACTAGCTTGGCTTCTTGATTTCAGCACAGCCCGGCCAACTCAGCATCCCAAGAGCAGGAAATGAACACATTGAACAAACCCTGTGATTAAAAACCTCCCTTTTGTTCTCTGACCCCCAACCACAAAGAGCAGCATACACAAAACTCAGGGACGTGTGGGACAGAAGGAGGATGGCCTCTTCTGAGCCTGTGGCCTGTCAGCCCACAAAGCCCAGGCATGTGTCTCCTCCCTGGAGGACATCATTCCCACATGGGGTCTGGATCAATCTTAATCACACACCGGCTTGCCAGCTGTTCCCTCCAAAGTGACAACTGGCTTTAAGCACATTGTCTTTATTCTCCTTTGCCCTCATCCCTCACGGATGCCCATCATAGCCTCATGCCAGAATGGAGGAAGGCATTTGCTGTGTCTCTGCTGGTCAGGGAAAGCCCTTCCCACAATGAACTTTGGGACTGGGTCCAGGCACCATGTCACAAGCCCAATCCATGCTCAGCTGCTTCCCAGTCCCTCCTTTTCACAGCCCGTGGCACTTTGTGGCTCACCTCAGGGACCAGTGATTTGAGGTGCCTGCCTGTCTCGGACACAGAAGGATGTGGTGGCAATGGAAGGATAAGTGGTCAAAAGGAAATATGCTGGTGCTCCTCCAACAACATCTGGAAATGAATGCAACCATTTTAACTTCATCACAGCCCCCAGGGGTGTGCACAGAGCAGTGATCTCCAGAAGATGGGCTTGGGACAGAAGAGAGGTGAGAGGGCCGGTGTGAGGAGTTAGAGGAATGGGTGTTTCTTACGTAAGATTTTCCTAAAAATATCAAAGATCTTAAATAAAAGATACTAAAGATAATTCCTTATCCTGAAAAATCTTCCCATAGATGCTGTAAACCGTTGCCCAGCTGCTTTAGAAAGGAAGGCAAGACTGTGTGGTGGCTGACAGCTCAATACGTTGCCGTGGGTACTTTGTAAATCACCAACGTTTAGCTTTTTCCTCAACCAATATTCATTGAAAGCATTTTTCCATGTCTGTGGTCTGCTGCAAGCTAATAGAAGTTGTACTATGGGCATGCTGCAGGATCTGTGGTTCATTTGAGTGCTTTCACAGATTTCTTTAATCTGTCCGAAATTGCAGGTTTCAAGTAACTTTCAGTATTTGAGCCAGACGCCTCCAATTAACTCTGCTCCTTTAGCTGAACGTACCAGGGAGGCCCAAGGCATTAAAACCAGTCGTGAGAAGAAACCTACCCAGAATAAATATAATTACAACCTAAGCTTATTGTTCACAACGGGGTAACTCGCACAATTAAAGCGCTTTTATTTTCCCAAGAAAACAGACCAGGGGGGAAAATTAGACGAAAATGGGGAGCCACGCACGGTGCCTCCCTCAGTTTCCCCCCAGCAATGCTGCTTGCTGCCCATCCTCTGCTGTATCTCCGTGTCCCCTGGAGACCCCCAGGCGTCAGGGAGGTGAGGTGGCATCACCCCAAACGCTGACCCAGACGGGTGGCTGCCAGCTGGGGGCTGAAGCCCGGCCTGTGCTGCTCCTGTAGGATTTGGGATGGCATTCCCCAGCCCAGCTGCCGGCAGCCTGGCGTGCCCAGCACCTGCCCGGGTCAAGGACACGCTGTTCTCGCCGGCTGCTGCCCCTGCCGGGGAGATAAACGCGGGGCTTATCGCCTTGCACAGCCGGGCTGCTCCCTGGAAATCCGGACACCTGCCTGCAGTCGAGCCCGAGGGGTCTGGAAAGACAAAGGGTTTCTGTGGGCACACGTCGAGGGGTGATACTAGAGGATGGCATGGAGGGGAAGACCTAGAAATTGCAGGGTTTTAGCAGAAATGTGTTTCCAAGCTGGGCTGGTTCACCTGGCTGCTGGTTTTGTGGGCACACACCAGCTCTGGGCGGCTGGGCTGAGCCAGCCCTCCAGCTCCAAGGTGAAAGTTATAGAGGAGAGTTGGGGAAAAAAAGGAAATAAAAAAGAAAAGAAGCCGGTGAGAGGAATTGCAGGAATGAAACGCTTAAGTAAAAAGTGCACCTTTTGTTGCTTTGTCTCTGCTATTGTGTCCTCTCTTCTTGTTAAATTGGGAACTGCTTATCACAGCAGTACCCAGTGCTGGCATCACAGCCTGGGATGGAAGTGCAGCCCTTGCAGTAGGTTTGTAAGTCAGCTGGTGGAAATGGCAAGAACAAAAAATTAGTATATATACCATTTCCTTTTTTATTTTCTTTCAGGTTTTGGACACTTTGGGTGAGCTTTTTCCTTCACACTCTATAGGGAAAAAAACCTCATAGACACACGAGTCAGTCTTCTGCCACTGTCTGAATCAAGAGCAGTGGCTCCTTTTTCTAACTTCAAGCAGAAATGTAACTTCCAATAAAGGCACTGAAATTACAGTCCTGCAGATGAAAGTCTCTGTATACCCACAGAAGAGTTTTGTCATGAGGGAAGCTGCAGCCACCAGAGAAGTCTTTGCTCTGTCTCCAGGCTGACCTGATCTGCTCTGCCCCAGCAATGGAAGTCATTTCTCTGTGCTCCTTTATTTGCCCAGACAACTTTCAAGGGTACCCCATGCAGAAGAAGAGTGACTTTCTCTCTCCCATTGCAGGCAGATGTCATGTGAGATTCCTGCCAGCAACACAGACCCAGCAGGAGGAGAAGCCTGGAGAAGCCACTTCTTTGGCTGTGCATGAGCCATACTTTTCCCCATGGAAAGAGAATTGCATATTTGCCGGTGCCTTCACTGAGCTAAGCCCTGAGGTCAGTGCTGTGTGCATGTGAATCCAGGCTGGAACAAGCCCAGGGAGGAGAAAATACCTCAAATTCTGTACTCTGCAAGCCCCAAGTAATTACCTATAGCTCTGTGCCACCCAGGGTTACTCGGAAGGAGCCACATCCCAACCTCCCATCGTGCCTGGGGGTTGCCCCACCACACATGGATGCCAAGCAGGGAGGCAACAGGCCATCCTGAAGGGCACAGCAGCTTTCCTCCTGCCCCAGCTCTGATGGCTTTACCTTCAGGGCTGTGGCAGGGAGATGTCTACTCAGGGAAGGGGGGCTGGGGCTGGAGCTTCTCTGCTTCTCCTGCACCAAGACCTCAGCACCTACACACTCTTCCCTACCTCTTGCAAGCCTCTCTCCCTCCATGCCCAATCCCTTTCTCCAGTCCCTCAGTTTCTCAGCCTTTCCCTTCCCAGCACAGCTGGTTGTTCCCTATGGAAACACTAGAAATGTTTTGACTGAAAACCCAAAGGGATACAGAGTGTGGGCAATTTCGGTTGGAACTGTTCACTTCTGGTGAAGTTCAGATGTAGCAGAAACAAACTCTGTGATGGAAGGGGCCAAGGAAGCAGCCAGAGGCCAAACTCTGCTTGTTAAGGGGAGGAGAGCTGAGCTCTGCCAGCTGGGACTGAGGACAGAGCACATGAGGTATGAGCTGGCAAGCCAGAGGACAAACAGCAAGCACCAGAGCTGGAGAGAGGGGAAGGAAGGGATTTCACCTTCTGAGATGCTCTCAGACCTGTTCGTGGTCCTTATGAACTGACTGACTTGCAGAGAGCAAAGGAGCGATCCCAATGCTCATGGCAACAACAAAGAGCTAGGTTGTCTCTCTGTCTTCATCTTTCTTCTTCCTTTCTGCTCTTTTTCCTCCAGGATTAGACACCTGCAGCTGCCAGTTCAGGTTGTTCAGGGAAGAGTTTTGCTGCCTGTGACCGGAGATGGGGATAAATGGACAGCCCACCAAAGGCCAGGGCAAGCACTGCCATCCAGCCTGGCCTTGAGCACTTCCAGGGATGGGGCATCAGCATCACGGAGGCAACTGTTTCAAAACTGCAGCACAAATTCTGAGCAGTCTGAACATTTCTGAAATGTCAGAGGGAAAAAAAGGAGACAGACGAAATCCAAAGCCACTTAGGGAGAGCTAAAATGCTTGGTAGGAAGCTGTGGTTGTTGGCTCAGCGGTCCTGCAATGCCACATTATCTGCCCTGAGCCCACTCCGGTTTCAGGCGAGGAGCCTGTGTGCAGACACTGACCCTGGGAGCAGCAGTTTGCTGCCAAGCAGGAACTTTCCACTTTCCAAGCCCGAAGATGCCGGTTTGCTTATGGCAAAAAAAGTAATGCCCCAGCTCAGCAAGGAGCCCAGCCACCCATGAGAGGTGAGAACAGCTGAGCTCTGGGCTTATCTGGTACCAGAGGGGGCTGCAGCTTTGTCCTTGCAAGCATCTTTTGCTGCTGGAGGTGAGTGAAAAGCTGGCAGAAGCAACAAAAAGGGAGAGCTATCTGAGGGAATTAGCTCAGAAAAAGACAACTAAACCAGGAAACCAAGGTAGGTAGGTAGGTAGATAGGTAGGTAGGTGTGCATATATATGGATACATGTATAAATGAAGGAATTTTATTCAAAGTCCTCAATTCATGCCCAGACCTGGCATGGCTTTCCCATGGCAGCAGCAGCCAGCTCCCTGTGGGGTGTGGGTAAGCAGGGCAGCCCTGTCCCACCACGCTGCTCCCCCAGAGGTGGGACAGGTTATTTATGAGGGGCTTTTTGGTGTAAATTCATGGTGGAGTGCCATCTGCTGGGCTCATGCAGGGCTCTTCTGGCACAGGAGAGGAAGAAAGTGAAGAGAAACCCCGGAGAAATGGGCTGTGTCTGTGCTTGGACATCAAACGTCCCTGAGACCCTTCCCCAGGCAGCTGCCAGGGAGCAGCCACAGCCAGCCTGGCTCACCCTACAGCTCAGCACGGCCACTGCAAAATGCCTCATAGAAACGTCCACTGGCTCCCAACAACTCCCAAACCACCTGGGAGAACTTCTGGGGAGTGGATCCAAGCCAGAATCAGGCCAGGGACCACCCTGATTGTGTGGATATACCAGCAGCAGCCAGTGCCTGGGGACATCCCATGGCAGTAATCCATTTGTTAGCACAGATATTGTCTCTGTGTGATGTGCATGGGATGGACCAGGCCTGTGCCAGGGAGGAGGATGAGCAGGTTTCATATCTTACAACCTTAACCATGAGTGTGGAGCAGCTTTGAACCACATCTGGAGGTATCTGCTTCTGTCCAGCATCCACTCAGGGAGTTTGTCCCCCGAAATGTGCAGGCACCTCAGTTGGCTGCCTGAAGCAGGCTGTGGGAGTCCCTCCTGTTTAAAATCTCTGAAGGGAAAAACCACCTCCCTTCGAGCCATCCCTGCCTGCTGCATCTTCTCTGATTCATCACAGATGGTGGCAGCTATTGAAACCTGAATCACGCTTGCATTATGCTAACCCACCTCTGATTGCAGTGTGAATGAGGAGCACAAAAGGAGGAGGGAGAGGAGCAGGAGGGAGCGGGAAGCGAACTGCAAATTAAAGGCAAATCACAAGGTTGGTTTAGGGTATTGTGAAAATTAGGGTGGCTCAACTTTCTGCTGTGCTGGGAAGCTGAGAGGCCAAGCATAGTGCCAAAGATCTTCGGGATAGCAGCTGTAAGATCCCTGCTTTTTGTCCTGTTAGGGATCCACCGGCCTCGTGCATTTCTGTGTCTCTGCCTCACCACTAAAGAGCCTGGGAACCCAAGGAAGAACACACAGGGGCAAACTTTGTCAAGGGCTCTCGGAAAATGGTTATGAAAGGACTGAATCTAAATTCATAAATGCTTTGCCAGCATTCAGTAACCACTAATTCTAGTTTCCTCTGTGAAATACGTCAAAAGTAAGCTTCTTCTCCATCAATCAATCGTCTCCCAAAAGTAGGAAAGAGACCTTGACAGCAAAGAATAGTTAAACTGAACAAGCAGAAAGTAACACGTCCTTCAGAACAAAGCACATACTTTCCTGACTGTAGGGTTTTATTCATGTGCTTCCAGCTCACTCCAAACACAAACTTATCATCCTCGTTTTGTGTGCCAAATCAATAACAGCTTGTGCAGGGATCGTGGAATGCTACATCTGAAAGCCTCTCACACACTTTGCTGAAGTAAAGGACTGATAATAATTAATAGCTGCCAAGGACATTCAACCTTGTTGAGTGATTGTTAGCATGGTTTTCCCCTGGACACAGTTTAGGCTGAGTCTTTCCAATTTTCCTGGACAGTGTATGCAGAACAGGAGATTTTTCTGCGTTTTTGTGGACAATGCCTGGCAGAAGTTGAAGAGAACATCCCATGAAGCCCTTGGACTGAAAAACTTGCTGAGAACTGGGCCTGCACCTCTTCTGAAATCTTTTCCCCAGTTGCTAGAGGGAGGCACAGCTTTCCCACCGCTAAGGACATCCGGGCTTCGGGTAGGTGAAGTAGCTCTGGACAGGCTTTCAGGTCACAGGGGAGTATCAAAACACCGCGTGCCAGAGGCTGAAGGATTTGTTCCAGATGGTTTCTGCTTCTTGCTCTCATTATTCAACTGCTCTGAGAGGGTTAGAAACCTTAGGAATTGTGCCTGGATCGTAAGATGCCTTTATTTCGCAGTCATTCTGGAGCTGATCCTAAAAGCGATGCTTTTGGGAGCAACAAGTCTAATAACATCACACAGCACAGTAGCTGAAGGAAGCAAGAGAGCTGAACTTCAGCTCCTGGCTCAGCAGCTGACTTTTGTCAGCTCCTCTCAGACCAGAGGAGGCAAGTTTCTGAAACCTCCCCAGTTTTAATTTTTTCCTCGGGCCATCTGGAGGCAGGAGAGCGGCAGCGTCAGAGGGCACAAACCCCCTCAAAGGCAGCGGTCTCACAGAAGAAGGATAAGCTGGCAGGAAGCCAGGAAAAATAAATGACCCTGTCTCCAAATGCCTCCCAGGTAAATCTGGGTTCTTTAACATTTCTCAGAAGGCAGGTGTTTTCACTTCATCACTTCAGCTTCAGTTGCTGCTTCAATTTTTCATCAGAAATGCTTGTGACAGCATGGGACACACCTCAGTGAGACTCAGTGCTCCAGCATCTGCCATTTTCCTTGTGGTTTTCTCCCTTTCATAAGGTACAGGTGCTCCTTTGGAGGTGCTCGTGCTTGTGCTCGGGCAGCTGGAGGAAAGACCTTCAAACAGATTGCATTCCTTGGTTTTCCCAGAGTTGTGTGGTCAACCCCAGGCTGTAGGATCAAGATAAGGGATCAGATCAAGTTCTGGCTCAGTGTGATCAACGAGGAAGCTGTAATGGGAAACACATGCCCAGCAGCCAGGGGATGCTGGCAGGAGGCAACAACTCTGGTCCTTGGATGAGTTACTGGGAGAGAGAGCTGCTTATGGCAGGGCCCAATCTACTTCTTATTCCCAGCAGTCAGGGAGACCAAAACCCAGTCTACACAAATGCAATTTAGTCCATTAGCAGGCATCAGAGAAGCTACCTGCCTTGACAAAACCCAGCTGTGTTTCCAATTAAGCAGAGATGCCTCAGAGTCTCTGTTCTAGCCACTGCGGCTACAATCCCAAATCCCCACAACAAATTACCTCCCCTTCTCAGTGCTAACAGATTTATCTGTTTATCTATCACTGTTTGCCAAATGCTGCAGCACATCCTCACACAGAGGTGTTATTGTAGCCGCCACCTGAGATTTGTTTGAGCAGGGCTTGTGGGTTTTGGTTCGTCGGCACAAGAGTCCACTTACAGCCTGAAGGGCAGGAGTTTCCTTTTAAGGGTAAATAAAAGAGGCCGGTGGGAGTTCAGGCATCCCTCTCCTTGTGTCTCTTTGCTGTTCGTGGTACCAGCAGCTAAAGAGACTTCCCTTTGCTCCCTGTTCACGGGCAGAAGTGAAGGAAAGCCACATGCAGGCAGGTGCTCTTGCAAATTGGCTAAGGCAGGTGTTTTATCCAGGGCTGCAAACGAAAGTTGCAGCTTTACCTTAGCTGGATCAGCCTGCTTGTTTGTGCTATAACTGAAGCACTAATACCCAGGCTGGAGCTAAACCAGCTCATATGGGTATGGGCCACAGCAGAGCCACAGCAATGGGGAGCCCACTGCCAAGCCCTCCAGAGAGCCAGGGAGTGCTCAGGTGGTCACTCCTGCTGGGCTCCCTGCTCCCCAGGTCCCATCTGTGGACCTGCTCTTGGTTTTCCTCACAAGCAATGAAACAACAGCACATTTCCCTCCTGGCTGCTTTTTGAAACCCCTCTCCTTTTTGCCATCCTGCCACCTCAGCCATGTGTGACAGCTCCAGGAAAGTGGTGTCCAGCCCATCTGACCTTCACGCTCACACAGGCAGCAGCGCAGGGCAATTGCTCTGTGAGGGGGAGTGAAGGAGGAGCAAAAGGAAAGTAAATCCTGATCTGCTCAGTCTCAGGTGGATAAGTACTGTGAAACACTAAAATGACATTCCCAAGGTCCCAAAACACAGCTTGGACCTGGGTGGCAACTGATCTGCAAGAGACGTGGTGACAGTCCTTTTCCTTTCTGCTCAGTTGAAAAATAAGCATTCTTGCCGCTGCAGCAGCGGCACCGGTCAGGGTTCATTGCTTCCCAGCTGTCCAGTTTCACCCTTGCTGGCAGGCAGAGAGATAATCCTGCTGTCATCTGTCCTGCCAGCACCTCTCCTCCTGACATGGTGGAGCTCCCTGCCCGTCCTGGGGTGCCCCGTGCTGCTGCACCACAGCGAGGAGGGTCCTCAGGGTGCCGTGACCCTTCCAAGGAGCCCAGAGGGAAGAGTGGAGCAAGTGCTTTGCCAGAACTGATGCAGGGTTCCTGGGCTGCATGTGAACTGGGAGGTAGCTATTTCCAGCTTTGGCTGCAGGGATGGCTGGACTGGAGTGGCCTCCATGTAGGTTTGAGCCCTGCATCCCTGCTCCATGCTTCTCGCAGAGGGAAAGGGGAGGAACCGGCTGCTGCCCACTGGGCCAAGGACAGACACAGCAGGCATGGCTTGGGACAAGACTTAGCACAGGTTTGAGGTTGGCTTAGCTTGGCATGAGTGCCTTCAAGGGAAAGCCACGTGCTGCTGCAGCAGGTGGTGGAGCTGGCAGCGGGATGATGGCATCTCCCTCCGAGTCAGGCATACTGGCAGGTGTCCATCACCGCAGAGACAGGCACACCTGAGGGACTAAGGATGCTGAACTCCCAGGTAGAATATGGAGCACCAGCAATCCTAGGTTTCTGCCTCTCTGTGCAACAGGGAAAACATCCCCTTATTCACAGCTGCCTCAGCTTGGAAACCCAGAGGCACAAAGGATTTGGAGTCTGCAGGAGATGAGGGGGGCTGAAAAGGAAAGAACAGAACAGCAGGGGCATGGGCTGGCTCTTGGGAAAGGAGGCAGAGCAGGCAGGGGCAGCTCCTGGCAGGGGCATGACCAGGAGTGGGTGGAAGTGCTGGATGCAGGAGGCTGGGGGCACAGGGTGGACAAGGACAGAGGGGACACTGGGTGAGGAGACAGAGTGGAAATGGCAAGCAGGGCACAGTGAGGGACTTTAAGCAGGGGCTGGGGCCAGGAGAGGGGAAGGGTTGAGTGCAGAGAAGGACAAAGACTGTGCAGAAGGTGAAAGGTGTGCAGTGGGGACAAGGGAAGGCACTGGAGAGAACAAGCCTTACCCTTACAAAGAATGTAGCTTCTATTTTTTCTGTTAAAGCTTTTTGATTTCAATTGCTATTCAATTTTTCTCCTAGCTTCCTCTGCCCATTCTTCCCCTCCTGGTCTTTGACCCTCTCTTGGTAATTCCCCTTCAGTGTTTGCTAATTTTCTGTCTCTTGCTCTGCCAGTACGACTGTCATCGCAGGCATTGTGCGGTGTCCTCTGGGGAGGATGTGGAGATGGCAAACAGTCTGTACCTACAAAACAAAGGCTGCTCTCACCTCTGCTCTGGCAAACAGCTCAGACCTCCCTGCCTGCAATTTTCCTTTGGTTCTTCTCTCTGTCCTCTTCCATCCCTCCAGTCTTGGTTTTCCCTTGTGTTTTCTGCAGTCTGGCTTCTCGCCAGCTTCGCTTCCCCACCTCGAGCTGAGTCTATCCCTATCCCGGCCATCACTTGCAGCACTTCTCCCCCTTGCCCAGGCCAGGGAAGGGAGTGGTGTGACAGGGAGGACGTGAAGAGCATCCACTGCAGATCTCTGTGGT
This sequence comes from Edolisoma coerulescens, assembly GCA_013397115.1. Classification (NCBI taxonomy): domain Eukaryota; kingdom Metazoa; phylum Chordata; class Aves; order Passeriformes; family Campephagidae; genus Edolisoma; species Edolisoma coerulescens. The sequence goes on from VWZW01002564.1 coordinate 429,230, forward strand.
CATGGCTGAGGTCAGGGAGCCAAACGTTTATGGTTTACGCGTGGGTGTTATGTAAATAACAGCAATTATTCACTGTCAGAACTTCTCAGCTGAGCCAAAACTCAACCATTTTTGCTGGACTGTTCACAGAGGCTGCTCCTTCTAAAGGCTCACTTGCAGGTGGACTTTAGCCTTCCTCTCACAGATGTAGAGTTGTTACTGTTATTAAAGAAGTCACATTTATAGTGAACTTGCCACACCATCCTCTCCTGCCACGAGAGCTGTGATCCTGCTGGCTATGGCCCCAAAAAACGTTCCCTTTTTTCTGTGAATATGTGAATTTGTGAATTTTTCAGCTTGTTACAAAGTGGCAACAGTGGCCTGAAAGTGCATGAGCACAACAGGGCATCGCTTCTGGGTCTGTTCATGGCATTTGAAGGGCTCCCACTGAAATGAAGGGAAGCATCTCCCCGTTAACTCAGCAGGTTTCAGGCCTCTTGCACTGAGGTGTGTCAGCCTCCGTGTGCTGCTCAGCCTTTTGTTTATGAAGTCTCGTGTGGATGAGAATCTGTGTTTTCACTACACAGGAGGAAGCGTCCAAACTGAGTGGTTTCAGTGGAGACAGATGCTTGGCTTACACAGGGATGGCCTCATTTTCTTCTTTTGGACTTGAGATTTGGAAATGGCATTGGCTCTTCAAAAGTCAGTGAAATCTACCAGGGACTGGGTTTGCTGGGTGACAGAGGGTCAAAGGGTGACAGAAAGCCATCAGGAGTTATGATGGCTTCTGATGACCCTTCACTTACCCCAAGTGCAAGGTGGAGGGTGGAGTTCCTTCATTATACCTAGATCCCCAAGAAAATCCCTTAGTAATCCCCATCCATACGCCCTTTGCAAGAATGCTCCTCCATCCTCCTTCTGCCATCACATGCAGAGTAATCCTCCTTTTCCTGCGTCACCCCTTTGGTGATCCTTCTTATTCTTCAGGATCACATGCACAGCCACCTCCCCCTCACACTCACAGGACTAGGGAGAAAAAACCCTCCCCTTCTCCTACACGTTGCAAAGAAAGCCTCCTCTTTGTTTTTTCCCCCCCAGGAGTTTAGATCCCCTTTCTTTCACCTTGATGCCACAAACCCCCTCTTCTCTGAGTGGTACCAAGTGCAGAGGTGGTGTTTGTTGACTTTTCCAGCTGTCTTTTGCCAGCTCTTTGCCTCGATAACCTTTCCCACCCGCCCTCCTGCTCCTCCGAGGCCGTGAGCAAGGCAACGCCGCGCTGACGTTTTCTCCTCTGTCACAGCCCTGGGACACACTGGAAGGACAGAGCAGGACCAAGTAACCCTGCCAGCTCCCCCGTGTCCTCGTGCCATTGCAGCACACAGAAAGCTCTGCGTTCCAGACCAGGGTGCTGCTTACTCACAAGGGAAGCCTGTGCAAGCTTGTAGCCTCAGGTAAAGAGCTGCATTTTTTCAGTGTGAGAAACAGAGGGGGAAATCAAGAGAAAATGCCCTGTGAGATCGCCTCCCTCAGTACATAAATTCCCAAAATGTCAGGGTTCACAGACCCTCTTGCTCCCGTGTCACAAACCCCGCTGCAACCAGCACACATCCTGAGGGCCCAAGGAAATAACTCTAAACATTCAACAAACAGTGGACCAGAGGAGAATAAGTGAGTTCCAAAGCTGCTGGCTTCTAGATTATTGTTATCTTGTGACTCCAACAGAGCAGCAAAATTGGGATGGAGATGATAAGACCCAAAAGTGACGGTGGTTTGCTTATCTTTCCCTTCCTCTCCCCAACACCCGTCCAAGAGCCTGTCTGTGCCTCTCCCAGTGCAGTCTCTCATTCGGTGGAGATGACTTAATCCAGAAAGGGTGATGAGAAGGAGAAAGATTTAAATCAAACCCGATTACTGGGGCTTGATAGGCTTCCCTGGCAATCTGTTCTGGGCCTGACCCAAAAGTTGTCAGCTCAGTGCCTGCTCCCTTGACAACGCTGTTCAGGAGCCTTATGAAATGCAGCCATCTTCTGAAAGCTCTTCTCAGCTGCAAAATCCTTCCCCCTGGCAGTGGGCAGGTGGGCACTGAGGGTCACCAGGAGCCTGAGCAGCGTGTGGCTTTGTGGCAGCCCTTTGGCTGTTGCTGGGCAAATAGGGGGAGAAACAGCTCCATGAGTGCTTTGTCTGAGACTCCTGAAATGGCATCCCCTCCCCATGGCTTTGGGAGTAATCCACCTAGGAAATCACTCCGGCCTGGCTCTGAGATAATCCTGCCAAGCCATTGCATGTGCTCAGTCACCACTCCCGATGTTGGGGCTCTGCCCAGACCTCTCCCAGGCCATGTGGAGGGCTCGTGGTGGCCACGGGGACCTCAGGGCAGGCACCAGGCAGGATCCAGTTTGTAGCCACTCCTCATCCCAGAGAGTGGGGGCTGGCCTGAGGCTTGGAACAGGGAGAAGGTGTCACCACATCCCTGTCGCTGGCCATTGCAGGCACCACCCTCCATGGCGGGCATGTCCCTCCTGGCAGAGGCAGGAAGCAAATCCCTAACTTTGGAGCTCAGAGTTTATGGAAAGGGTGGTAGGAGCTGGTCATGACTGCAGCAGAGACCTGAGCTCAGTGTCTTGGAGATCCCATCCAGTCTCCTGCAGGAGCAACAGATGTCTACAGGCACAGTAGGAATGGCAGAGGGACAAGCCCAGGGCTGGTGCAGTGGGAAAGTTCTGTGTGCCAGACCCAGCTACAACAAGGTCAGCTAACACTGGCCAACACCTGAACTCCCCAGGGGGAATACAGGCCATTAAAAGTGACAAAGAAACATTTCAGACACAATTTTGAACTCAGCTGATTACACCCTCCTTCTTCCTCAATGCAGTCATAAACGCAGCTATGAAATCAGATTGTGTTATAAATAATTAAAAAAAAAAAGGCGCTGGGCTGAAGCAGCATGAGTGATTTATCCTTATTAAAAATGGAGAGTAATAAAGTAAAGCTGTAATAATAAAACAAAAATGTTGACTAATATCTGTGAAAAATTTGGAGGGCCATAGAGAGAATGAGCTATTGTGCTTCATGGCGGGTGGGGTGCTGGTGAAGTGTTTGTGGTTAGGACAAAGACACTGAATTTTGCAAGCAGTCGATGAGTTTTAGGGTTTGCTTTCTGCAGGCTCGCTGCACCAGCAAGGAAATTGTTCATGCTCAAGAAAGGCCAACTTTTACTGAACTCACCAGAGTCTCTTTTGAGGGTCTTTTTTTCTCCTATTACTTTCTCCCCCTTCCACTACACAGTGCCATTGATAAGATAAATTTTAATATTGCAGAAAGAATGGCAGTGACAAAGATCTCCTTGTTTTCAGGCTGTATCAAAGCTCTTACTGCAAACCCAACCACACTCACCATGTTACCTTGCTGAGCTGGCTTTGTGCATGGGACCTGGCTGAGGAAAGGCTGCGTCCGTGAAAATCTCAGTGAAGTAGAAGTTCAAAGGAGGAGAAGGGAATGGGAGATAAGAAAGCTTCAAATCTTCATTTAAAAGGAAAAGAAAATCTGATTAAGATGTGCTGGCTAACTCAAAACACATGAGCCTGAACATCAAAAGGTTGGTAATTTGTACACGTGCAATAGATAATTATCAGTTCAACTTGATACTTCCTACCGCGACAGAACTGACGTCAGGCGGCTCCGGCGACCGACTTTCAAACCAGCCCCTGACACCGAGCGAGGGCCCTGCTGCTGACGCCGTTCCTTTCGCTGTCCCTTATGTCCCTGTGTGCAAGTGCCTGCCAAAAACCTGCCTGGACCCCCTCCTGGCTGCCCTGAGACCCAGGAGAGACCGAGAGAGGATGCAATGCCTCTCCAGAGCTCTGGACATCTCCCGCTGTAGAGGACCTCACGTAGATCCCCTGTCCTGCAGTGAAAGGGCAATGACAGAAAACCTAATTTGACTTGAGAATCTGTCGAAACATGGCCTAGAAAACAAACGTCAGGCTGTGCTTCCTCCAGTCCACTGCGATCTGGGGATGGCTGCAAGCTGGCTCCTCCAAAACTGCTCCCGTGCTGCCAAACAGCGAGGTACGAGGGGCAGCTGGTGGCCCATTCCTGCCCTGGCTCTCCTTTCCCTGCTCGGCTGGTGGGAATGGTGCAGCAGGGCCAGGCCTGGGGACACCAGGAGCCACGCACACAACCTGGCTGCCCCGCGGCCAACTGCACTCTCATGTCGCAGTTTGGAGCTGATCTTGAAACTCCCAGCACGTTTCCGAAGCCAGAAGGTTGGGGCAGAAGGTGGGTAATGAATCCCAGGTTTTCCAAGAGAGTCATGTGTAGCATAAGAATAATGTGACTTCGGGGAATGGCAAAGCAAAGCATTTTCCTTCCGTATCCAAGAGACTTCTGCTCAGTCCCAAGCTCTCCCCAAGAGCTGAAGTGCCCTTCTGTCTGCCTGTCCACGGGAGAGAGAGACAGACGGAGACAGACAGACAGGGCGTAGGCAGGGGAGAGGTCATGTTTTTGTTACAGGGAAAAAATTCAAAAGCCTGCTGGTGAAATACTGCTAATCCCTATGACTCTTTGTATGGTGGAGCTGGGAATTCTCTCGCTCTCTCTCCCCATGAGCAGCCCCGTGACAGTTTCCCATCATGAAGAGCTCCGTGTGCCTCATCCACAGCCCCAAGACCACCTTCTTGACATTCTTTTTTAATTTAAGGATTTTATTGCTTTGAGGGAGGAGGGGGGAAACATTAAGAATTGCAACTAAGCCCCCACTGGGCACACTGTCATTACCCCATCCTTGTGGAATATGCTTTTTTTTTTTTCATGTACTTAATCATTTATTTAATGGACAGCAAATGGCATGTGAGGCTTTGAGGTCTATGAGGAATGAAGCCCAACCTGCAAGACGCTCTGGTAAGTCAATTGTTTACAGTAAGCACAGCAACCCACTAAACATCCTTCTGAAGGCTTCTGAAGATCAGTTTGAGGCCAATAAAATAGTCTAGTTTGGGGGTTTGGGGTTTTTTTGGTTTTTTGGTTGGTTGGTTTGTTTGTTTTTTGGTTTTTTGGGGAGTTTTTTTGTTTGTTTTGGGTAGAGAAATACAGCTACAAATCCTCCTTCCTGTCTATGCCAAGGCTGAAATGCAGACAGGCAACACCTTGAGAGAAAGCCAGCTCACTTTATAGCAAAGTGGATTCATATTCATATTCTGCTGAATATTAGACACACACTGACTGACTGACCTCCCCTGGAAGTTCAGTTCTGTCCCACTTGGTGATCAATCTCAGCACTTCAAACAGCATAAAGCATCACGTGTTTCAGGCAAAAGGAACTCCAGATACAGAATTTAAACCTGTTCCTCCAATGGTGCTTTAATCACCCCAAAATGCTGACAATAAATTTACATTTTAATTAAGGGGAATGAATTATGCATGAGTCTGTAGGACTTTCTGTGCAAGTAGTGGATGAGCACGGGGACAGGTATGGTATGGATTGCAGGGATTTATCCTGACAGTTCAGGGGAAAGGCAATCATTTAGGGAAGGGGTCACTCCGGGCAGGCAGCAAAGTGTGAAAATGGTCCTGTGACAAGCTACATGTTGTATTATGATGTCTGGGAACTGAGTCCAGCTTCTCCCTGTCACAACAACACAACACTGGAAAATCACATCACTGGAAGTTTACTCCTCCTGAACACATTTGGGTTGTATGTGTAGGAAAAGTGATGGCAAAATGCAAAATATCTGCCATCCCCAGCAGGGACGTGCAAACACCAAAGTGACTGTTGGTGTTGCAGACTCCCAGGATTTTGCCATGTTTTGGCAGCTCATCTCTCACAAGTGTCACTCATCCCCACATAAAACCATAGCATTCCTCTGAGGAGGAGGAGACGGGAGGAAGTCAGATTTTCTGGATGCAGAAACCAATATGCAATTGTGAGTACATGCAGACAAGAATCTTGGAAAACAAAACCACTGAGGGACACACTGGACCTCCAGTGGGTGCTTGATTTGTGGCTACTTTGGGGATGTTTTACATCAGGAGTTCTTAGCACTAGGAGGGGGCAACAGAGCATGACTGTGGAATTATTTGAGATTTCTCTGCCACTTCTGCCTCTCAGAGCTTTGACCTTCAAAACAGTTTCTGTTTTCAAGCAAAAAGATGCGAAAGGCAAGAAAAAGTATTAAAACCACCAAGGCAAAAACCCCAAAGAATTGTGTCTGATTGGCACCACCCTGTCTTTGTGTCAAACTAATTTGACTGAGTTCCTTGACTTTCATATTTTAGCTGTTTGCTTTGGCATGGTGGTAGAAATTTCCTTCTTCAGCTGCAGTGGGATGAGTGCTCCAGCCCTTCCCTGTGTGTTCCTGGAGACATCACCCTCTCATATCCCTGTCTGAGGGGGGACAAGGATGCCTTGGGGATCAGGGAAGCGGCACTTGAGCCTCGTGGTGAGGACAGGCTGTGACCTCGGCATGGACAAATGGATTTTGAGTACCTTGTTGATGAATATATAGAATCACAAACAAAACAAAGGACAACAGTTTTAGTCTCTTCTTTCACCCTGCTTTACAAAAATGGAAGGCTTGACAGGTCTGACACTAACAGCATGTGCAACTTCTGTTATCCAAAGCTGACTGAAACCAAAGAAATGAAAGATTTACTGCATTACAGAAGTTTAGGAAGTATTTTAAAATAATAAAAATGTCAGTGAAAGACAAAACTGAATGTTACTGTTATTTTCACCTTTTATATGGTGAACTCACCAAAAACAGAGCTCAGCACCATAGTCCTGCTCATCCAAGTTGTGACAGAATCCTGCACCAGGAGCACTGGCTTCTCCCCTTCTCAAGGTACACAACATAAAGCTACTGCATCTTTCCAGACGAGGTGTTCTTAGGAAGTTGTAGGAAGTTGTGAGGATGTTGTATGGAAGATGGCCAGAATTTGGACACTGCTGCTACCTCATGGCCCATTAAAAATCATCTCTAATGGGCAGCCATGCCTTACTGGCAAAACCACTTTTATTTTGAGATGTTGCACACAGACATAAGATCCTTTGCCAACAATTCTGTCCTAAAGCTCCACAATTCAACTGCAACAAGGACAGTTCAGGATTGAAGAGGTCTGAATACATCATAATTTAATAAAGTATTACAAAAGACTTCAGAGAGCTTTGTTATTCATTTCCACATGCACCAGCTCACCAACAACTTCAAAAGTTTTATTTGGGGTTATTTTTTACTAAGCATATAGCAGTTATCTATTTAAATTAAATGGCTACAAGAGACTATCCATTAACTTCATATAGGCCACTGAGAAGCCACCAGTAGAAATTTTTATCTGTTTCTAACCTTATCTGAAGTCAAGCTCGTGACCTTGAAGCATGTCAGTACAGTCCCTGGCCAGCTCCCTCTGTGAGACTCTGTGCTTGTTTCTCTTTTCCTCCTTGAATTTTCCTTTTTCTGTGTGTGTGTGTGTGCTCCTGGTGACACTGAAGGGTAATTTTAATTGGTTCAGCCAGCAGAAGGTACACCTAATGTCCCTTTTGAACAATTGCTCTCCTCGAGGCTGGCTCTGAAAGCACATGTGGGGAGAAAACTACTGAAGCTTTTGATGATGGAAGTGGTGGGAGGTTTCAACGTCTCTCTGCTCCTCCGCAGACCTCAAGGTGATAAGTTACTTTTTGATCTCAGTCAGAGTATTCTGGGCTTCTGCCACGAAGAAGGCAAAAAAACCATCCACTTTGAGCTGCTGATGTGTTTGCCTTTGTTTTGCTCTTTAGCCGAACTCTCCAGCACCAGAGGGGGATGTTTGACTCACACCAGTGTGACTCTGCATTTCACACAGCACGGTCCATTTGGTTGCCGTGGCTTTGCTTGAAGCAGGTCATGGGGAAGAATCAAGCTCCTTCCTTCAGAGCTGGCGAAATCCCTGCAGTCCGAGCAGGCTTAGGCAAAGGGAGAGGAGCCCGTCTGTCACCTTCTGTGCAGCTCCAGGAGAGGAGGTAGCCTGCAGGAGGCTCTGTAGCAGGACACTGCCATAACGACCTTCACATCTCTTGATCCTGAAATGACTCAGAAGATCTCCAGATGAGCTGGGCTTTCAACCAAAAAAGATGGCATTGTCCAAACGCTCCTTGAGCTCTGTCAGGCTGGTGCTGTGACCAGACCCTGGGGAGCCTGTTCCAGTGCCCAGCCACCCTCTGGGGGAAGACCCTTTTCCTGATATCCAACCTAACCCTCCCCTGACACAGCTTCAGGCCATTCCCTTTGGTCTTGTCACTGTCACCACAGAGATCAGTGCTTGCCCCTCCTCTTCCCCTCACAAGGAAGTTGTGACTGCAGTGAGGTCTCCCCTCAGCCTCCCCTTCTCCAGGCTGAACAGATGTACCCACCTGTGGAAGGGAGTTGGATGAGGTGATTTTTGAAGGTCTCTTCCAACCCAAACCATTCTGTGATTCTGTGAATGACTCACACTTCCATGACTGGGGAAGGAGTACAGGAATTAGATAAAGAGGTTATAAGACAATCTGGAAGAAAACCGATTTTCTAAAGGAACCAGGCAAAAAAAGTAATTAGGATGAGGTGAAAGGCATTTCAAGTATCTGGGCTCATTAAGAGCAGGTGCTCAGTGGAGAGAGTGTGGCCAGAACAGCTGAAGAACTGCAGGACACATTTCCAACTATAAGGAAACTCTCATCAGAGTGAAACTGGAAGCACCCAGATGTCCAAGATAGTTACACTTACGGCTGAGAGAGACTGAAAGAAAATATTTGAGAATTTAACCAAACTGCCAGGTGGTGTGGGAAAAGAAATACCCACACCTAAATCTGTCATGGAAGTATAAGCACTGCCTAATATGAGTTCTAATTCTTTTAATGAAGCCAAAGGGAGACATTTAAGGAGACAAAACTCATACCATTTTTTGTGTGCTTGTGCTACAGCAAAGCAGGAAGAGGCCTAGGGCATTTGACTTGTCACACATGCCACAGATATTAGACCGAGTCAAAGGAAGATTATCGTTCAAATAACAGAAGAAAATGAAACATGGATTTGCTCACATTCTTCTGAGAAAGCTGAGTTTATTCCAGGATATTGCTTTTGCTGTACAGAGACAGCCCCAGCTAAGCAGGGGCCCTCAGCCCTATTCCTAGCAGTTGTGGCGTGCCAGGCAGAGCCATTCCCAGCCCAGCACACCCCTGCAGGCACCTGGGCTGCAGCTGACTCACTGCCACCTTTACTGTACTCATTCAAGCTGCAGGCATCCCTGCCCATGGCAGGGGGGTTGGAACTGGCTGATCTTTAAGGTCCCTTCCAACCCAAACCATTCTGTGACTCTTTTCTCTTTCCAGATAAACCTGGTGTTCTTCACCAGGGACCTCCTGCTCACGGGATGCTGCTCCCCACCTGCCCCAGACCTGCCACCCCCCATCTCCCTCCATGTCCCTCCACATCCCTACAAATGCTTCCGTGTTCCTCCACCTCCCTGGGCTGCTACACCCTGGGAAAAGGAGGGAGCACTAAATCAACTGTTCCGCTGGGACAGGTGCAAAATGTGCTTCTTTTATCTTTTCCTCTCTGCAAAGATCAGGGAGGAATGCCAGGAACAGCCAGTGTCACCCTTGCCCCCGGGGGGTGGGGTACACCCCCATCCTGATGTGTTTCTGGAGCTCAGCTGTGTCAGCTGCCCAGCAGGATCGTTCCTTACAGATCCTGGCACCGGGATCTGTTCCTGTTCTCGGTCTCTCAGTGCTCAGAGTGGTGTGCACCTGTAGTGCAGACGAGGAGCTGGGAGGTGGAGCTGATGGGAAGTGATACAGGCCAGTGTGCAGCGTGCCAGCTCTGAGGGGACACAGCTCGGCCTGGCAAACTCAGATGCAAAATAACTCATTTGGCCAAGGATAACCAAGCAGATGAGGGAGGAGGGGCTGGCTGGGCAGTGCAGATTCACGGTGATGCCTGGAGTGCAAGGAGAGAAATCAGACACAAGAGTTGCACTGCACTGTGTATCCCATGTGGAGTCAGTTGTCATCCTAGTGCTCATCACCCCCTCCCTGAATGTCTTCTTCAAGCAGTGACAAGACTGAGAGTGAACCAAAAAGGCAGACAAAGTTCTGTGGAAAAGGGGTGGTCGCAGGGGGAGCTGAGCCTCCAAGCTGCAAATGAAGCACTCAGGGAATGGTTGCCCACGGAGGCAGGTCCTGCTGTTCTCTGTCGATGGCAGCGCAGGCAGTTCCAGCAGGGATCAAGGAAAGGGGAGGAAAAGCACTGTGTGCTTAACAGGATTACCCTCCGCTGAGAAGGAGTTCCCCAGCTAAATAAACCCTGCCATGAGGCACATGTTGGGGTTTCTGCTGCCTTCTCCCAACTGCTGCTTCAGTTCCCACCTTGTCCAATTTCCCAAACTTGCCAAACCTGTGGTGGCCTGGAAAAAGGCACAGCAGGCACGGGAACCACAGCAGGCATGAGACAATGTGAAGAGTGAGCAGAGGCTGAAAGCAGCTACAACACCACGCCATTCCTAAAATCCAGAGTGATTCCCTTGAGGCCTCTTAGGGGTGGGATTTATTTATTTTCTTTCAATTTGAAGATGCTGTTTGTCAATGGAGAGATGATGCAGGCTGGGGACCATGCTCAGCTGATACCCTGCATTCCTGCTGGGACACAAAATGGAAACAGAGCTCTGTCTCCTCAGGTGGTGTTGGAGGCACAGCTGGGCTCAGTGTCACCCACCCTGCTCACAGAGGGTGTTAAAGCTCTTGAATGAGCTGATATTATCCTGTGAAACAAGGAGCTGTACAGATACTGTACCATAACTCTCTCCTCCTTCCCACCCCTTTCCCAGTTCCCCTCCATTTTTGTACCAGCACTTCCAGGGAAGAAACTGCATTGTCTAACCCAGATTTGCACTCTGAATAACAAGTGGAGCACTTCAAGGAAATGCAGGGGGGGAAGAACAGAGCAGAGGGAGCTCCTGAGGTGCTCAAGGATTGGAAAATCAGAAGAACAAAGCAGAGAGAGCTCCTGAGATGCTCAGGAACTGGAAAATCAGCAGTGCACAGTTTCTGGGAGCATGAACAGGAGTACCTGGAGAGCTCAGCAGCCACACACTAAGAGCTGCCTGCACTCTGTAGACCCCTGCAAGGAATTTATGGGAATCCTGGGAGCAGGGAGGAGCAGACAGGGTGCTCAAGGAGCTTGTGGGGGGAAGGCATCCCTGCTGTGGGAAGCCAGGTAGGCCTGCAGCAAAGTGTGGCACACACAGACCTGTCCAAGACACACACGGGCAAGTATCAGCCGCTAGGGAGGAGCCTCAGTGTATGAAAGTCCCTCAGAGTTTTGCAGTGGAGCTCAATGAGAACCAAAGCTGGATCTTCCTCATATCTTTGCAGGAATTTTCAGGTTCCTATAGGCTAGAGACCCTGGTGCAGAGTATTGGGGGGGCTGTTGCTTGCTTGCTTTAGGCTGGAAGCAGTTCCAACAGCACAGAGCCTGGTGTGGACAGCAGAAACTCAAGGTCTTATGCTGGGGGAGGGAATTTGGTGGGACAGATGGAGGCACTTGGAGTCCTACGGGAGAGAAGTGGTGCAAGCTGTTGGGCTGAGAGGGGGAGATGGAAAAGGCTTTGGTGCTGTGCTGCATCCTGCTGGGAATATACAAGAGGATGAGGTGAAGAAGACTCCAGAAATGGCTTCCTCCAAGAAGGTGGCAAATTTATGGAAGGGTCACTCTGTCCGCAAGCTGTCCTTGCTTTTCTACGCCAGTGTTGGAAGGAGCATTGCACAACCTTGTCCTGCTCCTTACCCTGGCCTCTCCAAGCCTCTGGCATGGCAGGCTGATGGGGAGGCAGCTGGCCCAGCCCCTGTTCCACACAGCAGGACACTTTCCAGTCAGACAAGCCCCGACCCGATAGCACAGAGCGCTTTCGCTTTGCGAATTACTCACGGCATTTCCTGTAAACACCATCAGCACCTACGGGCTGTGAGCAGGGAGACACAGTGACATTATAAAATGTCTTCTGAAAGGGCAGCCCTGCCTCCTTTTTTCCATTATTTTCCGGTTTCCATGTTTGGGAGAGATAGAAATTGGAGCAGGGAGTGGAGAGTGGGGAAATCCAAGGTTGCTTGGGAGGAGGGCAACCTTATCAGAACCTCAGGACAGTACTTTCCAAAGCTGTCCAAAACCTTGGTGTGGAGCATTTCTTTCCCTAGAAAACTTTGGATAAGAAAAGATGAGGAGTGCCCTGATTGCTTACCAGTTTCCCATCCAACTTCTGTACACGCTGTGCCTGAGGAAAAAATGCTTGTGGTCTAAATGTCAGGATAGAAAGTGAGCCTGAAGAGGACATACAGGCAAACAGAGCTGCAATCTAAATAAAATATTGCCAATCTCCATGCTTGAAAATCCCCCAAATTGTGACACTGGATTAAAAAATGGCTTAAGTATTTTGCTTTGAAAAGGAGCAAGAAAACAGGCAAACAAAGAAACCCCAGCCTCCCGTGAGCTCTATTTGTCTTCTGGTATCTTTGTTTTCAGGTTCACTGGGGAGGGGTTTAACCATCTCCCTCGGACTGTGACACGTAGAAACAGCATAAAAATTGATGTCTCGGATTGTCATGTGACTGCAAACATCCAGGCACTTGGAAAGCAACAAACATCACAGGATTCAGGATTCAGCATAAGAGCAAGGAGCCATCACGTAATTTGCCACTAGCACAAAGCAAAGCTGACTGACAGTGTCACCTTACACTGGCACAAACTAATGAATTGCTGCAAAAACAGGCTCCAAGGACTTTTGAAAGTCGAGCTGATTTTCCCCTTGTTTGTTTTATGGTGTCCTCAGTCAGGACAAGGGGAGTCACCTTGCCAGGAGGTTTATAAAGACCCATTTTTTTCCCCCTCAAAGGCTCACAGTCCAGTGTGTGATGGGGTCCAGTAAAGGGACTGACAGGACTAGAGCAATAAGCCAAGAAGATATGTAAAGACTGGACATAAATTATTGCTCTGGAGTGGATAGAGAAAAAGACAAAACAATTATCTGCATGATGCACTATCACAAAAAATGTGAAAGTTAAATAGACACAGGCAGCTAATTCAACCTGGCATGTTCCGTGGCTGTGCTGGGGCTGTGCCAGAAGGATTGGTGCCATCTGGTCCATGGCCGTGATGGAGGCTTCGATTAGAGGAGGAGCATTAATGGATGGATGATGCCAGGGCAGATGCAGGGCAGGCAGAAGGGGCCAGAGCAGGGAGACACTGCAAGACACATTTGAGATTATTTTGGAATGAAATATCCAAGGCTTAATTTTATTGCAAATTTCTGAGCCCAATTCCACTGAGTTCCGTCCTTTTCTAAGAACAGTCAAAACCCTCTTTCTGCTGCCCATCACAAGGGAGTGTGGTGGTCTCTTATAAGAGTCCAAATACTCTTTTTCAGACCACAGCAATCTGAGACTACCCGAGGGGGAATTTCTGATACTCTCTGCTCCTGCAGATTAACCTGGGAAAGGGGAAGAGACTCCCGTAGAGAGGAAAACTAGTTAATCTGTATTTCTAAACCTCCAAGAACCTGAACCTGTTCTGACTCAGCAGGATCAAAATATCTGTATTTGGGCAGGTTGGATTCTCAGCCCAAACCTCCCACTTCCTCTCCAAAACCACTGTGCTCCCACACACCGAGTTTTGTGGGAGATATTTCCTTGCTGCTCTGAGTGTCATCTGAAAACCTCTACCCCTGGTTACACATTGACCCACGGTGTCATGCCCAGTGAGCAGGAACACTGGCAAACAGGCAGGCACTGTGCATGGCCTGCCGGACACACCTCCCCAGGGCGGCCAGCACCCCTCCCAGGCTCTCATGGACAACTTGGAGAAGATTTTTGAGAAGACATGGCAAAGCAAGGGGGCTGGATCATCATCCAGCTAGCAGAGAATCATAGTATATTTTGGGTTGGAAGGGACCTTAAAGATCATCTCGTTCCCACCCCCTGCCATGGGCAGGGACACCTCCCACTAACACAGGTTGATGAGAGCCCTGTCCAGCCTGGCCTTGGACACCTCCAGGGAAGGGTTCCTTGGTCTTTTCCTGGTATCCCAGCTATCCCAACCTTCAGGAAAAATGTTTTCTCAGAGGGTACCAGGACAAGCAGGGCCCTGCTTGAAGATGAAGAACCCATAAAAAAACCTTGGAGGAGTTTTGTGCCACTTCTTTCACAGAAAGAGTGGTAAAGTACTGGAATTGTCTGCCCAGGGAGGGGGTGAAATCACCATCCCTGGATGTGTTTAAAAAAAGATTGGAGGTGGCACTCGGTGCCATGGTTTAGTTGAGGTGCTCGGGCACAGGCTGGACTCGAGGTCTCTTCCAACCTGGCAATTCTGTGATTCTGTGATTCCCATTTCAGAGGAGGACATCAGGATGCAGAGAAGGGGGGATGCTCCTCAGAGACCGGGCAGCTGGGTGCAAGGGTGACCCCAGCACTGGCCGTGCCCTCGGTGACAGGCACCAGGATCCACACATGGCACACAGACCTGGGGGGTTCTGGAGGTCCATGGACAGCCCCCAGCAGAGTGAGAGGATGAGCCAGGGTCAGGATCCACTCAAGAGCTGAAGGAGACAGGGCTGAGGGCAGGGCTGGAGACAAGATGCCTACAGCACAGACCTCAGGGCTATCCAAGAGACGGGGCTGGAGACAGCCACACCTAAACCTGAGGCCAGGAGGAGACTGGAAGCCCCAGGTGGGACTGACATGAGGATCCAGAACCCATGGCCAGGGTGTGGGGGGAAGCTCCTGGTGAGACTGGTCGGGCTGTCGAGGATTATTAAGAGCCCTGTGCTGGTTTTGGCTGGGGCAGAGTTAATTTTCTTCGCAGTGGCTGGTGTGGGGCTGTGTTTGGGTTTGTGCTGAAGCAGTGTTGATAGCACAGGGATGTTCTGGCTGTTGCTGAGCAGCTCTCACTCAGACCCGAGGCCTTTTCTGCCCCTCAGCCCAGTGAGGGGGCTGGGGGTGCACAGGGAGAGGGGAGGGGACACAGCCAGGACCCCAGAGGTGTCCCACATCATATGGTGCCATGCTCAGGATATAGAGCTGGGGGGAGAAGGAGGAAAGGGGAGATGTTTGGAGTGATTAATTTGTCTTCCCAAGTCACTGTTACCTGTGACAGAGCCCTGCTGGCCTGGGGATGGCTGAAGTCTGGCCTGTCAATGGCAAGTGGGGAATGAATTTTGTGTTTTGCTTTTCTGAAACACACAGCTTTCACTTTACCTGTTAAAATGCCTTTATCTCAACCCAGTTTTCTCACTTTTACCCTTCCAATTCTTTCGCCTATCCCACTGTGGGGAGTGAGCAAGCGGCTGTGAGGGGCTGAGCTGCTGGCTGGGGTTAAACCACAGACCCTCAGGGCTTTGACAGATGAAAACACCATGGGAAGAGGGGTCCATCTTCTTTAAAAGCATGTTCTTCCTCTCTCCTTAGCTCACCTCCCTGATGTGAAGCGTTTCTATGGAATTTATCAGCTCCTTAACCAGTGCCTGCAGCCTCTCCTGCATGAGGCACTTCTGCAGAGTGGTCTTTCATGCAAAGCCTGCCCTCACACCAGAGAAATCTTGTTCGTACAGCTGACCTATGTTCTTCAGAATCAGCTCCTTACAGCACAAAATACACCCCTTAAAAACAATGTTGGTGGAGGTGCGGGGCCCCAAGTTAGGAAATGCTGTGATTAAGGCCACCTGTGCAGCCTTTCTTCATCACTCTCATGTGTCTGCGTTGGGAAACACTCTCTAATTGCCTGCTCCACAGTGTCTTACTCACTCAGCTCTCAAGGTGGGCAGTGCACTGCTGTTTGGTCTCAGACCTGTTCTGTACCCACTGGCACTGGGCTTTGTGTGCTGCACACTGCTCCAGCCCTGCTCGGGAAATGATTATTTCACAGCTTTTCCCAAACTCCCCATCATTAATGTATCAGGGCACGTGCAATGGGGGTTTGTCCAGCTTCACAAAAGTCCATTTAAAGGTGGAAAAAACCAGCAAGAGAGAAAATGAATGAATATTCCATTTTTGGCACTCAGAATGGGGGTGTGAAACTCTCAGAGCCTGAGCCTTCCCAGTGCCCAGTATCTTTAAGGACAGAAACCACCAAACTCAGCTGAATAAAAAAAAAACCCCACAGCATGTCTGCTAGTCAAATCTCAATGCTCCCACTTAAAGCCAAACCAAAGGAACAGCTGATTACTTCTGGGTTTCATCCACTTTTTAGCATCTTAAGAAGAGCTTTGCAGAATAAGTTGCAACAGGGTTCTGTTACTAAAACATGACCCTGGACAAAAGATGTTTGACATTCAGACTGCTTTTTTCAGGGGAATTAATGCACTTTTATTTACTATAAAATACATTTTAAATACTCTGAAAGATACACTTATATGTATTTCATATGTCTTGGGTACTGAGCTATGCACAACCAAAAAAATGAAACTAAACAGCACATTTCAGGAGACTGTGTTGGCTGTGTCCAGGAGTGCTATTTTCTCAAGGCACTACATGCTTTTCCTCATGCTCTCTGCTGGTTTGACATCCTGTAACTGGGAAGAAGAATGAGAGGTCAGCAAACATCTTTGTTTCAGTCCCATCTTTCTCTCCCTCTCAGCTCCCTGGCTGCTCTCTCCTGTGATGAGCCAAGGTCCTCGCCATTCCACCCATCCTTTCCTGAGCCAGATCCATCAGCCCTGGAGCTGGCTGTACTCACTGTCTCTGCCATCCAAGGTCTCACAAGCTGAGTAGTAGCCACTCAAGTCACCAGGCACAACACCGGGTGCCTTCAGTTGCTCTGCCAGGCACCAGCCTCTGCCCCATGCCTAAATCCTGTCTTCATCCAGTTCCTAGTCTTTGAATAAGGTCTCCTTCTGGCCCTTCAGCCTCTGTTTAGCCTTGTCTCCTCCAGGAGACAAGCCAGCCTTTCTGTAATCACTGGGCCCTGTTGTGCCACTGAAGGTCCTGCAACACCAGTACAAATCACGGCTTCCTTGGGTAACCTCTGTACTCCGCAGGCTTGGTCCTCACCCATCCTCAGGCTTTTCTCTCAAAATCTCAGGGAAAACCTCAGCTCTCTCCCAGTGATCCCATCTCCACCTCCCTTTCCAGACATCCCCTCCTCCATCCTTCCTCAGAGTCAGAACATCCTTTCAGCTTTGCTTCCATGAGCTGTCCTCCTAATCCCTATATTCCCTCCTGCCCTGCTCATGTTCCTAATCCTCCCTGCAGTCTTCAGGCCTCACTCCGCTCCCCTTATAGATCTCATTGACCATCTTCTTGTCCAGTTTCCTCTCTTCAGCCTTCTGGCCTTCTCTTTACAAGAGAAGGTTCACAATTTGAGTGGGTTTTCCACAAAAGCGGGGGGAGGGGACACCACACTCCATAACCCAGGTGTGTACTCATTTATGATGTTACATACCACCCAGGCAGTGATGTGATCAGCTGACAGTGTCTTTGAAATTATTCACATATTTCTGAAAAACTGGACACACATGCAGGATCAGGCAGCAAAACACCCAAACTGTACACAAAGTGAATGCTCTTCCCTTTACTCAGACATTTTTTAGCTTAGGAAGGAAATACTATGTCTGTGTATGCACAGTACAGGCTACAGGTGGGTGTTCTGTGGTTTTTGTTGTTCACAGGAGCAGATAAATTTGCATTAAGGGCAGACACAAAGGTAGACTGAGCAGACAGATTAGGTACAATCACATCAGGTGATGTAGAAATGCCCCCCTTTTTTTTTCCCCAGTTCATTATCCATTTAAATGAACATTTGACTAAAAAAACATAAAACCACCAGTAGTTCTCCTTTGTCTTGGCAGTGTGAAGCCAGACTACAACCAGTTCCTACCCTCTCTAAAACGAGGGTGACCAGAGGTGAATGACAGAAGAGCTGAAGAAGTTTCTTGGCTGATCTTTATCAATCAGCTCAGCATCACTTGGCATAACTAATTCCACCCACCACAGGTTTGTTTTGAAAGCAAGATGATGCCATGCCTTGTTGTGGATGCACTGTTTAGGCATGTTAGAGTATTGCCTAAGCTCAGCAGGAAAGGGAATAACATTGCTAAGGGCAGGTGATATCATTCCTGACTGAGAGCAAGGACATGTCTTTCCCAGCACCCGTGGGGAGAAGAAACACTGACAGCAATGAGCAGTGCGGAAAAGAGGAATTGCGTGGTGGCCCTTACTACTCAACAGTTCCCAAAATATGCTCAGTCTCCAGCTCACGAGTAGCCCTTGATTAAGGTTTAGCTCATGAGTAGCCCCCTTGGTTTAGGGCCAGGTATAAAGACACCTCACTGAATCATGGCCATAATAATGTGTAAATACAAAGTGGAAACCCTGTCCTAAAGCTCACCAGGCTCCCAGCAAGGATCCAGCTGTCTGCCACGGAGATGGGGATGGGAAGGAGCAGACCGACTGCCAAACAGTTATAATTTATTTTTGTACAGTGCCCCAATTTGTAACAGAATGCAATTACGTATTCCATGTGTCAAAGAGGCAAAATCCTTCAAGGCAAACAACTTTTTTTTTTCCCAGCTGAAACACAATTATTGTATCAAGGCTCAATCACCCATTTCTTCAAAGAATGTGATGGAATGGCAACCAGTCACCTGGATTTGGGGTTCCCATACCAGGGAGGGGGAAAAGGCAGAGAGTCAATCCCATAAGTTCCATAGGCTGGAATCCAACAGGTGACACAAAGATTTTCCAAGCAACAGTAGATGAGAAGGGATTTTTAAATAAGGGAAAGGAAAGAGAGAGAGAGAGGAAAATTCCTATTTCCTTTGAAAGCATCTGTGTTTGGGAACAAATAGGAAGCAAACACCTAAAGTGGGCATTTACACCTGAGTTGGCTGCTTCTGGAAGGAGGGGAGAAGTGGGCATTTCTGGGACACAGGTTGTCTCATCCTCATGTAGAGGTCTGAAAGAGATCAGATGATTCACACCATGGAAAATCCTGCTTCTCCTCCCTTACAATAATGGGAGTACAGAGCGACTGGTGCAAATCCCACCTGCAGTGCCTGGGAAAGGCCAGTCCCCGTAAGAGGCTGAATCACATTGGTTTGATTAAAAAGAAGTCATACAGACTGAGAGAATTGTCTTCAGGGTCACCTTTTGCTGTATCCAGGCTTTCCTTGGAAAAATTTGCAGTTGACAGACCTGTGTCTCCTTGCTTGGGAGGAGGCTGGGCAGAGTCACAGGTTCTGCTGGGAAAGGATGAAGACTCTGACCTTGGTGACAATAACAGAAAGGAACGGAAAAAACCCCTTCATGCTTCAGAAGTTGCTAATTGAGACTTCTAGCAGTCATTTAAGGAAATCCCTCCTTGCTGAATAACCTTTAAGCAGGAAAGCAGTGCCTGGCTGAGCTTTCTGACGTGCCCTGGTACGTCACTGGGAGAGCAGTGGGATTCACAGGCACGGCAGAACCCCAGAGCTTCGGGAACTCCTTTCACTGCACCCTCTCCCAGAGCTGGGTGAAGGCAGGACAAAGTGCATGGAAAGGATGCAGAAAGCAGCCCATAAGAGAGACGAGGGGGAGTCTTTGGTTTCCTAGTGCTTTTGAACACGACCATCTGGGCTCTCCCTCCCCCTGTCCTCATCTCTAGGGACTTCTCTCCCTGGATTGAAATGCGGGCCAGCAGCAAGAGGGCAGGAAGAAGAGCACAGCAGCTGAAACCTCTGTGCTGCTCGAAAGGAAATGTGGTGGTGTGCTTTAGACAGCAATTGTCCTGCTATTTCCCTCACTTAATGGTGCTGGCTCCTTAGGAGGGCAGGCATGTGGAAGTGGGGCTGGCTTCCAGCTGAGGGCCTGGGGAAGCAGCCTTTGGGTGCACTTGGGAGGACACAAAGCAGGAAGGTCTTGTTGAGCTGATCAGGCCAGCTGTTGGTTGGTTCCACAGAGAGGCTTGCAAGAGTCTGGACTCAACACTTCCCAGAACCTGTTTTAGCCAGGACCTCCCCCACTATAATCTACTCTATCCTGGCCTTCATTCATTCAATAATATTATTTGTACACCTTGGTTGAACACCTCTGGTGTTCTCACTGGCCAGGCAAGTATTGTATCATTCAACCTGGGCAATTTCCAGCCTGGAAAGGGGCAGCCCAGGGAGGTGGTGGAGTCCCTGTCCCTGGAGTTGTCCAAGGAACTGGATGTGGCACTCAGTGCTCTGGGCTGGGTGACAAGGTGGTGATCAAGCACAGGTTGGACTCGATGATCTCAGAGGTCTTTTCCAACCTTAATGATTCTGTGATCTATGGCAAGGATGGCTTTTAAAAGAAAGATAACATTTCTGTTTTATCTGGAGCTTGAATTCACGTGTTGCTGTTGTTCTTGTTGCCATAACAAAAAAGAGCTCTTGGTTTTCTAATGTGCTGTTCTTGGTGAGCCTTTTGCCAGAATAATCCTGTGAGGTGTGAGTCCCACAAACCTCAAACCTTTTTATTTATTTTAATAGCAAGGAGTTTACCACAATGAGTTGTCCACGTTTCTGTCTCCTTCATTATGTTGCTGTGCCTTCTCTTTCATAGGAGCAACTCATGCAAATTCTTTTCTCGAATAAAAGAATCACCATCAAGCATTTTGAAAGCAGCAAATTGTATCACCTCTAGGCAGCCAGAAACCCTCCCACCTGTCAGATTTCTTTTTTTATAGGCCTGTGTAACACATAGTACAACCTTGAGCCCGGTACCTCTGCTGAATGATGCCAGTCTCAATCACAGGCCTAAGTTATCAGGTGTTTGGCACCAAGGATTCAAAGCATAACCTTGAAAAATGAATTGTAAGTTTGCAGAACTTAACTAGTACTAACAGTTTGTAATCAAAAATGTAGGGAAAAGGTGAATAAAGAAAGCAAAAAGTTTCACTTCTTCTTTGATAGTTTTCAGAAATTCTATAGGATTATTTATTCAGCACCTAAAGCATAAGACTTCTGATTTACCTTTTAAAAGTGTGAATAAACATTTTTCCCCTAGTCTGATGACCAAGGAAAAAAAGTAGAGGAAAGTGTTCAGACCACATTGTGTTTTCAATTTTCCTGCAACACAGTAAACCAGAAGAATTGCTGGATGCTGGACATCAATATTCCATCTGTCCCGATAAAACATTTTTCTTTTGGGGCACGAAGGAAATGAAGAACTCGTTTCCTGGGATGCTTGAGGAGCAGATGTGCTCCCTTATCTAACAGCCCAGCAGTCACATCATTCATCTAGGGTGCAGGAGATCTGATATTTTCCCTTTCTCCATGCAAAGGAGTTTGACCCAGCACCTTGTGTCCTTTAGATGACTGTCCTGAACGTATGAGATGACAGTCAGGAGCAAAGGGAGCAAGTAGGGCACAGCTCAGTTTCTCCTGCTGACGTTTCACTTTGCATGATAACTGAAAACCACCTCTTAATCGAAGATGAGGGCTCCCATCCCATCAGCCACGAGTGTACCTCTGTCACGAGGGTAGGATTTCATCCCTGCCCCTCTGAACATGGAATTGAGCCCCATCTCAAGTCTGCTCTCCACCCTGCTCAGCCTCCAGGCTTTTAGCTCTAAAGATGTTTGGGTTTTTACTCAAACTGCATGAGCTCAACTCAGACCCGAGCCATGCAGTCAGGGTTCACTTTGAGGGTGTAAATGCCTGGCTTACAACTAAGGGTTTGCCCTACTATTCACATTGTGTTGACACAGCTACACCTCTGACGAACCTGGAGTTCCCCCCCAGCACTGCAATATAGAATCATAAAATGATAGGATTGTTTGGGTTGGAAAATTCCCGAAATCACTGAATCCAACCTTTAACTCAGCACTGCCAAGGCCACCACTAAACCAGGTCCCTAAGCACCCCACCTACACATCTTTTAAATACCTTCAGAGATGGTGACTCCACCACTACCCTGGGCAACCCTTTCCAATGCTTGAGAACACTTTTCATAATGAAATTTTTCATAATATCCAATCTAAGTTTGGGATGCTCAGCAGAACAAACCCAGAATCTGAATTTGTGAGGCTTCCTGTACACATCCAGTAAGAACCAGCAACGTAGCTTGTGCTGTTGGATGATGCATCAGTTGTTCTTGACTTTCAGTACAGTTCCACTGAATGTCTGCGTTTTTACAGTAAGTTTTAAATATCCATATAGTTGATAACAACAGCTATTTTGAAAAGAAGCAGGTTATCTGGGCTTGTTGGGAAAGTTTTCCAAATGTTCCTAGTCTTCATGGAGTCAGAAGAGGCAGAATGTCTGTGTTTTGGAGTCGGATTACTCTGCTGGTTGCTAACAAGCTACCAAATTGCCCAGAGTAGGCTTTGTGCACTACAATACTGTAACTGCTGCCTCACATGCACTGTGATTTACAGCAGGTCCTAAGACACAAGATGAAAGCCCCTGGTGAGCCAAAGCCAGGAGGCTCACTGCACCACCTGCTCTGTGAACTGACATTTTACCTGGCTTCAGAAAAACCCACCAACGAGAAGATGGGAAACACTGCCAGCAGTGCAACCTGAAATAAAACAAACCCTGCAGACTCCCGTGAAAATGCAGTGGGAGCTGCTCTGATCCCTTTGCTCCTTCCGTAGGACCGTGCTGGAGCTGGAGAGCTTTATCTGAGCATCTGAGCTGTGGCTGAGAGAACACGGCCTGCTGAGGTGCTGACTAAGGCTCGGGTTCAGTAAAAAGCAATGACGTGACCCTTTCTGTGCCAAAGCTACAACAAACACAGGGTCAGAAGCTGGTGAAGAAGCCGGCAGGACCACGCCAGACCATTTAAAGTGGTCTGCTGATACACACCTTGAGCATAGTACATAGCTGAAAAATTTTGCCCACTTAAGAATTTTGAGTGACCACACCCAGGAATGTGTTAATACTGTTGTAATTAGGGGTGGGACAACTGGTTCAGATAAAATAAAAAACAACCTGAAACTACACCCAAAACTTTAATGATCCTCTCTCATCCTGCCCTGTGTTGTTTCACCTTTAATCTCTTTTTTTCTCTTCCACACACCTTTCCAGTTTTGAGGAAAGAGGAAGCAGAAATACTGACAATAGCAGAGTAGGCTCGTCTCATTTTGGTGACCAAAACCAGCAAGTATTGTAAATCTCATAAAAAGTCAAGACCCTAAATCTCCAGCATGTTTTACACAAATGATCTGTGCTTTATAAAATCTCTCCTGGACACAAAGTTTTTAGCCTCCCTCCAGGTTTCAACCAAAGAAAGGTAATTACCATTCACTGATTGTATTTGTGAGCACCTGATGTTTGCAGTTTAAATGATCACACATTTCTGATGACTGGCTACAACAGCCTGGAAAACACCTTTCTTCCCAAGACCCTTCCCTGCCCCACTTCCTCACACGGGGGAATACAGATCAAGAGAGGATGTGGGGCTGGAAGACCTGTGTATTTCCGTGGTTTTTTCTCTTGCTTCTGTGCTCAAGGTTAAAGTGGTTATTGGATGTAGAAAAAGGGAAGAAAGCCCTCCTGCCACCCTGGAGGTGAGACTGGAGAGAGGAGGCTCCTTCCTTTTCCTGTAGCATGGAGCATCATCCACCTCCTAGGATCCCATCTGAGACCAAAGACTTGCTCTCCTTTTCCTGCATTACTGGAAGATCAGAGCATTTTTGGCTTCTGAGCTGAGGTGCTTCTCTGCCAGAGCATGGATGTGTGGAGGAGAGATATGAGGAGGGAAGGGCAGTCTAGGGACTGTTTAGTGGCCCCCAGGGCCAATAACTTCTTACGCATTTGTGTACAAATCACGTCTAATCTTTCCAGTTGACTCTGTGAGGCCTAACCATGAAAAGAAAAACAAATGGTGGCAGAAAAATTGAGATAGTCTTGAGACTTGAAAAGGAATCATATTTTCATATGATTTATGATGTAGCCCTTGAAAGGTTTATTTTTTTCTTTTTGTTTATTGAACCACTTGTTTGTTTTACCTTGACATTATCAGGAATGCTGCAGGTTCCTCTTTACATTTTGTTAGTGGCCAGCCTGCAAAAAAACCTTCAAGGAACTCGGCTTGAGACAGCTCCCAAGGGCTTCAACAGCAGCAACAAAGGAGGTGAATTCTTCCCACATGGGCCAGGTTAGTTTGTTCTTTTGCTCCAGCTGTTTCTGCTACTTGAGTTACGTTTGGCTACATTAATTAAAGTACAGTAAACTTCAGCCTGATGGAAAACGACTTCCCTTTCAGTTAGGTGGCATTTCTTTAATGGCAAAGTGTCTTCAGTTTCCTATGTTTCTTTCATGGTGTGTAATCTTTAAACAAATAAATTCAGCACAGCAAAACCCATGCAGGAAGCAAGCCATTTGCTAACAAGGAAACTACTGTGAAATCACGAGCACCTTTTGGATTAAAGGAAATTTTATGGATTTGATCAGGAACTATTGAAAAAGCAGAGTGCCTTTTTCACCCTCTTTGAGCAAAATTTCCTCCATTTTTCCCCAGCTCAACCATAGACACAAATCTCAGTAAGAATCACCTTCCAGATTCCAATGTAAAATCTATCTATCTATCTATCTATCTATCTATCTATGAAGAGAATAGATTTATATTTGGGAAAAAAAAAAGTATTAAAAATTCCACATGCAGTTTACAAAGTTTCAGACACTAGAAGTACGAACTCCTGTGTCAAAGGGAGTCACATTTGAGGGCTGTAAATGGGATGGGGGCAGCACGGTCACTGACCCCAGCTCTGCATCACCACCTGGGTTAGTTCGGATGAGCTTCACATGGGTTTGATCCCCGTATGGGCCACTCACTTAGGTGCTGGACTTGTTGGTCCTCGTGAATCCCTTCCAACTCAGAATATTCTGTGATCTGATACCCCAATTTTGAATGCAAAGAGCAGCCAGGAAACAAGTGGAGCCCAGCCCATGGCCGCACCATGTTACCTATATTCCTGGCTCTTCCCCACACCACCCTGAAAGCCTCCATCATCCAAGTTCTGAGAGCACCTGGCTTTTGGCAGGGAGGGCTCCCTGAGTGAGAGGGCTCCTGAGTTCCCCAGGCACCAAGTCAGCTCCTCCATCAGGCACCGTGCTGCACTTGGTTACCAGGAGTCCCTAATTCCCACCTCTCACTGCACATTCTTTCCCCCTTTAATTTTTCTCCCTCTCTCATACACCATGAGCTTGGTGGCAGAATGAACACGCTTAATCAAAAAGGGAGGAAAAACAAGTGCAGCCTTGTGCCACCACCTGTAAGCTGCCCTGAATTCATTACCTGCACGGTGCCAGACAGTGACGTTCCCAGCCACCGTGAGCGAAGTACAAACACTACCTCACACCAAAGGCATGTGTGTAGGAACAAAAAAACAACAACAGGATTCCTATACACATGACTTCAGTCTTGCGGACTTTTTTTTTCTTTTAACGTTATTTTGCCTCAACATGGGCATTAGAGGCACGCTCTTGATTTCTTTCATTATTTCTTCAGATATGCGTGAAGTTTGTTGGCGGGTTCAGCTGCTTTCTAAAGCTCTTCACAGAGTTTAAAACAGCTGGACAGCTCTGCAAAATCATAAGCAAGGCTCCTTGTTGGTTTGAAAGCTAGGAAATATTAGAAGATGGCAAACACCAGATCATCTCCTTGCCTTCCAGCTTCTGAGCTCTCGAAGTGCATGCTATCAAATTTCTAAACTTCCCAGTTATGATAATAAGGGCTGGAAACTCATGTAGCTTTTGTTTTAATCCTACAGTTCCCCCCTCCTGGCTGGCAGAGCCGCAGGTGGCTCTTGCTCTGTGAAGGAATTGCATGAAAGTTTTAAACACAGGTAGCTTTAAAAGCACCAACCAAGGCAGTAGCTGTAACGTGTTTGGCCAGGTTTCAGGAAGATTATTTTCTCAGCTTATCTAAAGGAATGTGTGCCTCACTCACGGAGGCAGCTATTGGTTTTCCAGAGACAGGGGCATTTAGCAGTAAAATGGCATCGAGGAGCAGCCACTTTCCAGCTCCCCTGTCCTCATTTGCCCTTTGCAGAGAGTTTCAGCTTTCTGTTGTTTAAAAAGCCAGAGGTGCAGTGGGTAGGTTTTCTGGACTGCATTTAAGCTGTTCGTACTGGGATATCTGGTGACAATCCCCACTGTGAAACAGGCCACCACCACTAACTCAGAGGCAGAAAATGTTCGAGTTGTGCTAAAGTTTGGACAGTCCTTTGTGCAGATGGGCCACATCCCAGTGGCCCATTCAGCTCGTCTGCTCCATTCTCAGCATCCTCAAGAGCTGCCTGGGAGGTGGCAACAATATCTCAAGGGTGGCTTCCACCTATGAAGAGCCCAGATTTACAGCCTGGACTAAATCAGCCTAGGCTGAGGGATTTGGTATCACATTTCCGTTCCTGGGGCACCCAGGCACTGTGCTTGCTACTGTTTAGTTTTTGTAGTTTCAGGTTCAGAGCAGTAATAAATTTAAAGGGAAAAGGTCACACTTTAATTTTAAAAATACCCCTTTTTTTGCTTCACAGTTCTCACTTTTTTTTCTCTCCCCAACGTATCAGTCATTCAGGGATCGTATTTTACCACGTCTCTCTGCTATTTCCCAAGCCAAGGTTTGGTCAATGAAACATTAGATCATAATGAAACAGCAGCAGTTATGTGCTCAGAAATGCAAGAAGCCCTTTTTACTATGCTTTTGCTCTTATCCAATTTCAAAGGTTCACTAGAAGACTTGTGAAACTAACCCACTCAAAGTGTGAATCAAAAACTTGGTCTGTGCTCATAAGCTGTGCTGGAGAAGGAAATCTGTCTGTCCTCTGTGCTGAGTCAAGCTATTAACCCACCCCAAACATATGTATGGGAAATTTACGGAGCGCCCACTTCTTACCACGTCTGGCCTTGTTCTTGCCAGTCTGACACAGATCCTGGCTTCCACCCCCTCTCGTCTGCACCTCCCATTTGTTTTTCTCTAGCTCCCCTTTGCACTCTTGCTCTGATGGAGTGGGAAATTCTGCAAGACCGAGGCAGCCCAATGCCCACAAACTTCCAAAGTTTAAGCACTGGGTTCCTGCACCTTCCCAAGCCTCAGAGGCTTCCCAGTCTCTCTACAAAACCCACGATTCAAATCACTGCAATCAACCCATTTCTCCCCAGGGTCTAGCAAAGGAGAGCCCACCACTCAAATGCTCTCTCAGGCTGGAACCCTCTGATCTGCCTGCAGCAGTCAGCACCTTCCTCTGGGACTCCCACTTTACAGCTGTTGTCCAAGGCCAGAGGTTGGGAGCAATAATGGGATTTATGGCCTACAAAGCATTGATCTGGTTGCTGTTGCCTTGATAGAAATTAAAAAAAAAAAAGTAATAATTAGAACTGGCCATCAAACCTCCACCATTTCTACAAATGAATTAAAAAACAACAACAAAAAAACCCCACAACCACCACTCTTTTTTGGCCCAAATTATCAGTGCTTTGTTACTACTGAAAAGTCAACATTCGGGGTATGATTTTCTGTGTTTGATTGAAAATCCTCAAAGCATCCAAAATATTATTTTCAAGAGTTTTTCATAGAAAAAAAAAAAAAACCCCTAACTTTATTTATTCCTTCCTCTTTCTTTTGCATCAGAGGAGTTCCACACACTGTTGAATAAAGTCAGGTCTTGGGGTGAAATTATTTGCTGTAGGGAAGGCAAGGCCAGACCTCCTGTTTTGTTTCCTACCAAGGGACACTCTGTACTGGGAGTAGACCACCACATCTGTGTGTTCCAGCTACACACAAGAACTTGAGCAACGAGCAGTCAGAGCTGAACAAAATGTTTTTTGAACATGATAAATAATAAAAGCAGAGATGGAAGAGATAAGTATCATTTACATATTTAAATACTTAAAAACTTGACTCCGGTTGAAAAATTATATTTAAAAAATGATTGAGGGAGAAAAGCATTTTGAACGGCATTGATATTTTAAAAGTTAGGCAGTGTGTTAATTTTAGAATAGAGCTGTTGTTTCATACTGTGTACATGCCTAATAGGAAAGATGTAGGGAAAAACTTTGCCCTGAAGATGAAACAGAGTCTTTGGTCTGAGCTTGCCTTTTGCTGACTCAGAATAAAGTAGTGTTGTGTGGAGGGGTCACACTGCGGGAAAATAAAACCAGCCCCCAAAACATTTCACACCAGACGTTTGCTCTTGTTATTTTTTCTTTATTGCAGTTCGTCTACCAGATCAAGGACGCATTACTTACATGTTATTTATACTTTTGTAATTAATGGGTATGAGCATTATTAGTGACCTCTTGCATCATCACCACCACCACATGCTTTCATATTCAAAGTGTATCCGAGGGTCTAAGCAGGCAAAAAGGGAACAAGTTGTTTGTTGTAGCAACAGCTCTTTCATTTCTGCCGGGAAAACTCCTCGTGGCCTCCAGACACTTTATAAACGGGAGGAACCGCTTTGGAGAAGGGGAAGATGCTGATTCAGTTTCCTCCCCCCAGAGAATGAGAGGGTGAAAATATCCCGTGGTCATACGGCAAAAACACTAAATTAAACTTCTTAAATGTCCGTTCAATTAGGCTTGAAGGAAGGTAGCTTAGTATTCGAGGATAATGGAAGTTATTTACAAGGGATTGTCAGTTATATAAATATTCCCAGGCTGTTATCCAACCATTCCCCATTAATCACTCGGTACTTCAGTTAACTTCTGCAGCTACCCTGCACCAGGGTTGTAGCCCTGGACACACACTCAGCTCCTGGCTGGTTAACCCCTATGTCCACGCCAGCCTCAGCGTTTCCTGAGTGCTTTTTCCTGCTGCTCCCATCGCCTTAGTGCTCCACACCCTCTCTCACAGATTTGGCGATGACTGTCTGCTCCTGCTGCTGCCTGGGTATTCTGCCTGTGCTTGTCCTTATGGGGAGAATCCAGCCCCGACTGAAAGGCACACAAAAGCCCCAGACAACGATGCTAATTTGTTTATAACCCTTCATTACTTAATGCAAAACATAAAGCAGCTCATCTGCTGCTAAGAGGTTCCAGCTCCCCCTCCTTCAGAAGCACGAGTTTGGCTTTCCATGCGAGTTCTCAGGAAAGAAGGGAGCTCATGACTGAGATTACTGTCAGAGATTGTGGGTTTGCCCAAAAAAGGAGAAGGAGAAGGTTTGAAAACCTCCCCTTCTCACCCCTGCATCTATATTTTTTACAGAAGAGCAGGTCTGGGAAGGTGAGGGGGTGGCACACAGCACTTTCCCAATTGTCAGACAGTGAGAAAACGCAGCCAAACTCCTCATCCAGCAGTGACCCATTTACCTTCAGTCAGAGATGGAGATCTCATTAGATACTGTAAAACATCCCAAAACTTTTCTTTAATTTTTTTTTTCTTCTCTCACAGCCTGGGTGTTCATAAGCCTTAACCTGTGAAAGCTGTATTCTCACCTGCTCCTCTGGCTGTGCTGGGTTTGCACATTGCAGTGCTTCTTTCTACCAGAAAAATCAGTGGTTTTGAAGAAATCTGTAACACCAAAGTGGGCTGACGAGCCATTGAGATGTTTGAAGGTGCTTGCTAAAACTTTAAGAACATAAAGTTGTGTCCAACAAATATAAAAACAGCAACAAAAAGAAGCCTTGGGCTGCAGGACCACTGGGCTGGCAAACAGATTTTTGTGAGGCCCTTTTTGTAAATATAGTTTACCTTCACTTCAGTAAAACTCTATTTCTTTGTTCTTTTGTTTTCTTGAAAAAGGATTTCTGCTCCTGACAGAGCATTTAGTCTTAAGTGAACAAGCATGCTGTGAGAACCATGGCAGTGGGGACTGAAATGACAGTAAAGCTCTGCTTGGGGAAAAAAGGAGGGAGTATCCCATCCAGGGAAAACAAGGTAATACACCCACATTTGGGTGATGAATCATGAAAACAAGAAATAATTAACCCTTGAGGGTTATTTTAGCTACAAAATAAAGTTTTCCATGGGAGAAAAGCAGACAAATCAGGTGTTGGCTTGCAGGATGGGCAAGCTGGAAAAGGGAGCCTGGCCATCCCCAGGGTCTGGGTGGCAGCTCTGTCCTGCCTGTGAGCTGCTTTCTGCAGTCCTGCATCCTAAGGCTGTTTTCCAAACATCTCTTGACAGCACAGGATCCACCAAGCATGAACCTTAAAGTCGGAAGGAGAAAAGAGTTAATGGCAGTGCTGATCTGACCAGTTCATGTCTTTGTTTGGAAGAATGTGTTGCTCTTTGGGTGTTAGCATGCTCATAGTTAGTTTTTAATTCCTGTTCCTTTTTAACCTTAAAAATAAAGGGTCTTTTTCACAGAAGACCATTGCAGCCAACTCAGACCAAGGATATCCAATATCCACCCAACTCCAACAGAGTTCCTGAGCTGAGAAATGGTGTTGTCCAGCTATAACAATTCATCTGATACCAATAAAGTGCTGCTATGTAGTTTGGGATTTAGCAGCCAGGAATTCCACATGTTAATGTGCACATGTGAGTGTGTGTGCATGTGGATGTGTAAGGGGAGTAATCTTTCATTATTTCTTTTCAAAGGAAGCCCATGAGCATCACAAGTTGGTTTCTGAGACAATTTAGGTTGAACAGCTTTGATACAGATTCAGGTAAAGGACTGGTGGCCACTGAGAAGTTTAAAAAGTTAAAAGTTTCAGGGTTTTCATGCAAGTAGAAAAAGTTTCAAGAAAAAAAAAAGAAGTGCAGGTTGTTGTACCTGGAGGCTTTATCCACCCACCCCAACTATTCCAAATATAAGCAAACTTCAGAGAGGGGCTTACCTTGGCAGAGCAGATGTTAATCTAAATTCTGATACAGCTGCTCTGTCTCAGTCACTCAGACCTGCAAAGATGCTTGCTGATCTCTTCCCACGGGAATTAATGCTGTCAGGTGACTGTGATCATAAAAATGCAATGAAGAGCAAAGCTTTGGGTGTTTCTCTTCTATTTCTCGAGCAGAGGGATAAAGTACCCCAGAGACAGCAGGCTGGAATTTCTTCTTTGACTTGCATCCCAGCAGAAATACCTACTGAAATCCTCCAGAGCAGCCCTGCCCTAGCAGAGTCTGTGCTGATGACAATGGCTTCTCCAGGTGTCACCAGGAGCCTAATTTATCCAGCAGTACCTAGGTTCTCACCACTGGCCAGGTGGCCTAAGGAAGTAAGGTTCTAATTTTAGTCTGAGACAGAAAAGCAGCCACGAAAATACGCCCATTTTCACTTGTCACCCAAATGGTCTCTGTAGAATCCTAATTTTGATATCAAAAGCCCCTTTTCAGAAAAGAACTGCACCGAGGAGAATCACACCGTGTTTTCCAGTCATGGAGGCTGGACGATACTCACTTGGGAGTACGTTCACAAAACATTTACCTGCATTTTTATGGTTTTGACTCCAATCCTGAGATTTTCAGAAACACTTCTCCATAACTCCTTATGAGCTTGCGCACCAAGGTCACATCCACCTTCTGCCTGACCCAGGACCACTGGCAGAGCAAAGAGGGAGAATATGGATCTTACGGAAACAATGAAAGTAAAACGATCAACTTCCCATAAACCAGGTCGTTTTCAGAAACATACAGACACTCATTTCTTATGAGTGTTAAAGTTTATTCAGAGGTCCCTGCAAAGCCCTGAGAGGATCCTGTGCTGTGCAGGATCTGAGGATGATTCTAGAGATCCCCTTCCAAGAAGTTCCAGATGTCCCCATTGTGGGACAGCTGCTCCAGAACATCAGTTTCATCCATTGGGTTGCCCCCCACACCTAAGGCAGGTCAGACACGTTGGAGCAAAGACAACTTTGCTTCTTTTAAACTGAATTCGGCTTCATCACCCTTCTCCAGACTTGTAGTGTCAAAATAATTTTCTCCCCTTTTCTAATTTCTTTGCCGTGGTTGTGCTGAAGGACCAAGAGGGCTGAGAAAAAAACAGCTGGATTTTATTTGAGCCTTTTATTCAGAGTAAGTTTTTCAACACAAAACAAACAAAAAAGGTCTGCTTGAGTCTTGCTCTGTGTATTATGTGCAACAACTCCCCCTCCCTCTCCCTCTGGACATTAAGTGCTTTGAGGCAAAGGCTGGTTTGTTCTCCGTGTTGGGGCAGCACGTGGCGTATCTAAAACTTACAATTTATAAAATACAAATCCCAGGCACCTGAGGCAAGCAAACTGCAATCCATGCCCACATGAGCACGGGCAACTGGCAACTCCGTAGTAAAACCAGCCAGGCTGATTGGAAACTGGCCAGATGGCAGCTACTGCAAGCTAAAAGGATTAATTATTTGGGGATCATGCCTGGAGAGCAGGCGTGATGAATGCAATATATAATTCCTTGTCACGACTGTATGTCAGCACTGGGAAATGAGGAACAGCCTGTACCCTGGGATACAGTCACAGTCGTCTTTGCTCTCTCTGAGGGTTTTTTTTATAAGACCCAGAAGATGAAAAGGGTCTCACTTTTTAGCCTGAAACTGTAGGTGTGAATGGCTATGTTCTATCAGCCTTTGCTTTCCTGCAATTACATCGATGACAAACATCCTTATTTATTTTATCTATTTCACAACTGTAGTGTTAATTAACTACTTTATTGGGCCTGTGTAATGCCATGACTCAAATTTCTACAAGGCTGCTCTGTTTTTATCCCCCTTTCAGTTTAGCACCTAAGACCCTGTAGCTGCCTTTTCTGAGTGGGTATTTCACAAGATAGGCCCTACTGCTGCTGGCCAAAGAAAACTGCCAGCCAACCTCTGAGAGTTCCTAAAATTGTCCGGCCTAATTAAGCACAGTTTGTGTAAGTGGAAAAATCCACTGAGGAGTTTGCTGCCAAATGTGCCCCGCAGGGCTCATCTGGGGTTACCTCTCTGCTGTGGCTCCGCAGTGGGGGCTCGGTCGCCCTCTCCCACCTCCGGCCCTCACGTGGCTGAGGCAGGAGCCGGGAGGGCTGCGATCCTCCTGACCTGCCAAGTGGGGAAATTCCTCTTCACGCAGCAAAAACACCTCCCTGGCCTTTTAATCTACTGTATCCTCCTCGGTGTGGAGACAAAGGCAGAGCTCCGCCACGGCCTGTTCCTCCCGCCGGGCAGCGCGGGCCTGGCTGCGCTCCCGTCCGAGCGGCACCGGCGACAGCCTGTTTTTGACAGCTCTGCAGAAGCATAGTTATTTCTAGCACAGTTTCCCTGAGCTGTGCCAACAGACTTTTTTTTTTTTTTTTTAACAAATATATTTTCAGACCCCATCTAGCCCAAGAGTGCTATATTCTCCACCTAGACACGGGTGTAGTGTTACAGGCCCTGGATGAGGCTGTGGGGAGGAGGAAGGATGACCTGACTTCTCGTAAAGCACTTTTACCATAATCTCTGGGGCTTTACCCTCTGACCTGGGCTTAACCACACGTGGTGAGAACACAGACAGGGCTCCAGCCACTTTGGCCCTGCTGCCTGCACCTCTCCTAGTGCAAAGCATCACTTTGCTCCTCTGGTACCGGCGTGATGGGAGCACAAGCTGTGTCTGAGGGAGATGTTTGCTGAGCAGGACTGTGCACGAATGCTTGTCGAGCCTGTCCCCCTTTCATCAAACTGCCACAGCTCACAGCAGTGCCCTGGCAAGGCTGGATTGAACTGAAGGGAACGAGATGAAGCTCTTTGACCAGCTGACTGTGCTCGGCTTTCCCAATTGCCATCCCTGTACCAAATACCTTGGCTGCCGTGGCCCTGGGCTCCAGGGCTGCTGCTGTGCTTGTGGGCTTGGTAAGGGCATCCCCTACCCTCACACAGCCACTCTTTGGGGATCTTTCTGAAGTGTATCCCTTGGTGGAATAAACTGTCCTCCTTCAGTGGAGCTGTCTCCTTTTGGTTGGGCTTCAATGATCCTTGTGGGTCCCTTCTAACTCAGGATATTCTGCCATCTCACGATTTTTTAGATCCTTGTTTTGGTGACAAAGGACACATCAGTGGGTCTCTGTCATTGCATCAGTTGCAGGAATTCTGCAGAAAAACCCGGATCTATCTTCGGCTGCTGGATTGAAGGAGTTTCTGACTGGTTTTTTTGAGATCTGAGTGTGGGAGAAAGGAGCCCAGATTTCCAGGATGCTTTTGCATTGTAGGGAGCTTCCCCACAGAGCCCTCCCCTCAGCCCTCCCAGACCCCTCTCTATTTACTTATGTGTGACTTCTTTAGCTCTAATCTGCTACTTTGCTCTTGTGGAGCTGGAGCTAACATAAGTAAGGCAAACAACACAGAGAGAGTCCTCTAATGCCTCTCTGCACTGTTGCTCCTCAGATCCAAATGAGATTTTAGGAGCTTGTCTGTGCCCATTGCTGTTTTCTCACCTGAAACCATAATCTTCTCTTTGTGCTTTTGTGCTTTCTGTCACTTCCATAGCAACCAGTTGTGATGGCTCCGAGGATTATCGCTTCAGGAAGGAAATAAGCAGTGATGGAAGAAAGAAAAGGCCTGTTTTTTTGCTCTGATCTTGCTTTTATGATGAGTGCAGATAAAATAGTGTTCTTAGCTGATCTCCAGACAGTCCACAAGCTGAAAGAGTAGCCACAAAGTTGGGTTTGTTTCCTCCTTTTCTGTGAGTCACTGTGTTCGGGGCTAGTGGCTGAGCCAAAACAATATGAGAAACACGTTCACCAGGAGCCTGTTCACCTTGCTTGGCTGACCTGTCCAGCTCAATCAGTTCATGCAATCAAGTTGACTTTCCTCAGAAAGGATCACTAGTCTGGCATTAATGCAGCACAAAATATTTGTGCAAATTCCTCAGTAATAAAAACATTCTGAGGAAAGAACCTGGATGATACACGCTCAGTGGTCACACAGTGAAGGCTGGGAAAACAAAGAGAAAAGTTTCCTGAGCTTTTTTGGCTGGCCCCAACTGATAGAAGAGCCCTTTAGGTAACAGTATTAACTCGGGAGAGAGACTTTTAGAGATCATGAGGAACATCTTATTTCTCTCCAGTGCCTCAGTCAGATCAAGCAACTCAGATATCTGGAGTCATAAGAAACAACATTGAGGATTCTGCAGGGGAAAAAGGGGTAGTGTGAGCCCATCAGGCAAAATCTGCCAGGAGGGTACAGAGCAGTACAACTCCCTCAAAGTACTGCGGGGGGATTGGGGGCAGCCGAAAACAGGGTTAATGATGTGAGTGATCAGTCCTGGGGAAAAACACTGGGGAGAGACCCTTGCCTGGAGGAGAAGGATGGGAAAGGGGGGAGAGCAGTGGAAATCTGTGAGTCAGCAGCGAGCTGTGTTACTTTCTGAGCTGGTAAGGGGAATGCTACCAGGATCCAGTCAAACAGGGACAAAGCCTCCTGTTTCTTGACTGCTGTCCCTTCTCTGCAGATATGGCTCTGCAGGGTCTGCCACACCTGGGTCTCCACAGTCATTTGTGTCCCTCCCTTGCAATGCCAGGCATCAACACCCACCAGCAGACCAGCACAGAGGGTTCTTTGTACTGCCCTTGTTGTCCTGAAAGGCCCCTGTAATTTGTATTATTATTTTCCCAGAAGCGACGGTGTGTTCTGGAGAAATGTGCATTATTTGAGGTGCTCAACACGGTGATTTTTTTGTCATGGCAGGTGCAGCGTCAAACGAAATGGAAAACAAGCTCATTCCTTCAACAGGGTACTGCTACTGCTAAGCCTGACTAATCACCCCCTGACAGCAGCAGGAATCTGCTGGGGAAGGAGCTCCGAGGTGGGAATGGCAGAGCCCAGATCCTCTCCTCAGGAAGCCCTTTGGGCAGCTGTGCTCTGCCCACTCCAGGGGGACCATGCCAAGCTCTCCAAGCCTGCTGCCCACTCCCAAAGCAGCCAGCTCCTGCACAAGCCTGTGTATCTCATGCCATCAATAAATGCTTTCTGAAGGGCACCAAACATCTACACACTGGATCTGTGTTCTGGTTCAGGGCTATGGAAGAGGCTTGATTTTTTTTGTCTTTTCTTGGGTAGAGGTGGCTGGTTGTGAGGATTTCCTTCTGGGGCTGTCCCTGGCAGTGGCATGCCCAGGTAGGGCAGCAAGGCTGTCTCCCTCTCCCCCAGCAGCCTGCTTTCCTGTAGAAGGGCCCCTCTGCCTGGTGTGGAGCACCAGTACCCTGCTGTGTTCCCTCAGAGCCCTGAGGAGCTGGGGGACATACTGGCACCTGGCTCTGGGCTACCCAGGAAGCCCCATCTCACTGTTCTCCCATGCCCACCCATGAGCCAAGTCCATGGGAGGGAGTCACAGGTGCACTGCTCTACCGTAGCCATGTGCTGGCAGCCCTAAGCAAAGTGACTGAAAGAAAAAGACTATTTTGGTGGGGAGTGAGAGGAGTGGAGAGTGGTGGGTTGATGCCTGCAGCATCACTCAGAATTTCATTGTGACTGCTGGGATTGGCAGGAAAGTTCCAGCGCCAGTGGGTTCAGCAGAGGTCATGAGGTGCCACCATCCCAGTGGGTGTCTGTGGGTTTGGGGCAGAGCTGCTAAGTTTGGTCCAGCAACTCGTGTGGCTCCAGACAGGGGGTGTCACACCCTCCCCATCTCCCAAAGTGCTGCCACACCAAGCAGACAGCAGCAGACTGGGAAAGGTGAGGTGAAGGTTTGTGCAGGTGACCTTGAAAAGCTGGAGAGAAAGCCATTTGCATGTGTACTTTAGGAAATCTCTCCGAGGAGCCTAACGAAAGCTCTAATCACAAACCACCTTCAAGCATGCAGTAATGACAAAGGGGAGCTCAGAACCACGAACAGGGTAATGCACTGAACTAATACATATTCACCACCTCTCACGTGGAGGCTGCATCAATCAGATCCACTTCATTCTTCACAGTCTGATCCAAGACAGGTCATGCATAATCTTTTTTCTTTTCTTTCAAGTCTGTGCTGGAGAACGGTGGTTCCAGTTCTGTTCACCAGGCTGTGCTGCGAAGATTGCTTAGCTGATGACTTTGGTGTGTTGTGTTAGAAAGGATTCGGTTTTTTGTGGGCATGTGCACAGGTACATAGAAAATGAAATTTTTTTCTTGTTGAAAACTTCTGGGGCAAAACTAGGCTAGGATATATTTAGCAAAAGCCTCAAAGGGACATTTTTCAGAATGTTGCTCTTAAACCTCTACACATCAGGGACATGACTGTCCTCTACATGGAGATCTTTTCCACCACTTTGACAATGCAAAATGTCCTCCAGGGAACAAGAAACATTTTGTTTCCTTTTTGCTAAACCTTTTTTTTTTTTTCCTAGATGAAAAGGAAAGAAAGACAAGGTGAGAAAATAACATTAAAAAGAAAAAAAGGCAACAAAAATTTACCAGGGTTTGTAGGGAGGACAACATGCAAACCTAGGACTGCAGAGTCACATAAAAGTGAGGCTGGAATAGAGATAGTTAGGTCATATGGTCCCTGAAAGCAGGACCAGATGGACAGAAACCTGCTTTATTTCAGGTCTGAAACAGTCCAAATCTGTGCTGAAAACTTCCCCAAGCCCTCCCTCCCCATAAAAGCTTGCCTTTTCCATTCACCTTTCTCTGTTCCTTTTGCTACAAGATGGCAGAGACCTACAGAGCACAGGTGGAGGAACACAGAAAGCTTGTGGTGCATGCAGACAAAAGGAACAAAAGAAAACACAGAAGAAAGGCTGGTGATGTATGAAGCCAATAACTAAAGCCTTTCACACAAGCTTCTTCCTTAATTACTGTATTTAGCGCCACTGGCGTAATCAAGGACGCGGAGCTGTGACTGTTCAGTCACTCGTGACAGACCCAGCTCGGTGTAACCTCATCCCCTCTCCTCACTGCCTTCCCTGCAGCCTTTCCAAGAGCATCCTTCATTCTCCAACCCTGCAGCCTTGAAAATAAGTCAAGGGTGGGTACTGAGCTGCACCAGGATGCTCTGTACGCTGAAATGACTACTGTCAATATGCCATGTTATATCAAATACCTACAAGCCACAAAAATCCCCCAAAGCTAAAACTGACCTGGCAACATCAGCTCAGGCTATATTTCTGTATTACAATTCCTTGGGAAGCAGATTTCACTTAAAAGGTGCCCTCCTGCTCTCCTCTCTACTGTACATGCAGCTCCCTCCACCCAGCTGTGACCATCTCTGTGCTTGTCACTCTCTGCTTTAAGCCAGCTCTGAAAAATGACCTGGTAAAAAAAAAAAAATCTGTATTTTGGGGTTTTTT
Source organism: Edolisoma coerulescens (assembly GCA_013397115.1). Classification (NCBI taxonomy): domain Eukaryota; kingdom Metazoa; phylum Chordata; class Aves; order Passeriformes; family Campephagidae; genus Edolisoma; species Edolisoma coerulescens. The sequence continues at coordinate 467,298 of VWZW01002564.1, forward strand.
TTGGTGAGGGTTTTAGTAAGCTAAGACAATTGAGAGCTCTTTTTTCCTCCATGCTCACCAAAAGCATTGGGCTGGTGCCCCAGAGGGCTCTGGGAGTTACCTTTGGAAACAGGAATGGCGGTGAAATGCTGGCAGAGAGGGATGGACTGAGCAAGAGGGATCAGGGTGTGAATTCCCATTCGGTCACTAAGCAAAGTTAAACCTCTATACAAGAGGGACATGGCTGTCCTCCACATGAAGGCCTTTTCCACCACCTTGACAATGTAAAATGTCCTCCAGGGAACAAGTAACATTCCCATTCCCTTTACATTGAGTGCCTTGGCTGCAGAGGGATCTCATCCTGCAAAACCAAGGATCAGACAGTAGCTCTTGTTATAATATGAAGTACTTGGACTGTGGAATAACTCTAAGCTCATGTTGTTTGGGAAACCCCATTATTATTATTACACTCCTTTTTCATTTCCTGACTTCCTCATGGCTCCTCTTCCAGCCTGAACTTTGCATCCTTTTCTCTCTTTCCCATCACTTAGTTGTAACTAATGAAAGGGAGAGGAGGTAAATGTTAAACTTAATTTCAATGGAGCATCAAAATTCCTTACCAAGGGTTGTTATTTTTCCGACTTCCACTCAGATTTAACAGTCTCACTCTCAAATATCATTGCAGATGTACCATGTACATGTCAAGGCTTGAGGGATTCATTCAGAATGAAAATGAGGTGGGAAAAACTGCATCTGTGCAGGTACTGGCTCCATTCTGCCCCCTCCAAAGTCCACAGGCACCTTACCACCCATCCCAGTTGAAGCTGGAGCACTCCTGGGAGAGGAGTGGAAGATGATAAACACCAGGGATTTCCCCTCTGGCAGGGCCATCAAAAATAGGATAACGGGAATTAGCCGAGTAAGTAAGACATAAATGTCCTCTTCCTACAGCTCTGTTCCTCATCACTGCCCTGCAGAAAGAGTAAGTAACTAAATTAGGCAGAAGAAGCTTTAGGAGGAATATGACAGGAAGCGAAATCCTGACAGCAAGGTCTGTTGGGCTCCCAAATGTCCCTCAAGGGAAGCAGCCGACACTTGAGTCATTTGAACAATGGACTGGACCAAGTGCTGGAAAATAGGCAGGAGGGAATAAATCTGCATTAGCAGAAGGGCGTCTCAGATGACCTCATAGGTTGTTTCCACCCATAAATCTGGGATTCTGTGACAAGACCTGAGCCAGAAGAGGGCTGGGGCAACATCTCAAATGGATACACCCATAGCATGTACGTGGGAACTTTGGGTGACCACACTGACCTACGTGTCACACGAATGACAACTGATATTCTTGGAGCATTTTAGTGCGGAAACTGCTTTCCATCACCCATGGATTCGGGATCTGACTTGTGTGTGCACCTCACCACCCAGCCCTTGTCCTATTTACAGGGTGAGGGAAGAAACCTGGGACATCTGTGTCATTTAGTTGTTCTTCATAGCTAAAATACTTCATCTAGACCAGGCTCAGTGGTTTCTGGGGCCTTCCAGATTCCGTTTTTTCTTCTTCCAGTGTTTGACTTTTGGGGACCTCCATCTGGGAATTTCTGTGGGAGGGAAGGGCCCACAAGTCTATTGATCTTAATCCAGGATCAACAAAATGTAGGCCTTTCTCCCAGCACCACAAATTTAAAAAATCACAGTACAGAAGTAAAGAAACAAGCAACAAAGATTAAATGGTTTAAAAAACACGGATCATCTTGGTTTATAATAATGCACACAATCCACCTGCTAGATTTTAATACTCTTAGTATCAACTTCATCCCTTCAAGGATTTCAATTCTCAAAGAAACCTTCCTCTTCTCACATGAGTAAAATACCACCATGAGGAAGCAGGGACCTGTTTCCCAGGACGTGGGAGAGTAAGCATGAGACATTCTCTTCCTTATTGCCTGAAAAATGAAGCTGTCATTCATACCCATGCATGTACATGCCTGCACACCACTTCTGGTGGCTCAGCCAAAAGCCAGGATTCAAACCCACCAACAAGTTCTCTAAGCTCCCATTCCCACTCTCCTTCAGCTCTCCAAGGAAAAGGGATGGAGCGCCCCACTTCAAGCCTTTCTGTGCTCTGTGTCATCACAGTTCAGCAGCACTCCTACCCCCTGCATCCCTCTGAAAGCATCAGGAACCCCTGGGTGCCAACAGCTGCCCATCACACTCCAGCAAAGGGCATCTATCCATCCTGCCTGTGGTTCCCCCTCCCATCACTCACCCCAGGAAAAGTTTCCCTCATTGTTAGTGAGTCTTGCAAAGCCTTATTAGCCCCTCAATACCTGGCAGGACTGATAATAAGCAATAATCAACGAGTCATTGAGGCAGAGAAAGAGCTCCTGAGAGTGCCATTATTAATTCTGGGAATATAATTTTGTGTGGTAGCGAGAAATGGCACCCATTCAGGCTCTGAACACAACAGGGGAGTTCAAAGCACTCCACGTACCTGCGTATTCGGGCACACAGGCATGGATGTACCTGTGCATTCCCACTCCTGGTGATGCCTATCAGCCAGGGGAAGGGAGGTGAGTTAGTCTGTACTGCTCTGGTTGGACTGGGCACGTCTAGAGCCAGAGTCACACCTGATCCCTCACCCTGCCCTGCCAGACACCAGCTCTGAGCAGCATCCTGCAGTGGCAGCTCTCCTATTCCCCTGCCACAGCCCCCTCCTGCCACCAGGACACAAACATCCCTTTGCCTGGGCATCAAAAACTCAGCCCTTCCTTTCACTGGGCCAGCAAAGTTTCCTGCAAGTGTTTAAAAAACAGAGGTGGACTTTTAGGAAATCCAGGAGCCCTTTGGAATTGCACCCCTCACCTGCCTGGGTTAACCCACTCCAAAATTCCCACTTGTCTGCAATTTTAACAGCTCCAGTCCATTCAGAAGGCAGTCCCTTCTAGACCAGGCATCTGCTTGGCCCCAGGGATGAGATGTAGGAAGATGAGTTTGGGGAGCTCTCCCTGGCTCCTGCTCCAGCACAGCCCCTGCTGCTGGCACATGAGGATGTCAGAAGGAACACAGCTCATCTCTGCAAAGAGAGGGAAGGCTCCTCTTTGACACTGCAGCCAAGTCCTATTTCGATGATGCAACTGGGTTTGAGCAGGCAAGGGAGTGACTGGGACAGTCTGGGCACGCAAGGTCTTCTGCAGAGTGCAATTAGGAGCTGTGTGATTTCCTCATCAGCTTTGGTAACAGCTGGCGTGACAGGGGAAAAAACTGGTAACACTGGAAGCTTTTATCCTTTTAGCGAGATTTCATTCCTCCAGCAAACAACATGCACCTGAAAGTATGATCTCAGCGATCACAAACTCAGGTGAAAGCGAGCTCAGCACACAGGCAAGGCTTGGTGGTGGGGTTAGAAGCCATGTGCTGGCTCATCAGCCTTCCTGCAACCAGCTCCAAAGCAGCCTAAGTCCTGGACAAATGTGCTGGATGCCAGGATAAAACCAAATACTAACACACAGCTTGCAAAAAAAACCCCAACCTGTGGTCTGCCCATGTGGCTGTGACATGCAGAGCAGGCATCCATGGCAGCTGGAATCCAGCAGCCAGCTAAACCAGTGGGAGAGGTGCTGCTGGGGTGCCTGGCTCTTGCTCTGCTATGTGGAGAATCGAGGTGTAAGGGCACATCCTGCCCCGAGGAACTGGTTAATCCTGCTGGCTTGAGGGCTGAGTGCAGCCAGTGACTTGATTTCATTTACAGTGTTAAGCCAGTTATTGAATCCAATTAGTGGGGTCCTGCATGCAGAGAAGTGGATCCACCTGGAGACCAGGAGGGTGGTTATGGGCTTGTGAAACAGCATCTGTGCTGAAGAACAACCAGGCATTGCTGCACCCCACAACCCCTGTGGCTGCTACATGGAGCTGGGAGAAAGTGGATTTCATGGCGTGTGACTAACCCCAAAATGTGCCAAGGTGGGCCTCTGTGCAGCAACGTGACTCACTTCCTTTTGAGGACAATTTCCCCTCATTCCCACAGGTCCAGCAGCATGAACAAACTTGTAGCCCGGTTGCACCGACACCTCCATCACAGGACCCCCCTCCTGCGCCTGGGGCATCCCAGCATCTCCCACCTCTTGTGCCACTGATGGCAGGTGGCTGGGGATAGAAGTGACACCAGCACTGAATGCACCAAAGCTGCCCAGAGAGCCTCTTTCCACAAACGAGAGGCACAAAGGGGGAGCCAGGATTCCTGTTTCCCTCCTGCAGCTCTGATGTTCGTCTTCCCAGGCTGAAACACAGCATCTTCCCTCTTTTCTCTGGAGAGCACACCTCCCACCACACGCTGGACTCTGCTGAACGGGACCTCCTTCCCAAGAGCAGGCAGTGTGCAAGGTGGGCTGAGAGGCCTGAAGTCATTTGTCCTGTCAGAGCTCCTCTTCCTCTCTGCTCCTCACCCCTCCTGTGGGAACACGACCCACGGGGCCACATCCTCTGGATGCCTGCGACTCATCGTGTCTGACTCTGGAGATTTGCAACAGAGATCTGAGTAATTAAGAACCAAAGCTATGTTTCTGTGTCAGTCATTATGAAGACATCACTGTAGCCTTTTAAAACCATCTTACCTCAACTAATCCACAGGGAAGACTTTCCTCCCTCTGGGACAAAGAGACACCCTTTCACTCCCAAAATTCAAAGTGCACTGAGAGTTTTTAACCTCCCTAGCCCAAAATTATGAAAATATCCCGCTTTTTCTCAGACATACGAGTAAAGGGAAAGAAGCAATGGTCATATAAATAACTGTCTGATGGGTCCAGCACTGCAGTCAGTTTGGTGGCTCTGTGTCCTCGTTCTTGTTGTCCTCACTTTTCATGAGCAGAGAGCAGAAATGTTCATGGAAAATGGATTTCAAAGGCATGTCCTTAACTGTTCCTGGAAATCTAATATTGAATAAAATCATCGGCTACCATACAAGAGTTGAACAGGAAAAACCCATGGAGACACTTAGCAAACCACTGCACAATTACCTTCACTGTGTCCAAAGAGCAGAAGGTGTGAATGTATCCCAGCCAATGTAGCAGTAATATTGTTAGGCAACCAGGAAAAAGCAGCTAAATTCAAATGATTAATGTCTTCTCTCTCTCTCTTCTTTTTTTTTTTAATGTGGTTTGAACAAGACAGTTTAAAGCTCAGTTTTTGCAAGATGTTTCTTGCAGGAGCAGATCTGTTTGGAAATCCAGCAGATGCCTGGAGATAATGGCTGTGAGAAGCCCTAAATACCCATCCACCTATCAAGTGTGTAGACAAGCTCACCAAATGATAACATCATGTTACCTTACCAGGAAATGGGGAAGAAATGATCAGCAAGATTAGGCAAAAAAAAGGTACTTCGCTAGAATTTCTGAAACCCCTTCCAGCCCTTGACTAAGATATTTTTCTTGTCACAGAATAAACCAAGGACTGTTACAGAAACACAGTTGCCCAGGGTAGCGGAAAGGGATGTAAGACAGAAGAACTAAAAAAGCACCCCGGCATGATACAGGAAAAGCTCCATCAAAAATAATGAATCTAAATTCATTGCCTCAGTGGCTGAAGAAACAAAGGATGAGATTGTCTGGCTCTGGACGACGGAGCCTTAATGTGCTGCTAATAATGTTTATATCATAAAGCAGCGTCGCTGCGTTAGCTTTGATTTAGCAACGCCAGTTTACATCAGCTGAGGAAGCCATCTGTAAATTCAGCTCCTCAAACGTAAATACAGTGAAGGAAGAAAGGCTTGGTCATCCCTGGAGGACACAAGAAGGGGGCTGCTGGGCTGACCTGGGCACTCCCCAGTGCCCACCCTGCTGTCATGGCTTTGTCACCTGTCTGAGGTGCAAAAGGGACATATGGTCTGCGTGGCTCAGCCTCTGGCTGTGCAGACCCATCCATCCAGGCCTGGCAGTTCTGCTCGACTTCACTCCAGCTGTGCCCCACTCCAGCTGCACAGGGAACGAACCTCAGAAACTCTCCAAACCTCTAAGTGTCAGTAGAAGAGATTTTAGGATAAAACTATAAAAGTGATATTAACAGATTGTTGGGACCAGACGGTTTCACTCAAGAGCTCTGAGGGAACTCAGACTTGAAATTGCTGACCTATTCAGTACAATACCACAGCAGCTGTTGAAATGGCGAGGCACCGCAGGAATGGAAGGTAGCAAATGTTACATTCATTCTTAAAAAGGGCCTTTAGAGGTCATCCAGAAACCTGTGGGCTGGGAAGCCAGGCAAGGCAAATTGACAGAAAGCATAACAAAAAGCAAAATAGCTAAAAGTGTGATAGAATGGGAAAGAGCAAAGTTTGTTGAGTGAGAGCTCAGGCATTGCAAATCCACTCGTGTCAAGACCTGGGCAATTTGACGTATTCATAAAAGATCCAGCTGCAACTAGGTGGAGAGTAATCTCAGAAAACTGAATGACAGGCTGATGAAATAACTTATGAAACTCACTAGCAGCAAATTAAAAGCGGGGACTGTGAGAAACACCAACCTGAGCCATACAAATACCATCAGGGGCACTAAAGAAACATCAGGCAGGAAGGAAACCTCAGTCAGTGAGTTTGCTGAAAACTCCAGCTCACTGCTCAACAGGTGTCAATAGTGCAAAAAAAAGAGCTTTAGGAATGACTACAGAATTAAAAGAGAATGAGAATGTCTCCTTCTAGGGTACCCTGCCTCAAACACAGGGTGTCCACCAAGGAGGGTTTAGAAGAATCCATGAAGACGCAGAAGAGATGACATGGAAACTACAGCAGAGTCCTTCTTCTTGGCCAACTCATCTGAGAAGGGATGTGAGAGAGATCCTGACAGCTCAGCATGGAAGTGTGACCAGGAGACCATTATTTGTGTCTGCTGTCACAAAGGAAAGGCAGCACAACCCAATCTGTTGGGCTGGAGGTCTAATACGAAGAAAAGGAAGTACTTCTTTCACACAATGCAAAATTGAATTATGACACTTGTCACAGGATGCTGTGAAGACCAGAATTATAAAAGAATTCCAAAAGGGGTTAGCCAAATTCTTGGAGGCTCGACCCATCTGCAGCTGTTAAACACAATGACCCAAATGCCAGTCAAAAATTCCCTTAACCACAGTCTGCTCTCTACTGAGCTGGTAATATCACAGAGGAATTGTGCTATGCTTGCCCTGTCCTTACACCCTTTACCTCAGAGTCTGCTGCTGGAATGAGCGGCCCAGTTAGCTGGACCTTTGCTCTGAGCCACTATCACTGCATAAGGTACATTACACATGACATAAGATGTTTATTAAGAAATTGGAATTTATTGCAGGTGATGGTCAAGTTTGCTCACCTCACATGAAAGTTTTGTCTCTGGCAGGCGCTTGTATCTGATGCCTTGGGAGAAAGGCATTTCTGTCCTAAAAATCTATCATGCCCCTGGCAGTCTGTACCAAAGACCAGCTCCTTCCTGATCTCCCACAGCTGCTCTGCTAAATCCATAAACCATGACAGTGGATTACCTTTATCATTGATTTAACTGTCACCACTGAAAGTAGTTAGCAGTCATGAAATAAGCCAGCAAGCGCATTTGAAGCAGTGTCCTCCCAAGGCACATATTTCCTTTTATCAGTCTCAAATTAATTCTCCTTCATTGCGTGACGTGTGCCTTATTCTCACTTTGCAGGATGAGTAAAAAGGAAGCACTGATCACTTTCCATCTCCTGCACCATAATTTCATTTGCTCAACTGCTCTCCCTTCTGCTGCTTCCCCCTTCCAGCTGACACAGGCCACGATTACACAACCATGGCTTTTGCCATGAGGGATTCCTTTCCTTGCTGAGCTGTGGCTGCTGTGCTGGGCCCAGTGAAGGAGAAAGTCGTGGGGATGAGTTATGGATCACCTGCAGCAGGAGAGGGGCAGGTGAGAATCCCTCGCCGCTGTGGCTGGACCACGCTGGCACCAGAGTGCTCAGCTGGGTGTCTGTGCTCAGCCTGCTCAGTGCAAAAACAGCCTGTGTTTTTCACTGCCACCAGTCTGGCATCTCCTGCCAGCTCTAGGCATTTCCTTTCAGAAGAAAAAACAACCAAGGTTTGATCATTCACTTCTGGGGTTGTGCTAAACTTGCCAGCATCTGTTCCATCTGAACGGTGGGGGAAAAACACCAGTCCTGGACTGGGAGAGAAAGAGAAGGTACCAAGTGGTAATGTGAGAAATGAAGGCAAGAAAAACAGCATCTTGAGAGATGTTAAAGACAAAAACAAACGCTGTGAACAGGAGCAGAGACAGATTTCAGAGGAAAGGAAGGAAGACAGTGACTAAAGCACCAAGAGTGAAAACAGTGTACACATGGAAACTGAGTCCAGACTCCCAGGGTTTCTTTGTACTTGTTTTTCCTACCATTTCACAGAAATCATGATGCTGGTGGGATCCCTCTATACCCAAGGGTCAGTGATGTCACTGAAAGTTGGTGGAGCTGCCCTGATTTGTATCCATTAAGAAGCAACTTTCTCAAATTTCCCAGAATTACTGGAGTTTAAAATAATGCCCTGAGAACCCAGCTGAAAACAACAGTTGGGATTATCCTTAAGCCAGGTCATACCAAAACCTAATTAAAGATAATTTAGAATGAGTCCATTATTTTTTAAGAGTTGCAAAATTCCTAACTTTGGATGGTCACATTGAAAACACAACCCAGGAAAAATATGTGCATGACACTTTTCTACCAGTTCAGGAGTCGCAGCAAATGCACAAAAAGCTCTACAAATTCCAGCTCAGCAAACAACTACTTTAGAAAGCAAAATAAGTAAATATTATCTCTGTTTCTCCCCATGCTTCTGTTTAACTTTTTGGATTTACCTTTCCATCACTCTCCTCCCAAATGTGGTAGGTAGATTTTAGAATAAGAACTTCAGAATAAAAAAAAAAAGAAAAAAAATTTTGATCCATAATTTCTTTTTTAAAAATACTATTTTTTTTTTGTTTGGTTTGGGGTTTTTTTGGTTTGTTGGTTTGTTTATTTTTTACTGAGTGTTTGTCAGGTCAAACTAAAGCTTGTCAATATTTAGGAGTCTCTTTGTGGATGAAACCCCTCCTTGCTCTCATTGTGACTGCACAAACAGAATACAAAGCCTTTTCAGTATTTTTTTAAACTCAAGTTATATTCTACAAGAGACAATCCACTCTCCCCCTTAAATCCCTCCCTCTCCCTCCTCCCCTTTGCTCTCTTTCAGTAACTGCCTTAATCTGGCTGGGGCTGTCTCAGCTGAAGGTGACACGGAGGCAGTGCCCATCTGGTAACACTCAACCACGCCGGGCCACCCTCACTGCCCAGACCTCTGGTCCTGCTGCATTTTATAACCCGATTACTGCAGGCTTGGGTTAAATTCAGACAGATTGCCTACCAGCAAAAGGCTCAATATCCCATTATCAGATTTGTGAGCTCGCCATCCCTCTTCATTTAGGATGTAATAGAAAGTGTCAGTAATGTCCTACGGACTTTGGCTTGAAAATGAGTCTTGACTATGCAAGTCATAAGTGCATTGGGTGAAGCTACTCCACAGAATCACATGCAGGACAACAATTTTAAAACATTTTTTATTTAAATATTAAATAAAACACATCAACTAATCATTTTGGTGTACACCTCTCATTTTAACATAAGAAATAAAATGATTGTTCAGTCATGATAAAAAATAAACTATACATCTCAATTAAACCAATCACGTAGTGTCTTTAAATACCCTATTGCATTGCAGTCTGCAGAACAGCACTGTCAAGATATCTACAAAAAAACCCCAGACTTTTAAAATGACCTCTTCTGCTCCAGCAATAATTCCAAAGAGGTTCTACAGCAATTGGAAAAGAAAAAAAAAAAATACTATGAAAGTAAAGTGCTTGTCATTGCTCAGGACAGGAAACAAAAGAATCTGTGGCCTTTAGATCCATGGCATTAAACAAAACACAAATTGAGGAGGAAGTTCTGTGGTTTAAGTACGTGTGCTACCCCTTACAAAACTGAAGGCCAAGTTGCTGCTTTGTGACAAGCTGGCTTCTTCTTGCCCTCCTCTCCAGCCATCTCCATGCAATCTCTTTTTTGGGATGGGTTTTTTTGGGGGGGAGGGGGGTGTTGGTTTATTTTCTTTTAAACCCACACTACAAATGAGCATGAGACTTTGGTGTTTTCTCTGCTGCAAGGCACCACTCATTAAGAGGAGTTCAACTCGAGCAATTTTCTGTCACTTTGAGGCTTCCAGACCATGGAGCAGCAGTGGCAAGCTGGAGATGCACCAATACAGACACACAGATACAACACACAGATAAAGAGGTCGTTTATGGAGAGCCACAGACAGAGCCACATGACATCTTCAACCCTTCCTACTCCACCAATTAACCTGGTCAATCTTTGGCTTTTTTTTTTTTTTTTCTTAAAAAAAACCCCAACTAAACAAACCAAACAAAAAAGAAAACCCAAAAAAAACCCCCAAAACAGGTCTCTAGATTATTTGCAAATAGTGTAATACTGCAGGTTGCATGAAGCCAAGGTAACTTGAAGGCACCCTGTGTCACACTAGGGAGATGGGTCCTTTAAGCATTTGGACAGAATGCAGCAATGCTCTGACACTCGGATGGCAGCTCCCAGCCAAGCTGTCTCACTGTCTGCTCACCTGCTTCCAAAGTTTGCGTGCACTCCCCAGCTCGTGTCTGTAGGAGCACAGCCTGTCCTCCCCTCTATACCTCAGCAGAACCTCTGTTGACACCAACAGAAGTCACAGTCTGCCTCGGCAGGGGAGTTGGGGTTCACACCAGAAACACAACAGAAGCATATTACAAAATATAAAAAATAACTAGTGTTATATAGTTTTCTGCTTCCTATTTATATACATATACAGCATTAAAAACCATACGAAAAAACACCTACCTAATCCAAAACCTCATTTTGCTAATATGCCAAAAAACAAACCAACCAAAAACAAACACCCAAAGATTGTGCTGTTTTACTCACTTTTAATACAGTTTTGTTCAGAGAAAGCTGTACTCCGTTAGAGTAGAATTCTGTTCTAGCCTATTCCTTTTGTCTTTGTCAGTATATAATTATAACCTCAATATTGCACATTTCCCCAAGAGTCAGTTCTGTTTGGACCCTGATAATGAAATGCATAAAAACATAATTAGCAGCGGAAATAACGATGTGCAGCACTAAGAAACACCCCTCAGGCAACTTTGTATGCAACCTCCAGGAGGGCTTTTTAAAAAGAAAACCCTTCCCATTACCCCACAGGTGCTGCTGCTTCCCTCCTCAGTGCCTCGGCAAGAATATGAACAAACTTAGAGTTTATAAAAAGATTCCTAAAGATTACCCAGACCAACAAAATACAGGCATGTGTGCGCCTGTGTGTATGTACACACACACACATCACTCCCAAACAAACATCCTCGCAAAAGACCAGGCATTATGCAATTTGGATACTCATTATCAAGGGATACATTTCCAATAGTTACTGCTTCTGTACTAATTAGAAGGGCATGCTAAGCTTTTCCAGCTGATGCATCAAGCAAGAAGTTCACAGTTTTCATTTAAAGTATGTGTATCTGGGAGGTGTGGAATGGGGATGTTGGTTCCTTTAAATAAAATGAGTGTTAACAGGAGGGAAAAGGAAAAACAACAAATGGCAATGCTTCCATTTTTGTCTCCTATGAATGCATAATGCTGCATGCCACTGGTTTTCTGTTTATTTTCTTTAAAAGAGGTAATCATCTTCACAAACCCATAAATGAATATTGTGAAAAAGGGAGGCTCTGGTCCCTTCTTTGAAAAGCCTCTCCCTGCTGTGTCACCACTACTGACAGCTGCTAATCTTGCATAACAGCAGAGCTGTATTGGTCTGACTTGAGTACAGTACCGAAGAGTTCTTCCCCAACCACATCCCTCCCTGCCCCCACAAATGCCCCACCCATCTGCCCCATCATTCGTATTTGTTCAGTGCAAGAATAGTAGAAGCAAAAAGACATACATATTGCTTGTTTCAGTCCTATAAAGTTGCCAGCTTTCTGAGCCAGACAAGCCTCTTCACATACTTCAAAATTTATTGCTTCTGAGAGTCACTCGTCCCCACGCCGCCAGCCAGCCACGGAACAGTGCTGAAAGTTCCCCGCAACGAGAGCAGCCTTAAGCTCTCACTTGACCAGCACAAACTTCCCCAGCTGGCTGGAAGTCAGGTCCTCCATCTCGCAGTCCCCGTGCTGCAGAGCGACGGCGTCGTAGCTCGGGGAGGGCGCGGAGAAGCTCTGCTGCTGGGAGAAGGTGGCGGCGAGCGGGGGCACGCTGCTGCTGATGTACAGGTGAGTGTCCAGCAGGTGAGCGGCCGACGACACTGGGGAGACGCTCACGCCGAAGAAATGAGGTTGGAGCAGTTGGCTGCTGCCAGCAAAGGCCAGCTCAAACGAGTTCTCTCTCTGCAGCTCTGACAGCAGAATGGAGTTGGAGGCTTTGCAGGTAGCTGGCCCGTCAGAGGAGGGGATGCCACTCGCTGCAGATGTCTGGGAAGTCTGGGGACAAGCTGTTTGGAGTAGTTGGTGATGCTGGAACTGGAGCATTCTGGACAAAATCCAAGGGGGAAGAGGTTAATTTGCATTGCTAGGGTAATTTCATGTTTTATTCCTTCCTTTCTTGCCCCTAACCTTGATCATAATTCTCCTCTCTGTTTCCTTCTCTCTATCAAACCCCTCCTTACCCCAGCCAGTACAATCAAAGCAAGCTGCCCATGCCAGGCTTTTCCTCATTCTGTAGAGGGCAACTATCACAACCAAGTTTATCTGGTCACGATTTGGCCACCTAATAATAGATGTCCTGGAGACAATGTGTGCAGATAAACCGGAAGCTCAATTTTCCATCTTGCTTCTATGGGAATGAAGAGGTGCCACCACACATGACATTTGAGGCCACTGGAACTGTGCCTCCTTTGTGGGCTGTAACTTTTCCAAATTACAAGGTCTCGCTTCCTTGCCATGGGAAAATTACAGGAGGAGGCAGAGGAGGAAAGAAATCGTTCCCAAAACTAACAAAGAAAAACACAGCTTGCAGTAGGGAGAAGCAATGTTTTCCCCCTCACTACCAAACTGCTTCTCAATTCAGCAACCTCCAAATATTTGGACATCGAGATTTTTGAGTGGAATTGCACGTCCCGTGTTACATGTGCCAGGGCAGGAAGCCACAAAGGAAGCCAAGCAGTTTGCCCACTGCCACACAGCAAAGATGGAGCACAGGAACCAAAACCCCCAACCTCTTTTGCTGTGTTTACCCCTCCTTGCTTACCCCTAACCCAAAGGAAACCCAACGAAAAGACAGCAAAGCTCCTCCCTCACCTCTGCTGCTGCAGCACCTCCTCCAGGAGGCTTCTCCCCTCTCTGCTGCTCCCGCTGCTGCTGTACATGCAGGTGTTGGGCTGAGTGTGCTGGAAAGGGCTCATGGCACTCCTTGCTGCCCGAGAGGAGGAGGACTGACACACCTGCCGAGCAAAGCCTTTGATTTTATTCAAGCCGAGAAACCCCTTGGCTCGAGCGTTCTTCCGCAGCTGCTGCCTAAAAGCCTTCAAGCCTGTGGGACACGAGGAAAAAAAATGCGCTTTAATCCTCCTCAGCGTTTGCCTGAGTACAGCACAGATCAGCCTTTCTGGGCACTGCCCTCCTGGATGTGAGAACTGGGCTAGGAGAGACTCCAGCTCACGTTCACCCTCTGCCTGGTGGTCAGAGCAGGATTTAGGGAATGGAACAGGGACTGGGACAGCTGCACCCTTGTGCAGATGGACGCGCGCAGCAAAGGAAAAGCCAGAGAGAAATCATGACGCTGTGCACTCCATATTTTAGGAGGAAGGTGGAGCCTGCCATCCCACTCATGGGAGCAGAAATATCTCCATGGGCAGGCTGAATCAGTGTCTGGGAACCTTTCCTCCAGGCACCTTCCTCAGGGCATCCCACCCTCCCTCAGGGCCCATGAACACAAAAAGCAGAACATCCAGGTGTCCGGCCTCAGCGTAACACTAACAGGGGCAGCAAGTCCCCCTGCACCCTACCCTTTCCCAGTGGCTGTTGGGAGGGTGCAATTCCTCTGCAACAAAGCCAGGAAGACATTACCTTGAGTTAATGAGGTATCAGATGCTCGCCTTCCCTCTTGGAAGCTGACAGGCAGGAGAGAAGCACCTCCCATGCAGCCCTGGGCTTGTAACACGGGAGCGTCAGACTGGGAGGCGAGGAAAGGCGACGTCATCCTCGCTGTGGCCGGGCTCCCCGTCATTACTTGACCTGCCAAACAGCTGCTCAGGGCCACTGAGCTGTCATTTGAAGATGAAGTAAGGCAGCTGTCTGAGCTAGTTCCCTCTGTGGGGCTGGCAGAGGAGGAAATGACTATACCTATGGAGGGGAAGGAAGGAAGGAGAGAAGGAACATTCCCAAGATGAGTACAGGAAGGAACAAACATGACATCAGAGCCTTGTCCCCACCTACAATGGCACTAATAAACAGCCTCGAGCTGGAGAGGTGTCCAGCAACTCGTGTTGTCCCAGGGCTTGACTCCAGCAAGGGGTCATCAACAAATAATCTCAGTTTGGGCTCCTGTCCAGCTGGCAGGGCTCTGCCAGCAACGCCAGGCTGTGCTGGATCAGGCACACAGTGTTTCTTTAGCACAACCAGGATTATTGTTTTGTGAACAGTTGTGCTTGTTTGGTTGGTTCACAGGATCTGGGGATATACCAAACACGATTAGTGAGGAGTTTTTTGTTAAATTCAGGCACTCTCTCCTCCCCCAGTACAACAGCAGAAGGGAGCAGCCCAGGTTTGTGTCCTGCTTCTGAGCACACTCTCCTCTGAAGAGATCTAGATGAAATACAACAGCACAACTTCTCTTCCCTAAGGGCCCTGCTTATCTGTAGGAAGACAGAACTGAGGAGGGCAGAGTACAGACTTCTTTTCTAGGCTTTCCTACCCCAGCCAACGTAAAATCAGCACATTCTCCCTTGGCATTTGGGCTCTATGGCACTCCTTCTCTGCTCTTTTCCTCTGCCTGCAGACGCCCTTCATCTCTCCCAGACTTACTTACATGGAGGGACGTGCTGATAGAAATGGGTGGTCACTTCAGCCAGGGTGTGCCTCCTGCTGGTGTTGCTGGGGATGCAGATGGGGTGGTCATATGCCTTAATTTCATCTTCCAGCTCCTTCTCTTGCCTCACTTCCTCACTGATGGTGGTCTCCAGCAGGCTGTTCGGGGAGATGGAGCGGTTCCGGAAGAGCCCGTTGAAGTTGGTATCCACGGGGAAGAACACAGGCTGGAAAACATGCCAGATCACAGACTTCAGGGCCTTTTGCTTATTTCTGCACTGCCTTTTAATACTCCCCACAATTCTGTGGCATGTCTTCAGTAGGAATATTGTTTGAGAGGCTGTGGTGACACCATGCCCAAATGCCAAACAAAACATAGGAGGGAGACAACAACAGTCACAACCCCCACTGTTGTGGATTGGCAGAACAATAGAAAAAAAGAAGCAACACAGAGTTTAGCTGGGAACACCAACCTGTAATGGGTTGCTTATGTCACAGTCCATTTCTGCCTGCAAGGATGGCTGAATCAGGCTCTGAGGTTGCTGGTAAAGCAGAGATGATCGCAGGGTTTCACTAGTGAGACTGTCCTGAGGCATCTGGAGAGAGAGCATGCACAGAAGCCATCACACACACTGCAGTTCCACGTGACTTTTCAGATACTGGAGAGTCACAGAATCTCAGAGCCACCTCCCCTGCAAGCTTTCTCCTCATGCTTTCTATGAAAATGAACAAAGCTAATCCATCAATGCCAACACAAACACAGAACTCCTCCTCCTAAGTTAGGCAATTTAGCTGGAAGTGCAATTTGCAAAGGCACCCAAACCACACTTTAAAGGGGGTGGGGGCGAAGAAATTAAAAAGAATGTCAGAAAAACACATTAAGTGACTCATGGAGTTCTTCTGAGGAACCTACAGGATATGCAACAAAGAAGCATAACCCAGCCATGCCTAAGAGGGCAGATTTCCATGAGAAGTCTAATCCTGTGGCTCATTATTGACCTGCACTGAAGGCAGACTATTCTTTGGACCATGACCTGCGGTCACTTCCTAGGAAACAGGGCATTAATATTCACTCAGCCTCCTGCTGAAGAACAGCAGGCTGTGGCCCGTCAGAGGGCACCACTGTCAGAACTGGTTTTCAGAAGCCTGGCAGTTACACTGACAGGAGATCCAAAGGCCCTGGTGCCTCTCCTCACCTCAGTGTTGGTGATCTCGGAGCTCCTGGGCCGCGGCTGCCGGCCGGCTGCCGGCCGAGTGGACACCTGGCTGCTCCGGTACTCCTTGAGGCGCTCCAGGAGCAGGTAATAAATCGCAGCAAAATGGTTGTAGCTGCTGTTCTGCAGAGACTGGAAGACATTGGAAGGGCCTTCTGAGTTACAGGTAAACTCAGGAGATAAGCAGCCAAAACTCATCACTAAGGGCTCGGAGTAGTGTACTCAAAAAAAAAAAGAGCAAAATCCAGAAGGGCAGTGAAGATTTTCTGCTGTGACACCAGATCAAGGCCAGTCACTGAATGACACATGACTGCACCACTGGCATGCTGGCAGCCACTGAAGATGGATCTAAAGGGCAAGAACTCACCTCTACAGTCCTCTGCCTGTCGATGCCAAGGGTTTGCATGATCCCAAGGACCTGCTCGTTGTAGTCGCCCAGGTTGGAGTTGTAGTTTTGCATGGAGAAGGACAAGGACTGCTGCTGCTGAAGGGAGGGGTCAGCCTGCATCCACTTGTGCTGCTTTATCTGGGAGATGGTTATCCGCTTGGTTGGGTCCACAACCAGCATCCGTCGGATTAGTGTTTCACAGTCTGGGTGACAGAGACAAACTCATGAGCACGGGGTAAAAATAACAGCCCAGCCCCAGGTCACTGCTAAGAACACTTCCCAGCAAGTGTGAGATGCCTATGAAAACAGGAATTAAAGGTTTGGGAGAAGCTGATGCCTGATCTGACTATCAGATGTTCCAGACAGCACAAGAGATGTCCACATACATATCACAGAAACAACATCTCACTGCAGGAAATGAAGCTGCACTGGATACCAGGTGGTCTTGCACCTTGTACAAGAGCTGGTTTTGAGAGGATCCAGGTTTAATGGCATTACATCTATATAAAATAGGTCAAAACATAGTACAGAACCCCATCACATACAGCTTCCTGGTCCATATACACTGCTTATTTACTTACAACCAGGAAATAAAGCTATTCCTGGCTGTAACTGATAAACTTCAGACTTCAGCAGATAATCTCCACGTGACAACAGAGGCACGTTCACTTGGTTTTGAAACCAAATCAGAGAGAGGTGATAACACTCTTCAGGTCCATGTTTCTCATCAGACTGTTGGAGTTCTCAGGAAGCACTGCTAAGTCCCACTATTTCTGCTCTCCTTGGCAGCACAGCCACACTGGAATACCCTTCTGCATAGCTAAAATACCTTAGGAGAACTACACCCATCTCAGCATTGCAGGCTAGTCTCATTAAAATCCTGTTTTCTCTCTTTTCTGAGTGATTATTTCTCCAGCTAGGATGTCAAGTATTTTTGTAAATCCATAGGGATACTCTAAGAAAGGAAACTACAGCCTTTTAGATGCAGCACAAAGCAGATCCCAGAAAAGAAAACGTGTTCTGCCCTACAGAAACTACTGGATACACAAAGACAAAGTAATTGCCAGCTGCAAACAGGACAGCTACTCCTTTATAGCACCTGTGCTAACATTAAGGATCTGAAAAAAAAAAGCACCTTCGGACATGAAGTATGGGATGCGGAACCGCCCCTCCAGCACTCTCTGCCTCAGGGTTGGTAAATTGGGTCCATCAAAAGGCAGAGAACCGCAGACAAGGACGTACAGAACCACCCCAAGGCTCTGCCAATAGAAAACAGCACAGCACATGAGTGACTCCAGGAAAAACAACGATTTTGAAGGCCCACAGACCCTCAGGAAGCGTGAAATGCAGTTTCCGAGGAGGAGCAAGCTCACCCATATATCAAGGTGAGGTCCTTCATATTCTTTGCCTTCGAAAACTTCTGGAGCTGCGTAGGGTGGGCTTCCACACCAAGTGGAGAGGGGCTCTCCCGACTTGTAGAAGTTTCCAAAGCCAAAGTCTGAAATGAAGGTGAAAATCTGGGGTAAGACAACAACACTCGATCACTAATATTTCAGAAGTAGCAGAAAATGGAGAGACAGGAACAGATGTGTTGCTTTGTTTTCTGCCCATTCATTTAAGCTATTCCCTTCTGTTCACAAAATCTGTTCCGAGAAATATCTGTAACTACTGTTTTATTTTCAGCTACACAAATACAAATACATTTATAGGATCATCCTAGGGAGACCCAACATGATTACATGCCCTATGTTCTTTATAAAGTGACTTCCTATTTCCTATTACCTGCTAATTTGATATTCATGTTAGCATCTAGCAGGAGGTTCTCTGTTTTGAGATCCCTGTGCACGATGTGGTGGCTGTGACAATATTCCACCGCTGAGAGGATCTGCCAGAACTTCTTCCGTGCTTCGCCCTCGCTCAAGTGCCCATTGGAGGTCAGGTGATCTGGGAGACAAAACCAGAGAGGATTTAGAAACACCCCGAGGAAATTTTTCATAATCCTGCAGGTGCTGCACTCGCTGTTTGACAGCTGACAGCGCAAGCCCTGGGTTTTTAATCTGAATATATCTGTTACTCAGGAATGACAAAGCCGTGGTTTCTAAATCTAAGGAGCTGTGGGCTCCATCAGGGAGGACTTACCAAACATTTCTCCATTCTTTGCAAACTCAGTAACAATGTACAGCATATCCTTTGTCTCCATAACCTGTGAAGACACGAGAGGACACGATTTAAAAAAAAAAAAAAAGCAGAGCTCTATAGTTAAATTTATTCTTCTATGTGAATTCTCAAATATATCCATTCAAATTTATATTTGCTGCAGCAGCTGGCAGTAAAGGCATCTAATTTTGCACCACAGTGTTCTTTCCAAGCAAACTGGTAATGAAAAAGATAACAAATCAAGGCTTATGTGCCTACATTATACAATGGTTTCCCAGGCCATTGTTCTTCTCACCATTACCATGCTACCTAATCTCCATAAGAGAGTAGATGAGTGTTTAGATAATTTCATACACTCCCTTTTTGTTAAAATATGCATACATAGTTTTACAATTAATGTGGCATATTTTGAACAGGCAAAGACACTTAAAAGTTTATCTAAAGTCGTGTTTGTCTCAAGGCTGGTGGGGGCTCAGACCAGCAGAGAGAGCTGCAACCTGGACAAAGCAAGAAGTGGTATCAGATCCCCTGCTCCTGTTTGGAGTTGGCTGGGACATGGGGAGCCTCCTGTTCAAGTGATAACAGGCTGCTCTTTGTGTAACAGCAGTGCTTGATGCACATCAACAACTGTCAATAAATTGCCTATCAATCTAGTATCAACTTGCTTTGATATTTCACAATTTTTGCCTTTGGAGGGGAAAAAAAAAAAAGAACTAAAATCCAAACAATGAATGAGAAATGCTGAGCGTTTCCAAGTCCACCTTCAGTTACCACAGCACACCTGTCAAATGTTGCATTTCAGATTTCAGAATACAACATTTCCCTGGAAACATTTTCCTCTCAAGCAGCAGATACTTTGTTTTGGAAGGAGGAGGCTCACAAGAGGTTAACAATCTGAAAAGCCTCAATTCTACTTCAAAGGCTGTAACTTCCAGGCTCCCAACATGTAACCTTTTTCAAAGACTCTTTCCTCCCCTCACTACAAGTACACACAGACACAAAATGAAAATAAACAAACAAGGAGCAAAGGAAGAGAGGTTCCCAGTTTAAAAAACTGAAGGAAAGTGTTCTGGGAAAGTTGCCAGCTGGATGAAATTAAGACGCGGTGCTGAAACTAAAACAATGATGAAATAATACAAGAACACACACCCTACATTGGTATGTCATCTAATTCCATCCCTGCTTCTCAGCCTCCACCAAGCAGGTAAAGCATCAGTTACAACAACAAAGAAAAGAAAACTTCACTGAAAAGAAATTATGGTCCACTACCAACGTCATGTGCTGCATCAAGTGAAGTGGTTCAACGAGATGGAATTTAACCTGCTTTTCTAAACGCTCTGAAACAGTATTTTCATCCACATCATTCCACTGAAATGAACTCAACCGAACTGTTAGAATGTTTCTGTATGTCCTACACTGCCCCATGGGCAACCCTGACGTCAGCTGTTAACACAGAATCATTTTTGTTATGATGGGTAACGCTATAAATACAAACACTTCATGTGTGTCAAGGTCTTCTAAAATAACGCCTTGCCCAAGCACCTGCCTTACTGGCTCTTCAGCCTTACATGTTAATTAAACTTTTTTCTTCTTCTTCTGGTTTTTTTTTTTTTTTAAGCTAACAAACCCAGCAGTAAGATCACAGCTGATAATAGTGTTTACTACTGCACACGGACTTTCAGACCTGCTGCTTCATCCATCTCCACCTTTCTCCTCTCTGCCCTTTTAGACAGGTCCAGAGAGACTGATACCTCTGCCCTGCTCACGGCAGGGACTCGCACCAGATGACCTTTAAAGGTCCCTTCCAACCCAAAACTGTTCTGTCATCTTCTTAAATCCACATGGCATTATTTAAGATGATTAAGATGAACTTACACCAAAGGCTACTCAGATCTAACATTTAGAATTTGCAAGGCGGTCCTTGCTCACAAGACAAATGTGATCCTGTTTTCTGCACAACACATTAATCTGTTCCTACGGTTAAAAATATCCATCAATGCAGAAACTGAACAAATCTAAACCAAAATTCATGTTGTGAAACCCTGCAGGGGAAAGATACTTAAAATTCACTTTCAAAACTACACAAACGGGAACAGAACAACCAAACAGGTCATTTTTTGGCATATTCTAAGATACCAACATTTACCACCTTTTCCTTTTTCACTAATTGAATTCTTTGATTAAATTTCCACTTAGACATTCTACTTAGATTAATTTGGTTTAATTGTTGGTGATTTTAAATCCCTTCTGCTTAAGGCAAACTCAACTTTAGTGCTTCCTTCTCTAGCACCCAATGTGAGTTCAAGTCTTATCTAAAGCACGTAAGAAGTTCCAGTCCTCTAAACTGGGAAAAGCAGAGGAGATAGGAAAGGCAAGTTAATCATAGAAGTTCAGATAACCCGTTCCTCAATCTGAAACAAACGTCAGCCTGGTTTCAACTGTAAATTTACAGTGCATTTTGTCAAAAAGCTGTCTAACGTACCAGAATCTTGTTTAAAGAATGAAGAATGACTTTGAAGACACCCAGTTTATTTCAAATGTTTTTCAAAAAGTATTTCAATATGCATTCTCTCTGCAAATATTGGATGTCAAAATCACGTGCAAGAGAAGACCACAAGCGTATTTTATCTATGTGCTGCACTTCAAAGCTGAACTCTTACCTGATATAGCTTGATAATGTGGGGATGATTCAAAAGCTTCATTATCTGAACTTCTCTATAAATCTTCTCCAGATTGCTTGGGTCTAACCTTGTTTTGTCTATTATTTTTATTGCAACCTGCAAATTTAAATAATAACAAAACAACCCCAGGTATTACAAAACAGGTACTCTCACTGTTAAGATATCTTAAAAAAAAAAAAAAAAAAGACACAGCCCCGCACAAACACACCAGTCACGAAATCCAAGTAAAGTAGCTTTTAAAGTACGGACTTGACAAAGCTGATTCTGTTTTTCTGAACCGCACAGAATTCGCGGCACAGAACGTTTTCGTTTTTCTTTTCTACGTCAAAGGATTACACATAAGGTAGAGAACAGAACTGCAGAAATTAGCACTGGACAGGATCCCGTAAATCTTTTAATCCGTCCCATGCCAGTGAAAATCAGATTCCTGTAACAGACTATCTCCTACTGTAGTGACTGAGACGATTTTGACATGCACTAGAAATATAAATACGGCTGCACGCCCGCGAAAAAATTATTTCTGCAAATAACACCCCAAGTCCTTTGTTCTTGAAGAACACTGAATGAAAAAAATAACCCAAAACATCTGAAGTCTTCAAGAGATCCTTTATTTGCAGGGCGTTTTTCGCAAACTAAGAGTAACTCCACGAAGCCACAGTAGCACTCAGAACTGCGGGAGCTGGGGTGGGGGTTTTTTTTTGCACATATTCTTGCTGAGTTTTAATTTTACACAGCGGGAAAACTTGCAGCCCCTGCGAAGAGCGGCATCGCCGCGGGCGTGCGAAGGAAGCAGCGCCCGCGGGGCTCCGCGGAGCCGCCGCGCTCCCTCCCCGCGCCCCGCCAGCGTTTCGGTCACCCTACAGAGCCGGCCACCCGCACCCACCTGCGTTTTGGTCACCCTGTGCCGGGCCAGCTTGACCACGGCGAAGTTGCCTTTCCCCAGGGTCCTCTCGATGTCGTAGAAGCCGACTCGCAGGGGCCGCTGCTGGCCGGCCGCGGCCGCGGGCGCCGAGGCGAACTCGGACATGATCACCATGGCTCAGGCGGGGGGCGGGCAGCGCTGGCCGCGCCTCAGGACGGGAGCATCCGCGCAGCACCTGCCCGGACACGGCACCGCAGCGCCCGTCAGCCGCGCTCCGCCGGCCCTGCCCGCCCCGTCCGCGCCGCCGCCGGCCCCGCTCCCCCCGCGGCCGCGCAGAGCCCGGCGGAGC
>VWZW01002564.1:490228-629943 GCA_013397115.1 Edolisoma coerulescens
GGCGGCTCCCGACGGGGCGTCCCCGCAGCGCGGGGATGTCGCGACTGCGGCACCGCCCCGGCGACAGCACCTGGCGCTGGTGACCCCCCGGTGACCGCCGCTCCTGCCGGCGGGGGGGCCGAGCCCCGGTGTCCCCAGCCGCCGAGGCACCTCTAGCGCAGGGTGATGGGGAAGTCCCACTGGCAGCGGGAAAAGTGCGGCTGCAGCCCTGCAGGGGAACGTTTTTCCCTGATGCCAAGGCACAGGGGGACTGTGGATGCCCGCCCTTCGCACTGGTGCCTGCANATGCTGCAGAGTATTCCCTTAAGAGCTGGGGACACCCCGATCTGGAGGCAGCAGCCCTCTGGGTCCACCAGCTGGGCACCGACAGCAACAAAAGTAACAATAAAGAGCCTGTATATATATATATATANCACCTTGAACACCTCAGGGATGGGGCAGCCACAGCTTTTCTGGGCAACCTGTTCCAGTGCCTCACTACCCTCACAGCAAGGAATTCCTTCCTAATGTCTAACCTTAACATACTCTCCACCAATTTAAAGCCATTCCCCCTTGTCCTGTCACTCCAGGCCCTTTGAAATAGCCCCTCTCCATCTTTCTTGTCAGCTCCCTTCAGGTACTGGAAGGCTGCAATGAGGTCACCCTGAAGCTTCTCCTTTCCAGGCTGAACAATCCCAATTCTCTCAGGTTTTGCTCATAGGAGAGGTGCTCCATCCCTCTGATCATCTTGGTGGCTTCTCTGGACTCTCTCCAGTAGGTCCATGTCCCATACATTAATGCAGCCCTGTGATACTATTGCAACCCTACACTCAGAATGCACCTTCAGTGCCATTATCTCTGGGCAGCCTGGAAGTAAGGCTTGGGAAGTTTCCCTTTGGCACACCAAGGCTTGAGGAGGTTGTTTAGGATTGAACCTCAGCCAAGAGACTCCTCTCAAGGTCGAATGCGAAACAGCAGATGCACAGCGTTCAAGCAGGGAGATCTTCAGCCTCCACACAGCAGGTGACCAAAATGTTTGTACACTTGGAGTCAAATTCCAATCTAGTCTCAAAAATAAGTCTTAAAAGATGCCTGCCACATCTGCTTTTCAACTTTATCTTCTCTATTGCAGTCAGTCTAGGCTGTCTTCAGACAGGTAGTTCTTCAGTCAGCAGATGGGTTTCTGACTGGAAAACTCTCTTAATCTGAGCCTCTCCCCTGACCATCACAGCCCATGGCACACTGGGAGATGACCCTCCTCTTCCATCCAGGGGCACCATGCAAATTGGATTTGCCAGACTGCTGGAAATAAGCTGGAAAAGTTACAGCTCTGCTTCACGCTGAAAATTTCAAAGCACTCGGTAAAAATCCCTTCAAAGAGAAGATGGAGAGGGGATCTCATCAATCCATACAAATATCTCTGAGGTGGGTGCCAAGAGGATGGTGCCAGACTCTTCAGTGGTGCCCAGCATCAGGATGAGGAGCAATGGCCATGAAATAAACCACAAGAAGCTCCACCTCAACATGAGGAAGAATTTCTTTACATGGAGGCTGGCAGAGCTCTGGAACAGCTGTCCAGGGAGGGTGTGGAGTCTCCCTGTCTGGAGACATTCCAAACCCACCTGGATGTGTCCCTGTGTCACCTCCAGGTGACCCTGCCTTGGCAGGGGGCTGGACTGGGTGATCTCCAGAGGTCCCTCCAACCCTGACAATTCTGGGATTTTGAGATTGTTTTCACCTGTTGTTGATGTTCTCCTTAAGGTCCTGAATGACTCCTAAAGGGTTCAGGAGGGACCCGCTAGGGAAGGAAAGGAAGCTTTTTGTCCATTTTTGTACATTTAAAGGTGGGATGAGGAAGATGCAGTGCTCTGCGTGAATCAAATTACATGATCCATGAGCTGTGCATCATCAACGTGCTTGAGAAAGATTCATCAGGATGTTTTAGTGAAGTTTTAGTGTTTACACTGCAGGCCCTTTCTGTTAGAAAAATTGAGAAATAACACCTGAAATGAACCCCCAAACTTTGTTTATACACAAACCCCATGCTGTCCCAACGCTTGCTTTCTCTGAGCAGGGAGGCTGGCATTCTTCAGGGCTTGCATGGAGCAGGGAGAGGGCAGAGCTGGTGGTCAGGAGCTGAAGGACAGGAGCTGCTTACATGGTGTGACCCAAGTCACGGGACTGCTGTGGCATGTGCTGTAAAGAGGGGAATAGCACAGAGCCAGCCCGGGCTATTGTAGCATTCAATTAGTGCTTACACAGTGCCTTGAATAACTCACATGAAAAGCTGACTTATTATTATTGTTATTATTGTTATTATTAAGCTAACAGTATATTCTCTGTGGAGCTCATGAAGAGGAGGTGACGCACAAACAGCACATACAGTAGCAACTGCATGTGAACAGTGCCCCAGGAGTCATAAAGAAAAAAAATTACCTTAATAATGGTTCCTCTGCTGTGGTGGGATTTTCCTCCCTTTAATTATAGTTGCTGTTTTCATTTGAAATTGATTAAGTGTTTTAGGATGGCAAACAGAGCTGGTCTTTTTACAAAGAACACTCAAAGATATCCAGCCCCGGCTAGGAGTGGAACATTTTTACTCCTCTTTAAAGGAATCAGAATTTCCTTCTTCCAAAATGGCAAGAAGAGGACTGGATTTGGTGCTCTGCCCAACATCTCACAATTTTCCCGTGCTAAGGAGAGGTGGACACCTGTGCCATGGGACTTCCTGAAGAGTGTAAGATCTCACCAGAGGAGAATCCACCACCCTGATTTTAATTACCTGCTTTGGACGGAAGAGGCAAGAAGGGCTGGCAAGTGCTGCTCCCTGTGGAAGGTACTTATAGGCACCTCTGTCCCAGAGCATCTGCAGTGAAGGAGGGAGCACCTAATTCCTAAAGTTAGAACATTGTTGTATCATTTGTTGGGAATTAAAGACCCCCTAGATCTATTATTCTCAGCAACCTTTTGGTGTTTCTCTTCCATTTTCATTCACCCAGGTAAAAACAGCTTCCAGCAGCATCGCTCAGAAGTAACCATTGCACAATTTTGGAAGTGTCATAATTGCATCGTTTTTCTGCCACTTTCGCTCTGAATGCTGTGAAGGCATCACAAACCTCTTACGCAATCGAGTTTTATCAGCTCGGAGAGGTGCTGCTGTTGGGAAGGTTGAGGCTTTTGCAGTTTCTGCTTTAACACTTCTGCTGCCCTCTGGTGTTTTAGATATCCCGGACGAGGAGTCACCTTGGATGATTCCATGCTGCCCGTGGTCGGGAGAGGTGTAATTACAGAGCTGGCTTGTTCATGATCAGGGAAGAAAAGCGACGAAAGGGGAGAGGCACTTTTCAGAGCATATCCACGAGGATGTTCCTTCGATTCCTCTAGGAAGAGGGAGAAACTGGGAGGACACAGCTGCTAAGTTTTTCCATTGCAGCAGCTCTGTGCTCCCTCCCTGAGGGCGGCATGATCTGTGTATGGGAATACACAGGGAGACTGATGCCTTCCAGAACTCATCTCGCAGATATTTCCAGCAATTCAGTCTTTAGTCATTTCACTCAGCATTTTCTATCAGTTTCAAAACAAACTAACAACAATAGCAACTTTCTTCACTTGGCAAAAAGAAAACAAACCAAGAAGTGGAGACATTCCTTTCTACCCATTTCACCCTCCACAGCTAAAGTTAAAGCCAGCCTGGCTTTCTGGGGCAGGTTTGGTTTGCTGAGGCACTACTTGCAGTACAGCTGTAGTTATTTGGTTTTGTTTCTTTTCTTTCCTTTTTTTTCNTTCCAGAAAATACCAGTGTGATTAGTTTGAAAGTCAGATTTGTTTGACTATTTTACACAATTTAATTGAGTAAAACCTTGCTGAAGTCAATAGAGGTGTTTCTGGTCACACCAAGTTAGACTCTGGCCTGAAAAGAAATGAAATGGAAGGTGTCACATTACAAAAAGTATAGTGACATTTGAAGTGAAGAAGATGAGATAACCAGCTAAAATACTTGTAGGCTTATTTCAAAGACAAAAGCATTATCTTGAAAAAAATGGTGTGTGACTGTTTATAATATGACTTCAAAGTGTCTTTGAATGTGAAAAAATCCAGGCTGCCGCTGCAATTTTGGCAAAAATACTTTAAAGCTAGCATGTCCTCACTGAGGCACCACAATGGTATCCACAAATACATTTCAGACCACTGGAATGTCTTTGGTCATAGCATTGCATCACGGTTACATAATTAAGATCACAACAATGATCTTTTGTCATTAAGGTTTATGACATTTCATAATTAATGAGGCGATGACATCTCACTGACATAATACACTGAGCTTGTCTTGCAGGATAAAGGGACACAGACCTTCTCTTCATCATTCCCCCTTATCTAGGGCTAGGAAATGGCTTCTGAAGGGGTCACCACCAGGTATGTTTGGGTTCTTCGCTCCCCTAAATACAATGTGGTACAAAATCCGCCCTGAATGCCGAGGCTCTGAGTGTCTTTGTTTGTAGAAAGGGAAGTACAAACACAGAACAAACAAGGTGGTCTATGCCCTTGAGAGCGTCTCTGTTTCATTGTAATCATTTCCCTTCCCTGTTTGTCACTCTTACAGTGCTCCACTGTGCCGGGACACGTGAGCCTGACTGACAACTGGCAACAAACACGTGAAAAAAATACGTAGAAAAAGAGAAATGGGACTGGTTATTTCCATTGCCCAGGATAAATAAAATGCAGAAGCTAAACAGCCAACATGGAACAATGGGTTTTGAATTTGGGTTTTTTCCAATCAAGCTTAATGGCCAAAGGTGGTGATGGTAGAAAAAGGGAACACACATCTGTAATCTAACTGTGCCTATTTAAATTTAGATGAAAGTCACTTTGTTTACATCTCTTAAAACATCCACCTTCAAGGTATCCTGCAAGGTAAAGCACTTATTCTACCAAAATTTGACTGAAGAGGACCAAAGGCCTCTGGGTCTGAGCACACCTGTGTTAAGCTGCTGTTACTGTTGGCATCAGGATCAGCCAGGCAGGGACCTTCCTGGGGCAGAACCACCTGGACTTCAGATGCCTACAGACCAACTCTTGGAAATGGCACTTTCCCACCAAGACCATACAATCTTCATAGAAAAAAGGCACGAAAGATAAGGAAAAGATGTAATTTCTCCCACTTTACCTGCTTTACTACTGGGAGGGCAAAAAGACTACAAGGATGAAGTGTCTTGCCCATGGTGGTGATGAGGCAAATCTGTGGCAGAGCTGGGAAATACCTTTGTGTGTCCTGAGCTCAGGCAAAGTGCTTTAACTCCATCCTTCACACTGAAATTAAGTGATTAATGGTAATCTTACAGCTGGTGTAAATACAGTTACGTACATACTGGGTTTAATACAGTTTATACAAGAGGCAGCTCTTATATGTGATTTTTCTATCAGGCTGGACTTTCTGTAAGATTAGTACTTGTAGTTTAATGTTATCCTCCCACTCCCAGATGAAATGTGGACAGAGAGCAGGTCAAACAGCATCAGCTGCTTTCTGCAACTCCCAAGCTTTGCCACTCTTTGCCAGCAGTTTCTGTTGAAAGTGTGTGTTGCTTCTCACTGCTCCCTGAAACATCCTACACACTGTAGTAGCTCATGTGTTGCTTTGTTGTTTGGGGTTTTTTTAGGCCACAACTTATCAGGGAAGTTTAGCAGTGTGAGATCAGTCGGAAGCTGCCAGCTTCCAAAGCAAAAAATAAATGCTAAATAAGACTTCAGATATGAGAGCAGGGGTGGGAGGGAGGCATGTCCACAATCCATTTGACAGGGGATTTCATTCCTGTGAAATTATCCTTCCCCTTCTCCTTGTGTGGGATCTTTTCTCTTTGGGATCTGTACAAAAGAGTTGGGGAAATTCTGCCAGCCTGATGGGAGTGCTGGGAAACGAGTTTGGGAACCTTCCTGTGGGCAGGCCAGGAGACTGAAGGCTGCTGCCCTCGTCTTTACGGCTGCTGGCGCTGCCGTGAGGTGTTCCCACCCGGGACAGACCTGCCAGTGATCCTTCAGCCAGTGCAGGGACTGGATGTCTGCTCCCGTGCTGGGCTGGAGGGACAAACTGTGAGGGCAGGAAGGGAATTCAGCCTTGTTCCTTTCGGACTGACTGTCCCAAGAGTCCTATTGCGTTTTACAGGAGTGCCATAGGATGCGGGGTGGCCCCGGCCGTGCAGCTGTGGGTGGTGTGGACACGTGCCCAACAGGAAGCATCCTGAGACAATGGAATTCTCTGCACACACACGTATGTTCTTTGTTGGTGGCTGTGCTGGAAACAGTGACCTGAGCGAGGCAGTTTTGATGTCCCCTCGCTGCAGCCTCCGCTCCCCTCCCCTCACTTGGTGAGTGATTCATGCGGAAAGCTCCAAATCATTCCCCGGGGACAAAATTAATAAGGGCCCCCTCACCTTTCCTCTATATTCGTGCGTTAGAGTCTGAGATCCACCGTGCTCTCGCTGCAGTTTGAAATGGAAAGGCAATTGCTTCCCCGGAGTCCCAGGTAATTGCTTCATCTGCTTGTGCCTGCCTGTACCTCTGCCAGGCAAGGGGATGAGCACAGGCTCCTTTGAAGAGGGTTTTAATGGCATTTGTCTACTGCATACCAAAAAATCAGGAGCTCCTCCCCTCCCCCTTCCCCTTCTCTACTTTGCTAACTCTGAAAGAAAACAGAAACAAAATAAAAGTTGCATTTACAGCACAGTGCTGGTGGTACAGTTATTCCACAGGGAAAACCTGATATATCCACCTATTGTCTGAGCCACTAGCAAGAGCCCTTCGTCAATGAGCAAGTTACGAAAACAGGTATCCTTCCTTCGAGATTGATGTGATATTCGCGTCGGATATTTCCTGCCGTGCAGCACAGATTGTTTGTGCCGGTGCACAAGT
This sequence comes from Edolisoma coerulescens, assembly GCA_013397115.1. Lineage (NCBI taxonomy): Eukaryota > Metazoa > Chordata > Aves > Passeriformes > Campephagidae > Edolisoma > Edolisoma coerulescens. Next base: position 497,111 of record VWZW01002564.1, read on the forward strand.
GAGAAACGCAGCTTTCCAGAGTGGGGGAAGGACTGTTGCAACACACCTTTATTGTCCTCCCCTGGAACAGCATATTCGATTCGTTTTCCATCCCTCCATCCCTGCAAATACATTTCCTATAATTGCTGCTCTGTCAGATGCGCTGCAATCCGTCCCCTCCTACGTCAGCTGCATTGTTGTCACCCCCCTCCCATGTTCAGGAAAACTGTGATCCTGCTCTTACGTTACTCGGGAGCTGCGTCTCTGGCATTTCCAACTGCATTCGAGTCAGGCAGAGCAGGGACACAGAACAAAACACCACTTTCTGCACCATGAATGTGACGAGTCCTCTGGTGTTTCGGGTGTGCACGTGGGTTGTTTGGAGCTAAATGCATTTTACGCACTGGGAGGTTGGCATTCTGCAGCCACACGCCAGACAAAGGTTCCCATTGGTGCTGGGTGTGAGAAGCTCAGCAGAATTTTTGCGTGGCGTTGAATCATGCGTGATGCATTCTTACACACTGGTTCTGCACGTGGGCTGTGATGGAGGTGAAGACAATAAATAATGTTTCAGAGGACAAAGGGTTAGCAAAATTCCTGCTTTGTGCGTCCCAACTGATGAAATGGCTCCAAGGAAGCAGGAGTGGGGGAGGTGGGTGGGCTCACAGTCTGTGAGTGGGACACCAAGACAATCTATTTTCAAACGTGCACACGTGTGTTACGCTCCAGTCCTGGGGCTGAGCAAGAACCTATGAATGGTAACACATGGGAAATTTCTTATGTGCAATTCTTGGCACAAGCCAGCCCTGAGTTTCCAGGGAAGCAAAGTACAGGGCATATGGCATCTAAATATATGCCATCATGGATGACAAGAAACATGGAAGAACTTTTTGGATGAGGTTGTTTGTTGATGTCCCAAAAATATCTTTCACAAGACAGATACTGACAAGACAACTCCAAACCAAATGGTTCTTCAGCGATGGTTTCACAAGAGCTTTAAGTCTGGGGTGCAGTGAGCAGTTTGTGCTACTGGAGCAGATTGATTGTGACTCCTCAAATAGGAAACCAGATGTTCATGCTTCAGCTAGAGCTACTCCCCTTATTACGTAGCTGATACAACCAGAGCGCATGGGCTTTGTCCTCATGCTCAGCAGGACATGCTGTCTTCAAGAAGTCTTCCTGTTGCATGCTCTTGATAATTTTTTGTGTTGGCTCAAACTGCTTCCTCTCTGTCGATACCCATCACCTCTCACAAGATTAGTGACACAGATTCTCTTTCCTGCCTAATTTATGCTTTTCAGTTGGGCAGATGGTTCCCCAGTCTTGTTGGACGTACCGGGAGCAAACCCTTACGGTTAAATCTGCTGCTTCTCATCTCGGTGGTGAAAACAGACAGGTGTCTTGCTCTAAAGATGTGCCCTTTTAGAAGGTGTCCTAATTATGTGAGGATAGCAAGATCATATTCTGTAGGTATTTATTTTAAAGAATAACACTTCTAGATGCCTTAGATGTGGAGAGCCAGATTAGGAAGAGACCTAGTTATGCAGAAATTCTCACTGCAAGCAAGGGTGAGAAAGTCAGGAACTGAACTCATCTGAAAATTTTGGGTAGACACTTCCACAGGAGCTGAGATCTGTGACGTGAATTCCTCCAGTCAGCATGCTCCCACTTTGGTAAGTCATGTCACTCATGGCAGCAGCAGGGCGTTTTGGGCTGAAAGCCTCTAAATTTTGTAATTTGTAATGGAAGGAGGAAGAGTGTGAAGAAGGAGAACAAGATGGGTGTAGATTTGCAGTGGGTTCCAGTGCAAAACCTCTTCTGGTGGGTCTGTGTGAGGACACCCCACCCAGTAGCTTCAGATGGCACATCCCATGAGGGAGAATGATCTGGGGCTGAGGGAACTGGTGGTAAAAAGGTGTGCAGTCTGCAAGGCATCCAGATACATCTTTTCGCTTCACTTCATGCCAATAAAAACTAATGTGATGGCCTAATATTTCCATAGACTCATTTGTGAATAAGAGATACTAGATAAGAAAGTCAATATATTTTCATGTTCCTTCCTTTGACAGCATGAAATTACTCTGTTGGTTTGTAATATCAAAGACAGTCTAACCTGGGATTAAAGGCTTTAGCCTACTGGCAATATTGATAAATATTTTCCTCAGACAAAAAAGTTTCTCACCTTTGAAATCAAAGAGATAAGCCATAAAGGGATATGTGCCTTCTCTGTTAGCAGTAGAAGTACTTTTGGGAAAAGTGGAATGCTTTTGGGAAAGTGAAATAATCTGCCATACAGAGCATGCATTGAATTGGGTAAATTCAAGCTTGCAGTGTAGTTGGGACAAATCACAGGAAGGAGCAACAGTCATCACCACAAGTAGGATGGGGCTGTGAGAACATCTATTACTGCATCTTCACAAGACAGGAAGGCATTCAGAAACTCCTTTTTTTTAATTTTTTTTTTTTATTTTTTATTTTTTTTCTTTTTTTCTGTTTTTCATGAGCAGGAGTCTTGTTAATTAGCACAGCAGCCATGTGAGCATTCAGAGAGAATGTACTCATGCAGCAACATTTATGGAAAGGAAATACTGGTTTGGGAATCAGAAAAAAATGCCAAGGCCAAAACCTGATGGGAAATGAATAGCAAAGGCATGATCAGAGTGCAGTTCACTGGGTGATCCAGTGCCAGCCACTGAAGCCATTCACTGAGCAATTTCCAGTGATAACAAACTCTCTCTGCATCCAGCTTCATCAGTAGACAGAAGGACAAATTCTCTTGGGCACATTGTTGATGGCAAACAGTTTTCCTGGCGTTAGAAGAGAGCAGAGTGGAGTTTATGGGCACCACTCTATCATCGTGTCCTGACACAGAAGGAGCAGCATTTCTGCACTGCCCTGGCAAGTATCACCGGGAAGGACAGGGAAACTTTGCAGAAGCATCACCAGTGCAGGCTGCTGGCCTTTGCAGCCTCATCAGTGAATTGTTTTGCATAAAATCCATTAGTGAACACAATAAAAACACAGCGAGCCATAAACCAGTCGTCCTAATAAACTAAGACAAAAAAGGCTGGGTCCTATCCTGGAGGAATGGCAGCAACTTTTCATCCCTGGAGCAGCATGAGAGAGCTGGAGACTTGTGCTGGATGCACAGTGTGTCCTGTTTGACAGGACCTTCTTAGCCAAACTGGTACAGTGGCCGTGAGTTTAACTCTAGACACTGCCCCAGTGCAGTCTGAGTGTGAGGGGGATGCTGCCCTCGTCAGCTCCTGCATCTGTCCCACTGCTCAAGGCATCCTTGAGAGGACATTTCACCGCACTCCTAGCTGGCTCCAACAGGGCATTCCTACCCACAACATGGCTGTTTTCTTGGAATGGCAGACCCCCCCAAAAAGAGACAGAAAGAAGGGGGGAGAAAAAGCTTTAAAAGCAAGAAAATCATCAGTGACCCCTGCTGGACACAGGCACAGTATTCCTGTTGGGCTTCCCACTTGCTCAAGTGCCAGTGGAATGTGTGCCTGGCTGAAGCCCTTGGGAGGGGAACAGCAACTATCAGACTAGAACAAAAAAAAAAAGTGGAAGAACGTTCAAATTGCAATGTTTACCCTGTTTCTGTGTGTTTCAGAGCTTTATGGAATCTTGCTTTTTCCCTTCTACCTCAATTGTTGCTGCCATTTGCCAGCAAGCGCAGTCTGCCCAGCAGCAGGGACGTGCTCCAGAGGAACCTTCTCCTGGCAGCCTTGACCCTTCCCTTCCTGCCTGCTGTCTCCATGGGCTCCACTAACCCCTACCAAGGCCGAGCATGGGAAGCTCTCTGCACCTTGCCAGCTGCTTCTCCCTGGAAAAGTCCTTGCCCTTGCCTCCAGGATCTCCTTACAGTAGGAGTTTTGCTTAGGCATGCAGGTTTCTGGAAGGGATCCTAAGTTTTCCTTCACATTTTTTAAAGCCAGTTCTGCATGTCCAGACAGAAGCAAACCCACTGCTCATTTGTCCCTTCCTCCATCCTTCCTGGCCCTGGGGGCAGTCTAAGGGGAAGTGTTCCTCCCAGTCTTCCCAAAAGGCTCCTCCCAGGCTTCCCAAATGGCTCATCTTTGTCTCCCAGTGGCTCTCTGGCCGATGCAGTCGATTATCCTTGAAAGCCCTTGCAGCTGTCAAGTCTTTCATTCGCTCTGGAGCCACGATAGCTGGTGTACTCCAGGTCCAAAATAGTTTAAGACAACTGCATCCTGTCCACCTAGAAGTGCCCAGCAGGTTCTCATGGATGGCCCCCAGCAGCTGCTCGGTGTTTTCATGTGCTGTGCAGCAGCTGGATTTCCGAAGGGGAGAAGGGGCTCCTGTAACGTGGGCAGTTGTCTCAACTGCCTTGGAAAGGAACAACACGCTCTCTGTCCTGGCTTGACTGAAAGTGCCCTCAGCCAGTGCTAACCGTGCCAAAACCATAATTACCTCATCTTCCTTGTTCTGCTGGAGTCACCGAGAGCTGTTTTTTATAGGTGATAACAGCAGTGCAGCTGCTTCTGACGTCTCCATTCCTTGAATCCAAAGGAATCCCCTACCTGCTCTGTAATTGTGTGCTAACTGCCGGGCACACGGGCAGTGTATTCTGCCTGATTTGAGGCCGCTGGGCTCCTGGCTACAGCATCATCCCGTGATCAGAGGCAGTGGAAGAAGGTGGACATCAGCAAACAGATTGTGGTGGAGTGATTGTCAGTTTCCAAAACTGCAGCGCCTTCCTGCGTAAGCAGCCCCACGCAGCCAGCAGAGCGGGGTATCCTCATTATTCACCCTGCTGAAAAGATGAAGTGTCTGCAAAATCTGGCAGAGTGTGCGCGCAGGATTTGGACAAGTTCTGGCAGGGCTCTGGGGACCCCCATGGAGGGGATGTGGTGAGCCTGGAGAGGGCTGCCTGCCCACCCACTGGGTTTTGACTTCAATTAATCTATGCACAAAAAGAAAACAAACAAACAAACAAACAAGCAAACAAACAAGCGGCTTTGCATCATGGGCACTTTTTACCTCTCTAGCTGCTGTGATCCAGCATTCTGCTCCCTTCTCTCTCAGCTCCTAGGGAAACAGCCTTTAAATCAAGCAGTCGTGTCACCACAAAGATGTGTTTGCCGGGTCAGTAAACAGCAGTGACATAGGACTCTGCAAACAGGCTGAATTTCTGCTTTAACGACCAGAGTTTGAACAAATACAGGTGAAGAACACCTCTGAGCCCTCTGCTTCCACCACAACCCCAGCATCAAAGGCCCTGCTGGCTCAAGGGACTGAGACAGATGTCTTGGGAAGGAGCATCCTTTTTTGCCTCTACTCCATGAAAGAGTAAGTCATGAAGGAGACTGATTCATGGATCAGACTTCCCTGACACAGTCTTTGCAGAAGGAACAAGCCCCTCATCCCTAGGTTGTGTGGAAGAGCCCAGTGCAGTAAATGAGCCCCAGATGGGCAGTCACAGGTTACCTGCATCAATAAGTGAAGAAGGACACGCAGACCGGCCAGTCCGTGCTGCTGGCTCACGCTGTGGGTCTGTTTTGGACTCCTCCAGCTGGGTGTCTCCAACCCAGGTCTGCTGAAAGGAGCCTAATTCTGCACAGTGGAAAAATGAGTGAGTAAGTGCTCCATAAAATCAGTTTGTGCTTTTTTTTTTTTCTTTTGTCTGTCGGGATGAGTGCCACAGGGCTTAGGTGCTCTCGCTAGCTGAAAGCAGTGGGCAACTACCCAGTTTTTAGGGTCTGGCCCCTGGGATGTGATGCACACCCCAGAGAACATCCCTACTGACTCAGCAGACTCAGCACTGAGTGCTGATTTCCCTCCCCTGCACACGAGGCGTGTTTAACGTCTGCTTTGTGTTGAACAGTGAAAATGAACATTTCCCTGATAATTGCTCTCGGGAAGGAGTAACATTATAGTCAAGGCATCCTGCAGGAACACCATGAGTCAAAGGAGAGGTAATTCCAAGACAATCCTGCTTTTAGCTGGGGTCCAAGCTGTGAAGATCTTGCGCAGCTCTGAGCAGACAGAACCCAGTAGGGCTGTAATTTTCAGTCTGTCATCCTTTATTTTCCCTTTTTTTGTACAAAGTTGTGCCTGGTCTGAGCCCCAGGCCAGGCTTATTGCTTTGCCTGTGTTCTCAGGGGTAGAAGTACCCTTTGGATACACAGCTTGCATCATTAGTCACAGACTTTGATCCTTCTGCTCCCATTTCCTCTGTGGCAAGAGCCCAACCTCTTTCTTTCTGACACCACTCTGCAGGGCTCAGTCCTTTCATCACCACACTGAGGAGCACTGCAATGTTTTCAGTAGCTCCTCAGGAGCCCAGTGAACCCAGTGCAGATGGAGATGCCCAAAATATTCCTGTATGGATGTGGTAATAACATCCAAACTTTGTTGGATGGGCAACAAAATGCAGCAGGGCTGGTGCGACACTCCTGGAGGACTGGCACATGAAATGGGCAGATCTCTGCACCGTGCAAGCTTCACTAATGGGTTGGACATGTAGGTTAGTGGGCTGGGCACAAAGCCTCATGCATTTAATCTGTCTCCCAAACCAGAAACTTCCTGTGCCTGGGGTTGTGTCTCATAGGCAAACAGCGAAGCTTGGTTCTTTGCAAATACCACATTAACAGCTGGCGTTTTCAGTGGCCAGAACTTCAAAAGCACGAGCCAAGGAGCTGGAGTTCTTCAGCAGGGGAACGGGGGGTGTCATGGTGGAAGTGTACAGGGACAGCAAGAGAAGCAACAGAAATGGGAAATTGCAAGAGGGAAATTCTGATTAGGTCCTTGAAAAATTCTCTCCCTGTGAGGGCGGTCACACCCTGGACCAGGCTGACCAGAGATGCTGTGTGATCTGCAGCCTTGGAGATACTCAGGGCTCAGCTGGACAAGTCCCTGAGATGTTTGAACTATGTTGGCTGTGCTTTGAGCAGGGGCTGGGACCAGATGTCATCCAAAAGTCTGCCAGACACTCTCAAATCAATGGTTTTGTGATGCTGTGGCCGATGCCAGCCAAGTCACAGTGACTCGAGAAGGCACCCTGAGGATGGAGACTGAGCTAAATTCTCCTCTGCTTTATAACTCTTTAATGAGACTGGAAAAATCCTCTCACTCACCTCAGGGACTGCGGGGAGCTACTCTGCACCAGCGACCCTCAAGGCTGATCTGCTCTTGCTTGTCTCTAAGCTACAACTTCATTAGCACAGGGTTTCTCTTCTGGCTGAGAGCTTATCCACAATAAACACAGCTCTGATCAGCCATGGAACACGCAGCTCCCCTTCAGCAGCTGACATTTCAGGGGCAAGGCACAAAGCCATCGGGACCCAGCAGCAGCACTCTGTGGTCAGGGCACAGAGCTGTGGGAACCCCGTCTGCCTCTCTCAGACCAAGCAGTGGAAGCGACATGTCCCACCACACAAGGAAGCCTTTCAGCTCCCAGGTCATCCTCTCTGTGGCTCCTGGCTATTTAAAGAGCCTGTGGAAAGTGGAACAACTCCAGCACGAGGCACTGGAGTAACCCACCCCACAAGACACAGAGATGCAGTCAGGATGCTGTGGAGGAGGCTGGAGAGATGAATTTCCCTTGAGGGGTGAAGCAGTGGGGTCTGCATCACGCACATCCTGTGCCACAGCCCTCACCTTCTGCCCCGTGTCCTGCCACATGTGCAGCAGGAGGGGGACTGACACCTGGGGGTTTGTGAGGAGCAGACAAGGGGCTCCATCCCATGCCAAACTTATTTCTTCCTAATATCCAACCTAAACCTATTCTCTGTCAATTTGAAGCCATTCCCCCTTGTCCTGTCATTCCATGCCCTTTGAAATAGCCCCTCTCCATCTTTCTTGTCAGCTCCCTTCAGGTACTGGAAGGCTGCAATGAGGTCACCCTGAAGCTTCTCCTTTCCAGGCTGAACAATCCCAATTCTCTCAGCCTTTGCTCGTAGGGGAGGTGCTCCATCCCTCTGATCATCTTGGTGGCCTCCTCTGGACTCTCCAATAGTTCAGGCCAAACTCACTGCTCTGTTTTGCTGCCAGAAAAACAAACCAATGGGTACCTCCAGAAGGAAGGAACCAGGGGCACAGCAATGCCCGACACACCTTAAGCAGAGAGCAAACAAGAGAGAGGGAGATGAGCAGGATTTATGGCTGCGACCTTGAGGCTTTCAGCACATCTTGCTCTGCATAGGGGGCAGTTTTCTGTGACAGAGTTGCAACACTGCAATAACCTCCTGCACTCAGTAACAGAGGGCGGGGGCATGCCTGTGTGCTTCGAAATAAAAACCAAGCATTCAACTGGTGAGAATGATCTAGTAAAAAAAAAAAATTTAAAAAAGGTAGATGAAAAGCAGTAACATGAGAACACATTTTCACAGGAATTGCCTGCTCTTTCCCATTGGGTCAGTGTATATGCCCAGCACATAAACAACATTGCTCACACAACTCACAAGGAAATCTGACCGGCAGCACAGACTGCCTGGGTGGGGAGATATTTTTGTCTTAAGGCCCAAAAGAGGAACAAATAATACTGAGCAGGGAGCATAGGTGAAAGGCAAGCTGAAGGAAGGCAGCTCTGGGGCAGTGTGGGGAAGATGGGCCAGTTGCTGGACAGGTGAAAGCAGGACCAGAGGGAGCAGCCTGGAGAGATGGGGAGTGGGAGGCTGGAGCAGGAGCCGGAGATGAAGAGAGTGGCGGAAGAAATGAGCCTGTAGTGTTTCCATGAGGAGAGGAAGAGTAGGAGGAAAGCTGAGCTGAGATGTGAGTAGGGGCTGCTCAGCCCAGAGCTTTAAATGTCAGGATGAAGAGCTTGACCAAACGTGGAAGGGAAGCGAGTGGGATGGCAGTGCAGGGAAGGGGCAGCCCCGCAGTCAGGGAGGGCACGGCACTGCTGGGTGTGCCAGGGGACCTGCTGTGCCCAGCACAGGGTGAGGGCAGATGGAGAGGGGAAGGGAGGTGGCAGTGCAGGGCTCCCGGGGTGGTGGGAGACATCCTGACATCCCTGAGAGGCGCTGGGCACTGCGATGGTGGGAACAGACGGCCCTTTCAGGGACCTCCGCAGTAAACAGGAAGGAGAAGATAAAGCTGCAGCCAGAGAGGCCACTTGGTTTCAAGGGAGATTTCCTCTGTCTTAGAAAGAGCAGGGTGTGCTTGCAGCTAAGCAGCCAGTCCTGAGGGAAGCACAGCCCATGGATGGAGGGGACATCCTGCTGGGATCCTGTGCCAGGGAGCAACGTAGAGTGATGTGGAGGAGCGTGGGTGCAGCTCCCCACTCTGTCACCTTGGTACCTTTTCCATGCTCAGTTCCTACTGCCACAAGCCGCCCTCATCTCAACCCCCCAGGAGGAGGACCCCCCTCAGCATTTTGAGATCAGCTTCACACATCCCAGCCACCAAAGGGGACGGTTTCCCTGTGATGGGCTCTTCCAGGGAGCTGCCATCCCACTGTGGTGGCAATGCCACTCACACCTTGGGCTGGCTTCCTCTGCTTGCACAACTCCCATCCCATCCCATCCCATCCCACTTTATCAGATCCCACTCTCAGGACGGGAACAGCAGCCATGAAAAGAGCTGGCTGTGCACAAGCAGCAGCAATGCAAAGGAGATGCCAGAAAACACAAATTGAAGGTGCACCACGAAAGTGTGAACAGACTGGGGTGCAAATGCCCCACCCCAGGAGGCACATCTCCGTTAGATCACATCTCCATCCCTGTCTCCCAGTGCCAGGTGGGGTGTGGTAAATGATGCCACGCGGAAATCACACTTTAAATTATTTTGAAGAACAGTCACACAGGGCCTTTCTTTGCCTTCCCATCCAGATTTGTTCTCTGACGCTGACGGTGCTGTCAGCACGTCTGTCCTGGGCTGCGCTGGCAGGGCGGGCAGGGCTGCGGTGCCTGCCCTACTCCGCAGTGTAACCCGAGCCGCTGTGGGCAGGAGAAGTCCTTGTCTGGCTGTACTGCTCTCACCCCCGCCGGCAGCAAGCAGAGATAGCGGAGGGGAAGTGTTGGTTTTCCAGCACGGATTATTTTCGTAAGGATTCCTATCCCTTGTGAGTCACTGGAGGTTTTTCCGCTGACTGCAAGGGATGAAATCCGTATCACTGAGATATTCAAAAAATGTGTGCCGTGGTCAGGAATGCTGCTTTATCAGCTTTTAGGACACCATTTGGTTGTGAGACAACTTTGATTGGAGTGAAGATACAGCTAATTGCAATTTAAAGGCCACATCTTCAAGTGAAGCACAGCAGCCTTCTCTGTCTGGAAAATCTGTAGTATCCCAAAACGAAGCGCTAACTTGGTAAATGTTCAGCCCTCTGGGGCTTAATTAGATCCTTTTGTCCAGGAGAAGCATTTGGAGCTGGGTTTCAGTGCTGGATGGCCACGATCCCCCCCTGGGTTCTGGACATGGAGGAGCTTTGCCCTTTCCCAGAGCTCACAGTGAGATCACATCAGCCACAGCACCGTGGGCAGCACGGGTTGGGAGGACAGAGTCCTTTCCTCCCAGCTTCCCAGATGTCAGCAGTGGAGCACTTCCATCCCACACTGCCCGAATAGCAGGTCAAGATATTCTCAAACAAATAGACACCAAGTCAAAGCAAAGTTGAGGGTTTTACAGACCGGCAGTGTGCGTGCAGCTGAAGAAATTCTCTGGGTGGTTACTGCACAGCTTTAAAACAGCCAGTCTGGGGGAGAGGGCTGCATTCACCTACAAATACCCATTTTCCTGCAAAGAGAGTGTTTCTTCAGGGCTATCTTGGAAAGAGCCCTCCAGCCAGCTCATCCCAACCACCACATGGGAAGGGTTTTCAAAACACACTAATGAGCAGTGAGATGGAGACACTAAGTGCTGGTTTAGACATTCTAGAGAAGGTCAAAACCCTGTTTAACTTCCATTAATGTCACTCCAGTCCCTTTTGATAGTGCTGAATCGCAAAGGGAAAAAGAGAAAGATAAAAACAATCTTAAAAGCTTTTCAAAAACACCACATTCCTAAAGAAGACATTTGCTTTAGAGTGGCTTTAACGGGAAAGAACAAAGATTTCTTCACTGATTCCCAAATTATAGGCTGGGCCTGGGGACGACTGAGATGTGATTCAGTGCTTGTTGGACACTGATACCAATTGATTGCCCTTAGCAGTGCTGATGTGGGCAAAAGAGATGGTCAGTGGAGAGCAGGGGGGGTGGGAGATGCCCCCTGGTCTCTCTGCACTCCAGGAACAGCACAGGATAAGCAGGCAGAAAATCAGGACCTGTGTTGCATAGCAAATCAAAATGTTGGAGACAAAGGCCATAAGATTCTGTCCAGAAGGAAGAGAAGCAGCAGCCACAAGCTCAGAGAGACCACAACTGCTTTCTGCAGTGCATAAATGTCACACGGTGCTTAAAATACTTGATCAGCCTCGTCCAGCCAGCCCGGCTCTGGCAATAAACACACTGTTCTGCTTTTTAATGTGTTTCCTTCAAACGATGCTCTAGCAACCAACTGTGTTCAAAAAAGCCCAGCAGTTGCAGTTCGAGATTTATTTTAACTTTGCAGAAAAACAAAACCTCGGAATCAAAACAAAAAGAGCCAGAAGGGGCTGTGGGAAACTTTTTCCTAGATAAACGTGAAGTTAGGTTGTTTTGCTCTTTCCACCCTGCCAGGGCTGTCGGGATGCCACCGGCAGAGGATGGAGGATGTGTGGTCTAATGACTAACAGGGCCAGAGGAGTCTGAGCCCAGACATTACCAACAGGCAGAAGCACCTCAGGCAAATCGCTAATTGCCTGTGACTTATTCCCATTTATCCGGGGGGCAGCAGCTCACTCCCGGGAATGCGGTGAGCATTTAATCAATTAGGGCTTGATTGCTGCTTTGAAATCCTGGCTTCCAAAACATGCGGGGTAATTGCAGAAAGTCCTTGATTATTCCCAGCAGCAGGGACCACGGCATGTTTGTACACATGGATCAGACCCTCCCCAAGCCTGGCTGGTCCCCCCCGCCCATCTGGGTAACCTGCTGAGGTGGTGGATCATGGCTAGGACAGATGGCCACGCTGCCCATCACTGGCTGGAGCTGGCTTTGAACCCCCCCAGATGGAGCTGTGAGAGGTGGATGACAGGCAAGCTGAGCACAGGCAGCCAGAGAACTGTGGGAGAGATTACCCTGATGGGAGAGGACAGCCAGTCTTTAACTCCATCCCTGGGGGGTGGCACTGGGAGGAAGGTGGGAACATGGCTGTGCTCCTGGGAGGAAGGAAGAGGCTTGCCTTGGAAATGGAGAGAGATGGAGATGGAGATGGAGATGGAGATGGAGATGGAGATGGAGGTGGAGGTGGAGATGGAGATGGAGATGGAGCAGGCTGAGGTGACTGTGACCAATGGAAATGTCAGTGACCTTTAACTAAAGTCTGCGTACCCTCTGCAGACGCTGAAACTCAGCTGGGTGCAGAGCTGGAGCAAGCTCTGAGCTGTCCTGTGCCCCTGGCAGCACCCGTCCCCTCAGCTCCCCACTGGGGGAAGCAGGACCACCCTCAGGGACCCTGGCAGCTCTCCCAGGCCCCAGAGGAGTGCCACCATGCCCCCTGCACCGTGCCCGTGACAGGACACAGTGCAGCCGGCCCACAGCCGCGGGGCTGGAATGGGGTCGTCCGTCGGCTGTGTGGAACGAAGCCAAGGGAAATTTCTTCAGGCGTCTCAGACGAGAAGGAGGTTAACTTTCTTTACTAGATAAGGCATTTTCCATCTAAGCAGGACATTTCAAAATGTCCCATTCCCAAACAAGCCTTTCTAAGAGGTCTGAGCAAAACAAAGTGTCAGAAGCCACTGGTTTGAGCTACTCCTGCCTCTCTTTTGACCGCCCTGGCCTTGCTTCCCTCTTTGCCTTCTTTCAAGGAAGAAAGAAAAAATGTTGAAAACGGAAGGCTGCCAGCAGGACTGAAATGTCATTTTCCAGCAGCCTCGGCGGCCACACCAAACCCTGCAGGGCCCTGGTGCAGGAGAGGGTGTGACCTGTGGGGACAGTCCTGTGGCACCACGGGGCTGGTGGCTGCAGCCACCACTGGGCTCTGCTGGGAACTGAGGGGGTCTTGGAGGTGACCCCAAGTGGCGTGGCTTTTCCACCCACCCACAGAGCCAGGGGAATCGGGGGACCGGGAGCACTGTGGGGCCACCCTGCTCTTCCACGGGGGGTTGTTCACCCTTGAGGTGTTGGAAGAGAGCTGCAGAGGCTCCAGATCCTGTTTCCTCTCTAGTTTTGTGCCGTTTGCTGTTGAAATCAGTGACCTTGGCTATGGTTTCCCCTCTTCTGTGTGAGTGTCACCCACCTCCACAGCTGGCACCCAAGTGCCTGATCGGGGGCAGAGTCATTTTGGAAAGTGCCCAAGGACGAGGACCCATCTATCTACTACAAGATGTCCTACGTGACATTTTGCCATGGCCCACGTTGTCCAGAGGACACAGCCGGGTTCAGAGCCCATGCTGGTGACTCAGCCACATGATCACCATGGCTGAAGCTCTTGCTGTGCTCTGCATCCAAGCGAGGAGCCGGTGACAGGAGTCTCCAGGCCTGATGGCATCCACGCTTCACCACACACGGCTGGGGTCGGTGTAAATCCACCTTCCCCAGGAAGCTGTTGAGCCAGGAAAAGTTGTGTCTCCTGAGAGCAGGGATAAAGCCTGGCTCCTTGCAGACAAGGCAAGGAGATGTGATAGATCTCCAGTGAAGCAAACACCCTGCTGCCGCCGGAGGTTTTATGGCAGTGACAACTCTTAGGCTGCCAGGAGGTGCCAAAACTGTGTGTGTGCCTTTGTCACACCAAAAATGCCGTTGTCCACCTTTGCTGGGAAAGATGCATGAGCACAACTTCCTCTGCTGCAGCGCTGTGTTTGTGCCAAGCCTTGCTCCAGCTGACAGCTGCCAAAAGCCTTGTGAGACAACCTCGGGGCTCAGCCACGGCAGGGCAAGTCCTTGGTGGCTCCATTGCCTCAGCCCTCGGCCTGTGCCGGTGCAGGAGCAGGGAGAAGCTGGTCCAGGTCTCCTGGAGAGCTGCAGCAGCTCTCTGGGGAGCACAGAGCAGGGAAATGCCACTGATTCACATTTCCTAATGAATGGCATTGCCACACGACTGAAAAAAGGGGAAGTGGAACCATGTAGAGGCTGTCTCAATACCTTCCCCCCACATTTCCTCTTACCCCACTAGCTCTAGCTCATCCCAGGTCCTGTCTGTTGGGATTCACTTATTTCTCCCTCTTGCCAGGCTGTTTCTTATGGCAGGAGAGGTGCATTTTAGGATGGCTTTCACTCCCTGATAGCTTTAGCAATGATTCCCCAAGGTACAGAGGTACTTTCTCCAGCATCACTCTTCACTCCAGCAGCCAAGCCAGGACCCCTTCACAGCCGGGATCAGCACCAGGACCTATCAGAGGGAATCCCCATTGTGACCATTTTGTGCCATTCCCTCTCCTTCAAGAGACCCGTGTCATGCCAGAACCCAGTACCCAGTCTTGGGGGTGCCTGGGGGATGCCTGTGCTGCACTACCCTGAGGAGAGGCACAGTTCCTGTGAAGCTGGAGGTATCTGGATTGCCTGGAAAACAGCTGGAGGGGGTTGAACAAATCCATAGGAGCTCCCCCACACCCGTCCCCTCCACGGTCTGCACAGGCCACCCTGTACAGCGTCCCACAGCTTCGTGTCCATGCTCCTGCACTCTGGGGTGTTCACCAGGCTGCAGTGAGACTGAGCTGAAACACCTTTAAAAGCCTTTTAGGGGTGTCACTCTACAGAATCACAGTCTGTGAGGTGAGGGAGCCCAAGTCCTGGCTCGTCATCTTCCCGTGCAGGGAGCAGACAGCAGAGATTTGAAACAGTGGTGATGAAAAGCCCCCTGACAAACCCCAAGGCAGTGAAAGATGTTATTTTCCATCAGGAAAGGTGCTGCCAGCCTGCTAACCAGGGGAGAGGACATTTGCCACCCACAGTACCACTCATGGGGCTGCCACCCCATGCTGCAGCTGTCCTCTCCCAGCTGGCACTGAAAGCCGTGTCCTGCCCCCTGGGATAACCCGCCTGGGATGGGCCAAGCTCCACCGTGATCCCAGGAGATACTGTGGGGAGGAGCCCACTGCCTCGCTGGGAAGAGATTGTGTTCCCACAGTGCCCAAGTCAGCACTATAAAGCCACTCCTCAGGGAGCATTAATGATTTAGGAATAAACTGGAGCCTCTATTGTGTTCTGAGCAGGCTGTTGTATTTGCTTATCACGGCAGTGTCGGAGCCCCTTCCGGCAATGCACTCGCCTGTCTGATGGATGGTTGGCACGTGCTCTTGTCCTGTCCCCAAAAAGAGGAGGGACAGCCTGCACAATTGCTTGGGCAGCAGGAGACACTCGCTTGGATGCTGGACACTCGTCTCAGAAAATGAGATAGTCGTAAAACTGGCCTTCAGAGTGAGGTCTAAACCCAAAGTAGCCATGAACAGCAGACACTCATGATCCATTGAAAGCTTAGAAACACAAACCTTTGAAGAAAGAAGGGCTGTCAATTAATTTGGAATCTCTCTGCAATCTGAGATTTGTTGAACCCACTGGGACCAATTCATCCTCTTCAGTTTTCCTCAGTGATTCCTGGAACTCGGCTGGGATAGCTTTTCCTGGACAGGCCTGTGTGCCAGCACCCCTGTCCCAGAGTGCCCATGTGACTCAATGCATCACTTTTGGTTGAGGCACCCAGGAGCAGGCACTGTGCTCTACATTCACAGCTCTCACTAACACCAGATAGATTTTCTGTGAAAAGTAAGAGCGTGGTGAAAATGTTGGTGGTCATCTCGTGTTGCAGGCAAAGGGGTAATGACACACAGCACAGCTCAGGAGCCAGACCCAAGCTGTGAACACATGAACAGACAGGGACCAAGAGGGAGACGTCGTTAGCTTCCTGTCGGCTAAACTGAGGGGCTTCAACTCCTACGGGAAGTGTTGAACAAGGAAGGAAAGAGTGATTGAAATCAAATTCAGTCTGCATTCAGCATCTTTCATGAAACCAGCAGGCTGAGAGATCCCTTCTGAGAAGCCCTGAGATGGGATGACCCAAAGCTGGCTGGTTTGCAGGAATACACGGAGTGTGGCACAGTCTCTCCACTAGCTGGATGAAGGGAACAGCTTAGTCACTGTGAGGGGAACCATTCACGGGGAGATGAAACCTTCACCTCCTGTTGCAACAGAGGGGTTGTTGTTTCCAACTTGCCCACCACTTGTGTCACCACTTGCGCGTGGCAGGCAGCTCTCCCCCACTTCCCAGCAAACTCTCAGTGCCACTGAGTCACACCACTGATGTCCCTGCGGGGAGGTGCCCAAAAATGAATATCTCACGGGGAACGTTGCACATACCTTGGCTGAGCAGCTGCTGCAGTGCAAGGGAGAACACATCCACGGGGGATGACATCTGGGGAGTCCTGAAGTCTCTTACTGAAACTGCAGCTCTTTATAAGAAGTGGGAAAGTCCTCCAGAGGGCTGACTCGGTGGCCACGAGGCAAATGCCTTTCATCAGAGGCCAGCTGAAAATTCTCCCACGATCAAAGAAGACTTGTGTGGGTTTTTACTCAGGGTTTAGGGGTCTGGGGTTAGGTTTGCAGAGGGGTTAAAGGTGTTCCTTTTGTCCAGGAGCTAAGGGTGGGGCCATCCTGTTGAAGTCTTGCTTCAGCACTGTCGTATCCAAGCTTTTGAGAATTAAAGCCTGAGAGTGAAGGGATTTAAACCATCATTTCCCACCCCGTGTGACTGGGCCGTGGAACACGGCGGCTCGGGAGAGATGATCTCATTCCCTCCTGCTGGAGCTGTTCCGCTTGACATAGATAAATTAAGTATTGATGCAAGTATTGATTACTGTTGTGCTACGTATTGGAAAACTTAACCTCATCCTTTCGTGGACTTTTTCCATCTCGCTATAATTAGGTTCCCTGGCGGATACTCTTCCCATTGAGGAGGTGAGGGTGGGTTTTCACTGTGTCCTGGGGGTCTAGCCCAGGCCTGGTGGGCAAGGCAGGAGAAGGCCCCATTGCCTTGGTGAGCAGAGGGACAGCACTGCCAGGACAAGCTGTGGCTGGCAGTGACAGCAGTGCCACCAGCAGAGCCCACACCTGAGGGCTGCAGCTGCTGGCTTGTGTTTAGGGGCTGTATTTGATGAAAGCAGTGAGTGGCTGGGACTGGGAAGGCCTCAAGGAGGATGTTTCTAAGGAGAAGATGTGGTCTGCAGGCACCTTTTGAAAACACCTTAATGCTTTTACATTTTGGAAGATGTTCATGTGCAGGATGCAAACAAAGTAGAGCCAAAGAGTCCTACAAAGACTAAAACTCCAAAACCAGAGAAGAACAAAACAGTTCTTCCCACTCTGTGGTTTGACCTATGTCCTTTTCAGATTTTGCTCTGAAGCACGAGGGTAATACAGGTCTTATAGCAGAGAGATATTTTCAGTAGAAACTGAGTAGTTTCAGTTAAAGTGACAGACAAATACAATGATTTCATGTCTATGAGGCAAAGTTAAAAGTAAATGTATTTTCAGTAGAAATAGCTGATGGATCTTGTGAGCAGTAGATTTTCCAATGAGACTTCTGTTAAAGCGCATCTGTGTTGGAGCTGTTGAATCTTTCTGGGCCACCCCCAAAGAGTTACAACAATCTGCCCTGTGCTTCTGACCTAGGGCCATTGATAATCTCTGGGCATTTTGAGATAAGTCATGGGGCTGTGTCCCAGTGCCATTCCCTGGCATAGGGTGCATTGCTTCAGGAATAGGAAGGGAAGAATAGGTCAGACAAGAACTGTCACGTTATTCACAAAGAGAGAAAACAAAACTTAAATAGGACAGTTTTTGGTAACATCACGTAAGCTAAAGCTCATCTGTCTGTCAATAAAGTCATCCCTGAGTAATTGCTGGCACCGAGAGAGCCAGCCCAAACATTTTACAGTTTATCAGCCTCTCTGTAGGGTGAATATTTGTACACGGTAGAGCTTTTTTCTTCCCTTTTTTTTAAACCTTTCCCGAAATCAACTGAGAAGTGCATGATTTCTCACGGAAAACATCACTGGTTTCTGCAATCCTGCCAGAATCAATAGATTCCAGCAACGCCTTTGATGTGGAGATGTGTTAGTGAAGCAAACTCACCGCAGTCTGTTTTTAATGCTTTCGGTGTGCGCGTTCTCACAGGAGAAGAGCGGAGAGAGGGAGATGAAACAAGAACACAAAATGCATTTTACGTGACACCTTATACCACCCAGAAGCAGAGAAGCACTTAAAGCTCACGGTTCGTCTCTGGATGGTGCTCCTGTCAACAGCTTAAAGCAACATTGCCTAAAGTGGCATTTATCTTTGGGGCTCTCTATCAGATTCCTTTCTGATTTTGCTACAAGCGCGTTCCTCGCTGTTTATGCCATACATGGTTAAGGGGAATCTTTGTTGCTCCTCCACAGGTTACAGCAAGGTCAGGACTGAGCACTGTACATCCTTTTGTGTCCTAAATATTGGACACTTAATCCCAAAGACTCTGTCCCGGAGGTGGAAATGCACCTACAAGGATACCTTCTCTCCAGTCTGCCTGTAAGGTTACTCCTGAGCACAAAACCCAGCAGCCACATGGGATTTGAGGCAGAAATGAGCCCATTTCTTCCTGCTTTAGGTTTAGGTTCAAAGCCTGGTGAGAAGGGATTTATCCTTGTGCTGACCTGTCCTGGGGAGTTCTGAGACAGACTACACAGCCAGACCCTGGAGTGACCAGGGTGGTGGTCCCAGCTCTGGCCAGAGGCCACACAAGATGCCCTCATCAACTCACAGCTCTGCTCCCGTTCCCCGAGTTGTACAGGTTTGTCTTGTTTGCCAGACATTTTGAGAACAATCCTCACATGATTGATATGCAGTGCATTAAAATCAGAAGGCAAATCTCTGCCCCTTTGGGCACTGCAAGTCTGCAATAAGGGCACCCCAAAGCCTTCTTTTTCCAGGCTAAACAATTCCATCTGTCTCAGCCTTTCCTCATAGGAAAGGTGCTCCATCCCTCTCATCATCTTCATGCTCCTGCTCTGGGCTCACTCCCAAGAGGTCATTGTTCTTCTTGTCCTGAGGACTCCAGAGCTGGATGCAGGTGGGGTCTCCTGAGAGTAAAGGGGCAGAAATTAGAGTTACGATCTTCCAGTTGCTGAGACAGAGGAATGACCCATGTTTATGAAAGACCTGAAGACAGAAATTAAGAGAAAAGAAAAACACCACACATGGTCAAAAGCCCGCTTGTTCCTCAGCTCTCAGAGCTTCTCCACCTCTGTGAGGGACCTTGAGAGCTTGATTGATTCCTCCAACTGCAGGCGAGGAAGTGACCAAGGAAAATTATAAATACCTCTGACTCCAGTCGGTGAGCAGTCGTGGTCTGTACCTCATGAAGTTCAGGAGACTGACAAACAGAGGCTCCTTTGCTGTTTGTGGCACACAAACAGCTGTTTGAGAGAAGAAACATGTCTGCATGAGTCTGTCATAGAAGTCATACCTAAATTTTTGGAGATTTCTGGAGGTAGAATCCCTTCTATTCCACAGCTGTCTGAGGCTAAGTGCAAACTCACACCCCTCTATTCCATACAAATGGCCATAAATCTGATAGAGAAGGCAAAATTAACACCAGGATAACTAAATTGACTTGAATTAAGTCAGTTTCTTATTTTTCTTCCCATGCACCCAGGAGAGAAATCAAGACCTGTACTATCTATTTTACCATGTCATGGTTTTGTAACACTGGAGGAGATTAATAGGCAGTAAAGCAGGGACAAATGCCTGTGAACAACTTCATACATTCTGGGCTGGTTATAGTGGTGGAAGTCAAGAAAAGCAGGATTACCATAGGTGGCACATCTCCAGTGCTGATCTGACACATATTTTGTGCTCACTCCATGGCAAGAATGAGCAAAACGTGTCTGGAGCCATTGGCCAAACAGCAAATGAGCTCAGACATCCCTGCTCCATACGTATTTGCAGAGGATAACATTTCCAGCAATTCCAGTTATTCATCCCTGTGCAGTAGGCTCCGAAATAGAATAGAATCACAGAATTATTAAGGAATTATTAAGGTTGGAAAAGACCTCTGAGATCATCGAGTCCAACCTTTGATCAATCACCACCTTGTCAACTGGACCATAGCAGTGAGTGCCACATCCAGTCGCTTCTTGAACACTTCCAGGGATAAATCTTGTCGGAGCCATTTGAACCTGTCAGTGGGCAGTTAACAGGCGCCAACAAAATGGGATGATTTATTTTGCATTTAACAATTAGGATAGCTGTTAATCCACACATGCCTTGGGGAGGAATAGTAGCCTTTCTGCTACGTGAGCCCCTCACAGGGATTTTCTCAGCCCTCTGAAACATCTCTGTGCACATTGGTAGGTGTTTAATTGTGTGGAGTGGGACGCACAGGGAGACACGTCTTCATTGAACACAGGGTCACTTCTGAAGGGGCTGCATTTTTTAAATCTTTCCCTGGCCACAGCAGACATTTTAGGGCTGTGAGAACTTCCTTTGCTACTCATGTGCCTGGTAAGGACAGACTTTTGAAATAACAACTGCAGGGGAGAATCACCCCCGCCAACAGCCTTATCCCACCAACACTCCTTCCTCCCGCCTCACTGGGGCACTTTTTGGTGGCTGATTTTGCTACTTCACCCTCCAGAAAAGCCAAGGCAGTGTTTTACTGCAAAGCCCTGTGGGTGCACGAGTGCATGAGCACAGCTAAAGGGGCTTTTTTCTGGTGGGAACTCTGAGTGGGATGGGTGCAAAAGCTGCTCATCCACATCTTGATTGGGGCTCGTAGGAAGGAGAGCGGTGGGAATCAGTAAACAGAACAGAGGGATGAATGCACATGTCCACGCTCCCTGGAAATCCCCTGGCTGACAGGACAGCCTGCCTAGGGAAGAGTTAAAAGCAGAGCTCTGGAAAGTTTGGCCAGATGACTTCCTGATGGAGTTTATACAAGTATAGTGTGCGCAAGGATGTGTGTGCCTACGTGCCACTTCTCCCGGAGCAGCCTGAGCCGAGCAGAGGGAGGAAAAAATTATAAAAACATCACAGATGAGTCCAGGCTGAAAACAACCATCTGATGAATGTGCAGGGTCATCACACTCCTCTCGTTACAAACCTGCCAGACAAATCCGTGTGATGCCTCCTCTGCTATGCAGCCCCCTTGCCACAGAACAAGAGGGCAGGGGCAGGGGTGAGGCAGGGCAGGGAGGAGACAAAAGAGGACATGAGCACAAGGAATTCACAGTATCCCAAACCAGCTGCCACTCGTTCAGCTCTCCGGACATTCCCAGCAGCCAGGGAAATAATGCAGTTGTCTGCAGTCACTGGAATGCCAGGGTGATGCAGGGGTGATGCAGAGCTGATGCCAGGGAGATTCCAGGGAGGCACTGGCACGATGCAGGGGTGATGGCTGCAGGCAGGAGGTGTGATGGAATGCAGCTCCATACGTGCACACATGGTGGTCTCATAAAACCCAGCCTAGACAGAGGTATCAGTGAAACACTGACACGAGCTTGCTAGCATGGATTGCACAAACCTGGGCAGGACTTTGGTACTCAAACTGTCCCCTGTCCTGTGCTGTCTGCATGGAAAACCCTCAGGGTTACCTTTATACACTCACATGCATGTCCTGCTGTGGAGCTGTGACAGCCAGAGCTGCTCATCCTGAGGGGAATGGGCTTGCTTAGGTGCAGGAGCTTAATTCCCACTGCTGTGTGCTGAGTGGGAGCTCTCTCTGTCCTCCCAAAGGAGAGCAGCGGGCACAAATCAAGGATTATACAGAGCGGCCTGCTTGATCTTCTGTAGGCAGATCAGTAAGAAGGCAAACTCCTTATTACTCTCATTTAGCAGTAAATCAACCTTCCTCTCAATTATAGAGCACATTTGCCTCCTCCTGCTCCTCCAGAGCAGGGTGAGAGGGCACCATGTACGAAAGGATTAAGCAGCAGTCCCTTTAGGGATGCTTAGTCAGTGAACCCGTGCTTCTCATTACATACTTGCAACCTGCTGTCATTTGATAATCTTGTGGAAGGGCTTGCAAGTTTGTGCTGCCTCAGAAATTTCTGCTTGTTCACTGCAGCTGCACTCAGAGGGGATTCTCTGAGCACAGCAAGACCACGGCTAATTGCATCAGGAGGTCAGGAGGAAGGTCTGCTAAACTGCTCCTGTTACAAACCCCACCTGCATTCCCAGGGCCCAGCCAGGTTGCTCACAGAGCCATCATTAGCACTGAAAAGTAAAAAGCTGCAGACAGATTTTGCACAAGGTAGAGCAGTGATAAATTAAAAAAACAAGAAAACTTTCTTCCCAATAGTTGAGCTGACTTTGGGAAGCAAGACTTGTAAATATTAGAAATGGGCCATATATGTAAAATGAGCATTTTATTAATTGATTTCTTTTAGGTCAACATACTAACACTGAGAACTATCATTTGACCACACGGATTCCAAAAGTCATGTTGTTTTATTTAGTTGGCCCCTTTTTATTTTATTTTATTTTTTATTAAGTCCAAAAACTTACCTTTGACTGGAGCAACAACAGATCCTAAATTCTTGAGTGCAGTTCTCTGGAAGGTGGTTTTGAATTTTGACTTTGTTGGTTTTCTGGGTATTTCTATCTTTACATTTCTATCAAAGATCTCTGTCATTTCCATCTTATTTCTATAATGCCCAAAGCAAAAGAAACCTGTTGTGTTACAACCCACAAGGCAGGTAGGGCAATCAGGAGGAAGATATGTTACATTTTGCTGCCTTCCAGTACCCAGAAGGAGCCTACAGATAAAGGGATAATTTTGACAAGGGCATGGGGGAATGGCTTCAAACTGAGACTACGTTTAGATTCAATACTAGGAAGAAATTCTTTGCTGTGAGGGTGGTGAGGCACTGGGAAAGGTTGCCCTGGAAGTTGTGGCTGCCCCATCCCTGGAAGTGTCCAAGGCCAGATTGGACGAGGCTCTGAGCAACCTGGGATAGTGGAAGGTGTTCGGGCCCATGGTTGGGGGGTTGGAACTGGATGATCTTTAAGGTCCCTTCCAACCCAAACCATTCTGTGATTCTGGGACTCTTCTCTGCTTCTTTGCAAGAAGCCTGCTAAAGATGAGGTCAGGGAGCTGAGTTTTGCAGCGGCAGGTTCAGAGCTTTATTTTCCACCTCTTTGCATTTCACCCTCTCTACAGATTAGCATGGGCTCAAGCCTGGCTGAATAGCATCAGGATGAAGCAAGATAGTGGAAAAGAAGTGATTTCATGTCAGTGCAAGCATTTCACACTGGATTGTCTCCCACTTGAGCTGACGTGTTAAACAGAGCTGTTTACCAGCCTGTGGTAAACTCCATTTACACTGGGTACAGAGCCTGCATTGCTCTGCAGCCAGGAGTGTCCCTGCTCCTGGGTGGCTGCCTGAACCCAACCTGAGAGCACAGAGCAGGGTTCAGGCTCCCTACCTGAATGACAGACATCTGATGCCAGCCACTACAGAAGTGCCCCTGTTTGGGTGGGAAGGACAGGCAGCATGAAACCATGTGGGGATTCATACCAGATTTATTCCAAACCCAAAGAGTCAAACCCATCTTTCCCGAGAAACAAGCTCCCTTCTCAAAAAAACAGAAGAGTAATTTAAGGTCAAATACTTTCGCCCTAAGCAACATTAAGTGAAGAATGGCAAAATTTGGTTGGCATCCTGTGTGGTTTACCAGCAGTGCCTGGATTTGGATTTGGGGGAGGGCTGCAACGTCACAACACTGCCTGGCAGCTGAGTGACACCAGGTCACACTACGTGGGAGAATGCCACACAGAAAAGGTCATTCCCTGGGCTCCAGCCCAGCCTGTCCCACTTGGAAAGAGGGTTCTGTGCTGGGCAGTGGCTTGTTCTGGAAAATGCCTTCTCAGGCTCAGCTTCTGTCACCCGAGCCCCTGACAGCAGCTGATGCCAGGCAGGGAAGCTCTGGGCATGCACAGGTGGTAGGGAAAAACAGAGATGTCTAAAGGAAGGGGTCATTTCTTAGAAAGAGAAGAGGAACAGGTCACTCTGGGGCCGGCCAGCCAGTACGGGGTGTTTCACAAACACATGGACTGAAGTGGCTGCTGAGAGTTGCCCAGAAATGAGCTCGACCCTGTTAGCACAGCCACAGCCTCCCTTGCAGGACAACTTCTCCCTCTCCTTCTTCTTTTTGGAGTATTTCCTGAGCTGCTGCAAACTAAGCACAGATCCCCAGGGGCTGGCAGATGCCATCACTGTCTGGCATTGCCCCCATGGATGTAACCTGTCATATCTGTGTCCTCCCCCCGGTACAAATTGCTGTGGTCACCGTGTAGTAAAGCAGGTGCCAGCTCTCCATGAGACAGCTCTGTGTCCCTTGCCCATCCATGATTCCCTTTGCAGCTACAGCAGTGGGGCTGGTTTCTGCCCAGCCCCACAAAGCCCTGGGGAATGGTGCCAATGTTGTCCCCAAAGTGTGGCAGTGGGGCCTGTGCCAGCATTGCCAACCCAGAACGGTCTCACACAGCCTTGAAGTGACAGCCAACCTCCTCAGCAGGAACTGTGCTGGATTTTGCAGGAGATATCCAGGAACCCTCTGGCACCCACAGCCAGTGGGAGCAGAGCTGGTGCTCCCTGGTGGTGCTGCAACTGTGCCCTGCTCTCCCACCCATCCAACCACTGGTATCCAGAAGTTTTTTCCAGTCTCAGAGGGATTCTGCCCTACCTAATTTGTTATTTTTGTGCCACCAGAGTCTTACTAAGGGATTGCATCCAAGCTAGGCTCTGGCTTATCCCCACTTAGTGAAATGCCTACCAGTTTGAACGCTTGTAGACCTGATGATCTCGCTGATGTGGCAGGTTGAAAAGGGAAGCACATCCTAAATTCCCCTAGTTTTGGTGGCATAACTGAGCTTATGTGGCCAGCAGTGAGGTCTGGTACATCCAAGGAGTGGTGTGGTTCAGTGCTCAAGCTGTAACATTCAAAGCCTGGCTTAGGGCAGGTGTAGGAAATGCAGCCACCAAACCTCTGGCACTGCCCATCTTTAAAAATGCCCCGTGACTTGTTCCCCATACAAAGTGCAAGACAGGCATTGCACCTCTTAGTGAGGCAGAGAGAGAGGGCACTTCAGCTTCTCACAGGGACACATTTCTCACCCATTTGGCACCCACAAAAAGGGGGATGTCCTCTCAGGGTACCAGGCTCAGTGACCAACCCATGAAGAAAACACACTGTCAGGTGCTGGAACCCTAAAATGAGGTATCAGCTCTGTCTGGGACATGCAGTCTAGCACCTGCTTTCACACAAGCACCTTCCACGTCCCCTTCCATCCCTGCTCACAGCCAGCACAGCACCTTCATCCCAGCATCCCAAATACACCTGCCTTCCTTCCCCATACAGGCATTGAGTTTGGGATACCTGGCTCAAAGCTCAGGCTCAAGCTCAAGCTGGGCTGCCGACAAAGTCCTGCCTCTGCTGAATTCAATGGCAGCTTTGCCTTTGATTTCAATGAGGAGTTAATTTTCCCTGTATGGTGATAATTTGCTGCTTGGCTGTGACCTTGCAGAACATCAGGCAGAGCCCACCTCCATTCTCATCTCCATCCTGCTCTGACAAGCAATCGTTCTCATGCCTCAGTTTCCCCCTCTGTATCTCAAAGGAAAGCCAAGTTGAAAATGCGCCTTCCCCTTCCTTATGAAGTTCTTTGATACAGAGATCTAAAATACAACACAAGAGCCAACACTGACCTTCACTTTCCTTTACCGTGTCAGACCCATTTAGTGGCTATTTATGGCAACCTGGTCATTAGCACTACAAGAACAAATTCAGCACAAAGAAAAGCTTTAAACCACAGAATTGGGGTGTGCCAGGCTGTCAGAACACCATTGTACGCTACTTTCCTCCTTGCCCTATCAAAAGACAAAAGCTGCATTTGATGATGGAAGACACAGAAGCCAGAATAGCAACAGGAGCTCCTCCTGCAAAAAAGGAATCCCGCATTTCCTAAACCCCACATTCCTCCTTTTCTCTGCCCTGCTTGGTCCCCTTGGACCTCTCCACAAGGGGATCAGAGCAGGACTTCTCCCCCAGCTTTCTGTTCACCTCTTGCAGCCTCTCAAGCCAGACCCGGGCCAAGCTACTCCAGCAGTGTCAGAAGAGCTTTCGATGTGGGCATTTTTTTGCTGCTTTGTTTTCCAAGAAACAAGGGAGCA
Source organism: Edolisoma coerulescens (assembly GCA_013397115.1). Taxonomy (NCBI): domain Eukaryota; kingdom Metazoa; phylum Chordata; class Aves; order Passeriformes; family Campephagidae; genus Edolisoma; species Edolisoma coerulescens. The sequence continues at coordinate 523,284 of VWZW01002564.1, forward strand.
GGCAGATGATGTGAGATGTGGACAAGCCTCTTTGTCAGGCAGGGAGCTGCTGCCACTTGCTGGCATCCCGCTACGTACAATTGCAAAGGCTTTTCCTTCTGCGTTTCTTCCCATGGAAGATTTCAAGGGTGAAAACTCATTGGAAGGAGGTGATGCACCTCCTCCTGAGCCAGGAGGGATTTTTCATTTATGGTTTCAGGTCCTCTCATAGCTCTCTTAACACCCATGGGCCTTACTATTGCACATTTCCTTTTTTCTCTCTGTCTCTCTTCCTGGAGCAGAGCTGCTCAGTTCTGACTCTAGAGCCAGGGGAAGACCAGATGCCTTTGCCTCGCTGGAACTCACAGGCAGTGAGAACACCTGAGTCAACCAGATCTTTTCATGACTTTCCTTCTGAACTAAAATCAGGCTGGAATGGGATGTTCATGTTCAGATGTGGACAACAGTGAGATTGCCTCAGAAAGAAAAAGAACCTAAGAATCCTGTTTTGAAAACATAATGTCCTGATGGGCTTAGGTTTAAAGAGAACAATTGTGAGAGCAGCTTGGTATTCCTTGAAAACATGCACAGGCACCCACTAATGTATATATTAACAGTCACTACCTCATTTCTTGTCTTCCATTCCACTCCAGTTCAAAATGCCCATCTGGCCTACACTGCCAACGAACAGCAAACCAACTCCAGTCTCCATCAGTGCTGGGGATGTACCCACAACACTGTGTAAGACATGGGTTTGGTAATATTTTCCAGCTTGGATATGATGGAAGTGGATACCCAGACCTTCCTCAAAAAGGCAGTATGTTGAGCAAGTGGATGCAGCAACGAGGGAAATATAAAAATGCAGAATAAGACCAGGTCTTACAAACTGAGCACTTTATGAGGTGTCACACCCTGTGGATGCTTGGAGGATGCCGTGCAGTCCAAAAGGATCTCTTTTACCCCACATATTTCCTGGAACAAGAGGCTTAGAGATATTTTATGGTTGACACAAGCTGTAAGGAGGGGATTAATTCCTCCCAGAAAGTGCACTACACAATGACTGGGGACCACCTTGTGCCCAGGAGGTGAAATTGTGCTGTGGATCACGTAAACACAAGGCAACTCCATCCTGCGAAAGCTCTGTTTGTTTGTTGACTGTCAGTTTAGCTGGAGATTAGATAAAGCTTAATTAATGCAGTCCAGTTATGCTTTCGAGGTTAAATTCTTAACACACAGATAAAGATTATTACTGAAAGTCACAGGCTGACTCCAGCAGAAGCCAAGGGAAGAGGGAGCATTTTAACCACTGACTCAAAGGGGGCTTTTTTACAAAACAAACCATATTGGTGAGTTGCTGTCAACTCCATGCTCACAGCCCCCACTGCTTGGCAGAGCAGTATCATCCTGGGAAAAGCCCCAGAAGCAGTCTCTCAAACATGCCCTTTTATGACCCCAGATATCTATTTTCTACATTCATTTGCAAATAGCCTGCAACATGTGGTCAGAAAGAGATCACATGGATGGACTCAATGATCTTAAAGGTCTTTTCCAACCCAAATGATTCTACAATGCTATGATTCTATATCGGACCTGGCTTTTTATAATTGGGAAAATGCCAACTCATTTACATGAATGTTCACGGAATAACAGTGACTTTGCAAACATCTAACCAGAAACCTTCAGGGTCACAGTCATCTATAAATAGGTATCAGCAGCAGCCTCATTCTTACCAAAAAACTTACCAAAACCTCTGTATCTTCCAAGCAGATTCTGGTCAAACAAGGTAATGCATCACAATTAATGCTTCTTGCCTTTCACTCTATTTACAAACACAATGCCATCCTCTGGGTCACAGCAAATAATTCCCCTTCCTATTCTACTGATCAACTGAATTCCCAATGAACCTAGAATCCATTCTTTCCAAAGTCTTTTTAGAAGTCAAATTCCTGCCTGGTTTTACCACTACAGCTGGCAAAACCTTTGGATGGTTAAGTGACAGCCAAATGGAAAAGAAATGGACTGAAACAGGGTTGGTGGCTGAGGGAGAGAATAATTCTCAGCAGGAGGGGTGACCACCTCAAGCTCCTCAAAACGCCTCTAGAAACAGGACTAAATAACAAAAAAGTACTTTGAAGTTTGAAAACACCTCAAGTTTATGAACCAAAGTTGCAACATGAGGGAGAAGAAGTGAGGTGGAGTTACAGAAAGCAGTTTGTTGAGCCCTTTCCCAAATGAAAGCCAAGCCCAGAACCCAGGGCTGAGGACAGCGAGGCAAAAGGCAACAGAAAGGAGGTGAGCAAGAGGAGAGGCTGTGGCCAGCTGATGTCCAGAGCTACGGCCACAACGTCAATGGAGCAAGGCCAACACGACATTGAATCTGCAGAAGCACCATCGAAATAGCATCCCCCTGACTGAAACGCCACGAGTCTGAGGGTCAGCTCCAGGCCAGCCACTGCAGCCGAGTCAGGCGCTTCCCAGGGGACGTGTTCCAGCTCATCCAGCTGACCTGACTTTGGCTCTGTCCCCGGCTATCGCGCCCAGCACCGTGTCCAACCATCCAGCGGGACTGCAGCGCCTTTCAGTGGGACAAGGGGATCACTGGGAGAGCAGATCTGGTGCAGTGCGAGCCAGGGCCATGGGTTAGGACCTGACAAACTGCCCCTGTTCTAACCTGGCTACATTTGTAGATGAGGAACTGAATGTGTCCCTCCAGGCAGTGAGGATGGGTATTCCAAGGAGACAAAGTGTCTGGGAAGAGGAAGGCATTCATAACAACTCAAGGAGTCTGTCCATGCTGTCTGTGGAGCTGGCCAAGGGAGCAGAAGTGGTGAATAGGAAGATAAAAAGATCAGTTAAAACACTTGCATTACATGTGGAAGAGAAGATATGGAACAGGAGATAAGTTATGGCATGCTAAGATTGCAAATAGTCATTTCCATTTTTCCTCTGTGACACACACATAAGCCCCTTCTGCATGTTTTCCTACATAAAGAACTTTGCACCCCTCCCCCTGACTTTCATAACTTTTGAACTGACTGGCCAATTTTGACTAAGTTTATTAGGAGGCAATGATATCCAAGATATCATTCTTGTAAGAATTTCTCAGGCCAGGCAAATAAGAGAATTTTTCCTATTTGAGAGACCAATATAACCTCAACATTTTCTAAGCAACAGAGAATCCATGGGTGCACAAACCTCTGCAGGGGTGAGGAAGAAAGAGGATGAGTGAGGTGTCCAAACACCAACAACAGCTCTAGCCAAACTCATATGGCTGTAGACTTTGAGGCCAATCAAGCACTAGACACACTGGTGCTGGGAAATTCTTTGGAAGACATTCCACTTGCAGTGGCAAAAAACAAGCTCCCTTTTCCTTCCATGTGCACCGAAGATTTCAAGTTATGCCCTCAGGCTGGGTTTGTGCTTGTTTTGAAGTTGGGTGAGCACCCCTAACCACCCACCTCTCTCGTCCTCTTTCTTCCTCACCCCTGCACAGGCTTTTGCACCCATGGATTCTCTGTTCCTTGGAAAATGGTGAGTTTATACTGGTCTCTCAAGTAGGATAAATTCTCTTTGCCTGGCCAGGGCAAATATGGGAATGAAATTATCTTTGATATCCTTGTTTCTCACTGCCTTCCCTTTCTCCCTGGGGGCAGAGCCTTCTTCTGCCTCCACAGCACAAGAGACTGGGAGGCCATTTGGCATGGCTGCTCTCCTGCTTTTTGGCTCTACATAGGCCCTGTGTAAAACCAACCGGCATAAATCACCAGGACAGGAATGGAAAGCATAGCAGAATGATCATACTCCTGCTAGGAGGCCAAATGCTAACAGTGCAGAAGCCTGTATGGGTTTGTTAACCTACTAAAATAACATAACTCTTGCCCCACCAGCACATTCATACGTGGCTTCTGCCACAACAGGTCAGTAAAGATTTATTTACCAGGCCTGTGGCACCAAATGCTGGCTGGACCCTGCTGGGAATCTGCAGAAGAATGCAGTAAACAGCAACAAACTCTTTGGTGCTTCTCCTTTTGCTGAAAGCGAAGCCTCCAATGGTGGCTATAAATCTTTTGCTGCCACTTGCAGAGGGCATTTACTAATTACAGCACCAGCACGTCTTGTGCCAGTTGTAGGTCATCAGGATAGCCTAGAAAAGGAGCAGAAATAGTTTTGCAACGAAGGCAGGCTCAAAGAATGACTGTCTCAGCAGTGATCTCTCCACTGCTCTGGCAGCAGCACTAGGAAACTAAGGATCACAATGCAGAGAACAAGGATGTTAATTCTGCCTAAATAACAGACCGCGTTTCCTCTACCCGGCTGTTCTGGGGAGCTAATTACACAGATTCCCAAATCAGAGAAATATAAAACAGTCTGGAAACGATTGCAATGTTGATGTGCTGGCAGTCCAAACCATGACATATGGTCCTTCACTTTGCCATCCTCGAGAACAGGCTCACGAGCAACCCCCGTTATGCAAAATTATGTCGTAAATAACAGAGAGAGGCTGACTTTAGAAATGAGCTGGAGGTAACCTCCCTCCTCAGCCCCACGAGAGACAGTCAGTGTTTCACAGAGCTGCTGCCAGCCTGGTCATAGGTCCCCAAATGTACCTCCCCTGAGGGGGAAGGAAGGTGAATCATATCCAGGCAGGATCCCGGCTCAGTCAATACCCACACACAAAATTTGCACTCAGGTCGCAAGGCCAAGATTTGGGCACCAACACCGGCTGGACGTGTGTGTGCCACCAGCCCTGCTCCGGGATCACTCCACAGCCCCGTGCCAGCCCCTGAGCCACTCCTCAGCAGGATCCGGACCTTGAGGTTCATCACCGGACCCCCATCATGGGCCTCATGGAGTGAGGGACACCTGCACACACCAGGAGGGGAGAAGGGTGAGACATGAGCACCCCGAGGGCTTTCACACGCCCTCACCCACAGCAGTCGGTGCAGGTTCCTCACTCCGGTCCCAGCCGAGGAGGTGAGCGTTGCTCCCGGTGCCACAGGGCTTGGGCCGTTCCCAAAAGGGAGACCCTCCTCTCTCCTCCTCCTCCTTCATGCTGCCCTTGTGTCAGAGACTGGAAAGATTGATGCCTCGAGACATTTTGGGGTGCAGGTGTGTGGGGCAGGGCAGGTGGGGCCATGCCCTGGCGGGGCAGTGCCATGCCCCGCACACCCCATCCCTCTGGAGCCTGTATCCCAGCCCTGCAGTGGTGCCAGTCAAGGGCACAGGGAGGCAATGCTCCACACCCACCCCTGGAGCCCCTGACCCAGCTCCTGAGTGGCCAAATGACTGGAATCCCCACCTGGGAGAAGGGCCCATGAAGGCCAAGGGGTATTTAAGGCTGAACACGAGGCCATGATGTTTATCTACACCCTGCCTCTCCTTGGAGTCTCTGTCATCGCTGGAACCCAGGAGGTGGTAGCTGTATGTGTGCTTTTCCATATCTTTCCTGTCTCTCTCTCTTTCTCCTTCTTCTTCTAATTCCCTCTTCTTGGAATATTTTGAGTTACTTAAAATCAAACGGGCTTAAAGTTTGCTAAGTTGAATGGGCCAAGTTAGTGCTGTGAGAAGCGTTTTATGTTGATTGAATGTTGTACTAAACCTTTTGCCAAACTTTTGTTGATTTTCTAAAGTTTGGCAGTAAAGTCTTTTGTGTTGTTTTGACCCCTTGAGAACATCTCATTGGTATTTCTCCTGTGCATCCAACTCAGAGTACATGAACCACTGTAAGCCCTTTTAAAAGGCTCATTAAGCTGGTTGATTTGGGCTTAACACCTTGCCTGAGCATTTCCTCTTCCTCCACTCCAGCAGTGCCTCACTTCCTACCTTTGCAACCTGACCCAGTGTCACCACCCCACCTCGGCCCCTGCTCAGCCCCCCAGGTCACTCTCTATCCCCCATGGACACCCCAGCACCAGTCCAGCAGAACCCCTGAGCACCAGACCGGTGCTCCTCCCTGGCAAGCAGAGAAGTGATTTTCCCTGTGCAAAGGTTAAGGACAGAGCTGATTTATTTTCTCCTTGCCCTCAGGGATACAAAGTTCAGCTGCACAGATCAGCATCCCTGCATCGAGCAGCTCAGGGCACTGAGTTTAAGATTTTGTCCCAGAAGACAGGTAACCCTAGCTCCCCTGCCTGCATCCTCAATCCACTTCCTCCTGCCCCTCAGGACTGCAGGGCAGGAGGAACAGGCAAGAAGGGCTGTGACCTCCACTGCTCCTCCCTTAAGGTCATCATTTTGAGCTTGTAGCTCAGAATGGATAATTTTTACATGCTCAACATCTGGTCTGGACACTTTGGACTTCATTAGTCCAGAAAAGGCTAAATGGGCACAGTACCTTAGCGCTTGCCTGCCTTACTGCACACTGAAATCCCGAATTCTGGTGTGCTGAGGGTCTGCTGGTTGCCTTGATCTCATCCTGCCTGTGTTTGGCCTTCGAATGGGCAAATGTAACTCTGGTAATGGAGTAGAGGAAAGCTCAGAGAGGCCATGGGAGCATTGTGCCTCTTCGGAAGGAGACAGCAGATAAACAGGATTAAGGAATTTTGCATAGTTCAACCTGCCAATTTCTGTGAAGAGGAAATGTAGGCAGTGCCTGCAGCCCTGATTCAGAGGAGAAGCCTTTGAAATGCCTGCCAGAGAAAACGTGTTAAGATACAAGCTGCTTTTCCTCTGTAGCAGGGCGCAGTGCAGGGAACAGCCCTCCCTCTGTGGAGCCCACCCTGTGCCAGGCACAGTTTGTGGTGCTTAGACAGATTTCAAGAGCCTGGGAGCCAAGCAAAGCAGTCCTGATTCTGAGTCACAGCCTGGTGCTGGTGCTGGGATTCAAACAGGGAGATCCCCTGCAAGATGTTCTGTTCTGGGCCAGACCAAAAAATTTCACTAAGAATTGGTTTTCCAGGAAGACCTTAATTTTTTTCACCTCTTTTTTGTTGTTTTTGTTGAAAAGTGCTGAAAACTAAAATATTTGAAATGGGGCTGGTTGTATTTGGGGTTTTCTTTAGGGGAAGGGGTTGGATTTGGGGTTATGCCTAGAGAAAGTGTTTGGATTTTCAGGTGAAACTGGCTCATTCTGACACCTGGTCTTACAGCAGCAGGTGTATCCTGCAGTGGTTTGGGCTATGCCCTGTGGGAATGCAGTACTGGAGGGGCCACCCTGGCATCCCACAGCTCTGGCCTCAACAGTCTTGTCCCCCAGGAGGAGAGATACACCTGTAACTCACCACTGCTCTGGGACAAGAGGAGCTGCCAGTGTCTCTTCCCAAAATCAGAGCCCTTCATATCCTCTCCTCACTCCTGGTCGTGGCACCAAAGGATGAACACTGATTTTTGTGAGCTCTCCATAAGCCAGCATAGAGTGAAGCCTGTGGGAGCTCTGCTCATTGAAGCCAAGAGAAAGATACTGGAAGAAAGGGCAGGAGCACAGTAAAAATGAGCTGCTGCTGTGTGATCAGCTCCACGGAGGGCCATCCCAGCCTGCACGGTGTCACTGGACTGCCATGTTCTTTACCATTGGTGGCTCTACCTTTTTGCCCCTCAGGTTTGGCTGAGGATGCAGCACAGAGCCAGGTTTGGGCACTTCAGTGGAGATGGGGACAGAGGGGAGAAGGAAATCAGGGCAGAAACCAGTGCAGCCCAAGCATTCCCTGTGGCACAAGGACAACAGCAGCATCCTTCACCCCACTGGGGTGGGACTGAGGCAACCAATGCAAGGGGGTTGGTGTAAGGTGTTGGAGATTTCCTGAGTGCCCCAGGTGCTCACAGAGGATTTGGCTGTGTCTCTACAAGCAAGGGGAGTGGGGCAGCCCTCGGGCAATGGAAAGTGAGGCTGGTGTTTCTCAGCAGGAGCTCCACGTTGGGTAACCTGGTCCCATCTTTGCAAGAAGTCTGCACTCAGGGAGTATTGTATTTCTAACCAAGTCCATCTAAAATGAAGAAAAATCTAAGCTTTTCATAATTTTTTATTTTTAGGGTTTGTTTAATTATTTATTTGCAGGTAGTGATTCAGAAAAGTTTTTCCAGAGCTGGTCTGGACAATGTGCTGTTAAAACTTCCTCTTCTCCTGCTCAGGGGGCATCTACCCCTAGCGAATTATAAGGAACTGAGTGAGGAGTCATGTCTGGTTTCCCTGCATCTAATCGGAATTTTCTCTCTTTCGCATCGTATCATATTTGTTCTGTCCCTCAGGGTACTCCTGTCCTTGGATGAGGTTTTAGTGGGGCTCTTAAATCCTCTTTGGATGGGCTTCCAGAGAGCCCAGAGAGCTGAAAGCTTGGCTGCACAGAATGCAGGATAGGATTGTTGGGATGTGGAGCAGGCATGGGGAGAAGCTGCTTCTCCAGACGAGGTCTCAGCTATGTTGTGCAGGTTTCCAGAGCAGCCCATCCCTCCCCTGCTCTGCTGGGCTTGGGGGGCTGTGGGAAACCTGCTTTGTTGGCCCATTCCACAGAGCCCTGTGTCCAACTTCACAGTCCAGCCACTCCAGACCTGTTGGCTCTGAGGAGCCCACAAGAGCAATGCCAGATCGGCAAGAGAAGATGTAAGTGTGGAAGATTCGTCAAAGAAATGTTTTAAAAAATATCAAATATCCTGCAGCAGTCCAAAGTAATAGCTCAGCTGCTAAAAAGGTGGAATTAAATAGGTCAGGCTGTAGAGCTGTGCCACTCTGTGCCAGCTAAAGGAACTAACTTCTCATCAGAGAGACTGTTTCATCTTTTGCTGTTCCAAGAATCCATCTCTCTGCTAGTAATGATGTCAAATAAATCTTCACTAAAATGTAAAAATGTTTATGATTATACTTACTGACCCGTTCCTTTATTAAATGAGGACAATAGGATGATGCCTTGATATTTACTAATGGGTTACTCCCATCTAACCTTTTCTTGTTCATCCAGATCATCTGTTTTCATTTCACCATTCAATGGATGCCAATAAAATTAAGTCAATTAAATTAAAGGTCTATTATGTTCTTTCAAATCAGGCTGAGGCCTTTTTTCTTTCCCCATTCAATGCTCTGAGAAGATTTTTGATAGGGCAGCTGGGAAATCTGGAGCAGATTCTCCTCTGCTGGAAATTGGTTTAGCTTTTCAGAAATCAATAGAGAGGCATCAGCTTATCCCAGCTGAGGGTCTGAGCCCTGATGTGTAGGAATAAGCCTCAAGCCTGTCTTTGGGCCAAGATTTAGATCTGGAATCACTCCCTCACACAATCTCAAAGACCTTGTCTACTTCTCAAAGTGTTAGAAGTTACTTATAACATATATGGTGCACTTACACCATCATCTCTTCCCTGTGGAAATACCCCTAGCCCAGTATAAAAATGACCTTTTCTATTTAACTTTAAATGTGAGCTATTGCCAAGGGGCTTAAATGAAATGGATAAAAACTCTAATGTCGTATCATAGTGTCTGCATGAAGCTGTCTACTTTGGGTTTCTGGTATGAAACAGTTCATTGTATCTTTTTTTCCCGGTATAGACAAGACCTTAACATCTTATTAAGTGATTATTAAAATAAAACCAAGGAGGAATGTTCTACATCCTAACAAAATCCTAAAGACTGCAGATCTTTTCTGCAAAATTCTTATAGGGCAAGTGAAAATGTCAAGAACAAACCTAACCAAGGCACCATCACCTTGCTCAGGTGACAATCTTGAATGCTTTTTTCATCCTCTAAGTGGTGAGCCTCCCTCAATGCTCTGAATGCTTTGTCAGAAGTCATCTGCAAACCCTTAACTCATCGTCTCAGTGCTGCTATTGTATTTGAAGCCCCAGCCCTCTGTTAGCAATCATCTCAAAGGGCTGGTGCAAAGCAGAAAGTGTTTTGTCTTCCTACAGACTTGGTGGCAAAGTTAGCACAATCCCCACCAAGCCTAGACAAACTCTGCTGTGAAAGGAAGGTAAATAAAGACCTGGAAGAGCTCCTTCACAGAGGTTGAGAGAAGAGACAATGTTTACCCAAAAACCGTAAAGCAAACTCAGGAATTAAGGCTGAACAGCTTTGTGTGAGTTTCCAAGCGAGAGACTTTGTAAGCAAAGCTTTATTTAACTCTCTGCTGTCACAAATTCAAACAGTGAAATGGCTCCTAACCCTAATTAACTCAAAATGTTTGACGTCTTAGGAAAGCTTTGAAGCACAGAAGGGCTTCCTATCAGCCAAACCTACAGTGCAGACCAAAAGTTTCCCTATTCAAATGTCAAAGTTTTTCAGTTTGCATCAGGCATCACATAAACTACAAGCAACCTCACACAAGAGCCAGCAACCTTTTTGGCTCCTAGAGCCCATTTTTCTAGGATAAAAGCTTTAAAGTGATCTACAGATTTCTAACTGCAAGCAGAAAATCCCAACTTCTCAGACCCAGGGGGTGTGAAAATGAGTACAAGCGGTACGGTCACACGGTGAAAAGGCAAAGCAAAAATGTCCCTGGGATGGTGTTGCAAGAGGGGCAGGATAAGAGAACAAGGTCAGACCTTCCTCTGAGCTGATCTCTCTGCAAGTGGGCAGAGGATGGATCAGAGAGAACCCAAAATTTCTACTACTGCTCAGGCTAGTGATTGCCTAAGGATAGAAAGTTTAACCTGCTCTTTCCTCAAAGGATCTTATCTTTCATTCGTGTGGCTCCATCTCTAAATGGTCTCTGAAACGATGCAAACGAGATCTGGTTGCTCGCTGCCTGTTAATGACCCTGCTGCTGTGCAGCTCCATCAGCTCTGTGCAGAGCTCATTTTTGCTGAGCACTCACAGCTCAGCGGCTGGAAACCCAGAGATCATCAGTTTCAAGAGCTGCAAAGGTGAGCTTCCTCCCGGGAGATCCACACCCCTCCTGCAATTGTCGAACCGTGTTGGGGTAAAAGTGATGCAAATGAAGAGAACACTTACTTGGCAATTTATGTGCTGTATCAGGGAAACGTTATCACCTCTGACATAGCAGGGGGATTCTGTGTTTACTGACACCTTTGCAACACAACAGTGATTTTGATGAAATCCTTGGGTAATGATTACATCAGGAGAGTTACACCACTGAAAAAAATTACAGCACTTTCCATCTGTGCTGCACATTAGATACCAGTGGTGATGACTTCCATGGGGTTATCCCTGTGTAGAAGAGAAGCAGGAGAGCTCAGATTTCTGCATTTCATCTGGTGAAGCTGGGAGCCACAGCCAGGAGAGCTTGTGTTGGTGAGAAAGGGAAAGGGATGCTTATACCTGATGTGCTCACAGAAGGAGCAGGGTTTGACCAAGAGAAGCAGCAGGAAAACGACTTCTCCATCTCCAGACATGCATCATGCCTATAACTCACTGACAATGGTGGTTTTTAACAGGAAGGAGAAGAATAAAAGCGAGAATAAACACCCTGAACAAGATAATCTGAGTTTGTATGCAGCAACCTTTGCAATACAACTACTTTTTCGTTAAAGAAAGATCTTTCTTTAAATCTTCAGATCAAGGTGCCCCCATGAGAGTTAGTGCTCCTTTTGACCAAAACTGAAGTGTTGCTGTGATGACGATTAGCCTTATCAGCCCGGGGGCTGTGGAAGAAAGTGCACCAGGCTCAGGGTAGGGGAGGATGCTGGAAGGGTTTGCAAACATCTGGGACATCTGGGCTGCTGAGTCACATGTGCAGAGAGCCTGTGCTGCAGGCAATGGCCAGATGGCAAAAGAACACACGAAAAGCTGTGTCCCATGTGCCTCTACTACAGGACATGGGATTTGAGAGTGGAACACAGGAAATCTATGTTGAAAGGGGTGGTGGCTGAGTGGCTCGGCACTCACTGATGGGGAAGGGGTGTCCATTGCAGGGAACAGCAGAGGAGTGTGGTTCCCATGCAGGATGAAGCACCAGCAGTGGATCCTACCCACGGCACCAGGGCACCCCTGGGGGACCTGTCCACCCCCCAGGCAGCACCCACGTTTGCTGAGGAAAGATCCTGCAGGGTATCCCTGGGCTCTCCCCTGGGCTCTCTTCAGGCCAGAGCTGCCAAGGAGGTCAGAGCTGTGCCTTGGCTGCTCTCCCCAGGCTGAGTCTGGGCCCTGCTGCATCTGGCTCCAAGCAGCTCTGTGTAGGGAAGGGAGCACTCTGCCTGCAAGCTTCCCCCTGGAAGAGCAGAAAACCACCAGCAGCTCTCAGCAGGAAAGAAAATTGTAAGAAAAGAGAGTGATGAGGTAACACGTGGATGGTGATGGGCAACAGTGAGAGAGAGGAGCAGTCGTTTGTTAGTCTGATTTATTGAGCAGGGATTTTTTGCAATATCCAGTGATGGAGCTCTCGTGGTGCTGATGTGTCCAAGCCCAGTTCTGGCAGCCTGGGAGTTCCTCACTTTCCTTTCCTGCCAGGTAGACTGGACACCCGGAGTGCTTTTCTTTCCCCTCCTCTTGTTTGCTGGTGGAGAGCGGAATTTCATTGCATGAATCTGGGAGCAAAAGCCACGAGAACAAAAAGCAAATATTGCAAGACCGGCAAAATCACAAGAGCTGGCAGCACTGCCTGGATTTGTCTGTTCAATACTCATTCTAGAATAATTAGAAGAGACTTAACCAGCCCACTGGCATAGACAGGGAGACATGGTGCCTTGTAAAACTCAGGGCAGGGAACAAAAGGAAAAGGTAGTGCAGCCCAACTCCCTGCAGACACAGAATTTCAGTGTGAGAGTCTTGTGGATCCAGTCTCTCTCTGTGAATGCCCGTGGTCCCTGCTGTGTCCCCACATCCCTGCAGCTCTCAGCACAAACAGGTCCTCCTTGAGCCTTCCACCAAACTAGGGCAAACAAAGGCCATATGACAAGAGCCTGAATTAAGGAAAAGAGATGATTAACTCCAGGCAGTCGCCAAGTCAGTGTGTCTAGACTGCATCCAGTCAATGCTGCAGACCAGCTTTGATTCCCATTGCTTCTGGCATTCCAGTGGCGAGAAGCATTTTGTGGTGTAAACTTGTCCTTACTTCACTCACAGTTCTCTGTGGCTCTCCTGGGACTTGTTTAATATAACATGATCATCCCAGTGCCACCACAGTAAGGACCTGTGGGCCACATCCTGTGTTCCTCAGGCACTTGGTACTTTCAGGGCTACAGAAATACCCACTCCAAGGCTGACAACTCAAACAAAAAGTTAAAGATGCCCTTTCAGACAAATATCATGGTTGGACTTTGAGTCTTCTCTCAGGTCCAAAATGTCAAAGCCAGTCCCCCATGGTTTCAAGGAGAGCAACACTTTGCATTTTCCTTCCAGGCAGCCATTTATTAAAAGCAACTTTCCAGAGAATCCCATTTCTGCCTGCTGAAGGACAGCTGTGTTAACCAGTCAGACCCATGGAAGCACACCAAGCCCAACATCCTGCAGCATCTACCTGGGTCTCCTCTCTTTCACTCCAGTTTGGGTCAGAAAGCGTGGGAAGAGGCTTGACTGATGCAAAACTGTAGGAAACAAGGTGTTCTGGGACATGGTGGTTATGGCAATGTGGTACCTTTGCAGGACAGAAACAAGGCTATTTCTTTTTACAAGAGCCAGGAGCAACAGCACCACCGACCCTGGGAAAGGGGAGTGAGACCCATCTGACAGAGCTGGGTGAAACACTGCCTCAACCAAGACAACCCCAACAAGGTGGTGAGCAAAACCAGCTTTTCCTCTGTCCATGCATACACACAGACACATCTATGTGTGCAGATGCACATGTGCCACTATGTGTATTCAGGTAGAAGCATTATTCAGAGAGGTTCATTCCAAGCTGATGATGCCCATTAGTGCAAGGCATAACCAGCGGTTTGGAAGCAATCAGAAGTGTTTCCTTCTGTGGGTACAGAGCAGCTGAATTGGATTGTGAAGGCAGCAATGGCTCTCCCTCAGGGATCCTCAGAAGGCAGGCTGGGGGGCCTCTACTTCCCCACATACCTTTCATCACAAGTCAGAGTTAGGCTGCAAGGAGGATTTGCTGCCTTATCACCTCCTCCTGCCCCTTTCACTGGCATTTGCATCAGCCCGAATCTGGCCTGGCTCATTTAAACAAAGCCATAAAAAAAAAAATCCCTGCATTTTCCTAATCCCAAATGGATTTAGAGAGCCTAGTGCAGCAAAAGGCAAAGTAAAACTCACTTGCCTGACAAGCACAATCTCGCTGATGGAAACCAAAAGACCTATGCCAAGGGAAACTTTAATAGTCACCTGGAAAAAACATTAACTTGAGTTACATCTATTTTCTAATGGCATATTGTGTATGTAACAAAACACCCACGAATAATTTTGGGACCAGGGATGTTCCCCCTTCCAATTGTTTTCATCAGGGGGGCCGACAGAGCTCTTACGTGCGCTTTCGACTGCCGCGGTGAAAAATGTGTTCCCTGTTTGTTCTTGTTCTGCCTCTGCAGGAAATCAGAGACTCTGGCTTCCTGTAGCCTACAGATGCTTTATTCTTTGTATTCCCCAAATAGGAAGTCCTGGGGTCACTCTGCCAAATATATGGAAACTTAATTTCATTTCAACACAGGATTAATCACTAGGAAGTGTCAGGACATTGATGGGCTGATAACAAGACACTTACAGCAGAAACCTTTTATGGGCACCGGGGTCACAGCATTTGGCAGCAGATATGGAGCTCTGAGTCTCCCCTCGAATGGGGAAGGAAGGCTACCTGATGGGAATTAACGCCGGCAATTGTAATAGCAGTGTTTGTTTAATGCCCTGTAAACCTCACCAAACTTTCAAGCCTTTTCATATTTTGAGAGGAAGGTAAACTGTTTTTGATGACTAACCCCTGTTTTTGATGACTAAGCTCTCTGTTTTTACTCTGCAAGTCAAAACAGTCTGCGATAAACGTCCTCTCCTTACCACAGCCTGGCAATGGCACAGCTCCCCTCAGTTCAAGGAAAGGCTTCTGATTTGCACCTTTGGAATCACAGAATCATTAAGGTTGAAAAAGACCTTTAAAATTATCAAGTCCAACCATCAACCCAGCACTGCCAAGTCCGCCACTAAATCGTGTCCCTAAGCACCGCATGTTTTAACACTTCCAGGCATAGTGATTCCACCACTTCCCTGGACAGTCTGTTCCAATGCCTGGCCACCCTTCCACAGTGGAGGAATTTTTCCTCATATCCAATCTAAACTTCCTGGTGCAACTTGAGGCCATTCCCTCTCACCTGGAAGTCATAGATCAGTCCCCTACTGCCACTGCATGTCAGAGGGGGTCCAGGCTAATGGACAGAATGGGAACACTGGAAAACCCAAATTTAAATCCAGGAGCAATTAAATGGAGTTCCATGAAGTGTGCTCAGACTTTCTGTTTAAACACAGTCAATACCACACTGCTATAAAGTTAACAAATATTATTATTCCCATTATAAAGGTGGGAAAAGTGAGGTAGAAAGACTGAGAGTTTGATCTGTGCCCACAGAGTTGTGGTCTTTGTCAGCACTCAGGGACTGACACCATCAATCACAGAATTAAAGAATCATAGAATGGTTTGTGTTGAAAAGAACCTTAAAGATCATCCAAGTTCCAGGCCCCCTGCCATGGGCAGGGACATCTTCCACTATCTCAGGCTGCTCAGAGCCCCATCCAAATTGGCCTTGAACACTTCCAGGGATGGGGCATCCACAGCGTCTGGACAACCTGTGCCAGGGCTTTCATAAATATTATGTCATCTCCTGCAATAGAGGAAGAGATATGTCTAAATTATAGACATATTTGTGAAGACAACATGATTCTAAAAGCATCTTCAATTCAGCATTTTCTACAGTGCATAAACAGTGAGGGAGGACTCTCCTTTACAGAAATGAAGATCCCCTTTACAGAAATGAAGATCCCCTTCACAGAGACCAGCAGGCACATGGTGCCCTGCCCCAACTGCTCTTGTGCAGTGTGCAAAGGGAGTTGTCACCTTCTCCCCTCTGAAAACACACTGCAGCAAGTGAGTATTTCAAGTTCTACCCTTTCAGAGCTTGTGTGACATCTGCTGTGGGAAAGCTGTCAGGTCAGCCCATTGGGCATTTGTGTGCATCCTTCACCTCTACTCTCTGAAACTGGAGAGAAGAAAACCCAGGTGTGTAGAGGGATGGCCTCTGCACACCCCGTGAGATCACCCAGCTGCCTTCACCCTTCCCACACCAGCAGAGCTGAGAGGTTCACCAAGGTCCTGAGCCACCTCTCAGGCCCTTTTACCAGGCAGATCCAACAGCACGAAAATATCCCTTGATGAGCAAGATTAAAATATCAACACTGTGCCCTGGGAATAAACTGTTGGATGCACAGCTGGTGGGGAGGGAAGCCTTGCGGAGGGAGTGCACCAGTTTTCTGCCTGAACCCAGCTCTGCAGAGCTCCCCTCTGCTTGTAATTAATCCCTGCCTCATTCAGGGATGTGGAGTGGACATTCACTTAAACCCATTAATAAGCTAAGGGATTTGAACATGAGTTTAATATTAAATTCACAGCGAAACGTTCTGCTGAATGGAAATGGAGCCAGAAATTGGCTTATGTGCTTTGCTGAGTAGGAACAGCTTGCAGCAGTTCAGCATCAGTGGCAGAGGGAGATTACTCTGTGAGGATGATTCACTCCACTCAAGCCCAGACAACCCCGAGCTCCACCAGCCACATCCCACCCTGCCTGTAAAGAGACTTGAGAACACGAGAGGCTTGAATTGAGCAATGATGCATATGATGAGTGCTGCCAGAAGACACCCAGGATGTGAGAACAACAAATGCAGAAAGGTTCACTGCAGAGCAGTTCTCCCTTGGGGATCTGCACGAACCTGCAGAAGAGCTGCACGAGGGGAGCAGTGACCTTATCGAACTGATGTGCAGCAACTGAGTCAAACCACCAGCACTTCAGCCAGCTCCACTTAGGAGCACTTGTCTACACTACAAAGCCTTTACCAGCAGCTAAATTGGCTGATTTATGTCAGAAGACTCAGCTTATATTTGGAGGGGGGGCAATTTGGACCATTTATCTTAATGTTCTCCCTGAATAAAATAAAGCTGTGTTCTTCTGCTGGTCTAAATTCTGCTTACTCTGCTTACTTTCCTGATCTACCTAACCTGGTTTGGGAAATAATCTCTTTTGCCCAGAAAAATGTCAGCTTGGCTGAGGAGACCGATGCAGTGGCAAACACATAAAGAGGTGAATCTAGGGGAAAAAAAAAAAAAAGATGACAAGAGGCAGGAAATTTGGGATAAAAAACAGGCAAAGAAAAAAGGCAAGGAAAGGCTTCCCAATGGTAAATCATTTTTGTTGCAGGCAAAACCCAAAGGAAAAAGAACTAAGCAACTTACCACAGAAACAGTCATGCTAAAAGCCTGACACAGACAGAGTTTACATTAATGGATAAATAAAAGACGTCAAGAAAGGTGTAAAATATTGCCCTGAAGGACATATCCTTTACAGAAATGGCCAGGCTCTGGCGGACAGAGCAGTTGGGGATGAGAAGGAAATAGTGAGACCTAAATCATGGAATCATAGAACAGGGTAGGCTGGAAAAGACTTCTAAGATCATCAAGTCCAACCATTAACCCAGCATTGCCAAGGCCACCACTAACCCATGTCCCCAGGCACCACATCTACACATCCTTTAAGTACCTCCAGGGAGGGTGACTCCACCATTTCCCTGGGCAGCCCGTTCCAATGCTTGACCATCAAGAAAATTTTCCTAATATCCAACCTAAACTTCCCCTGGCACAGCTTGAGATCACTTCCTCTCCTCCTGTCATTTGTTACCTGGGAGAAGAGCCTGACCCCCACCTGGCCACACCCTCCTGTCAGGGAAGTTGTAGAGAGTGAGAAGGTTCCCCCTGAGCCTCCTTTTCTCCAGGCTAAACACCCCCAGCTCCTTCAGCACTTCCTGATCAGACCTGTGCTCCAGACCCTTCCCCAGCTCCACTGCCCTCCTCTGGACACACTCCAGCCCCTCAGTGTCCTTCCTGCACTGAGGAACACTCCTGCCCAACTTCGGCTCATCTGCAGACTGACTGAGGGTGCCTCAATCCCCTCATCCAGACAACAAAGACATGGAACAGAACTGGCCCCAGTACTGAGCCCTAGGGAACCCTACTCATGCCTTGTCATCAGCTGGATGCAACTCCATTCCCACTGCCTCTGGACCTGGCCATCCAGCTAGTTTTTAGCCCAGCAAAGAGTGCACCTTCCCAAGCCATGAGCAGCCAGTTTCTTCAGGAGAACGCTGTGGGAAATGGCATCAAAGTCTTTACCGAAGTCGAGTAAAGACAACATCCACAGCCTTTCCCTCACCTGCTAAGCAGGTCACCTGGTCACAGAAGATCAGGTTTGTCAAGCAGGACCTGCCCTTCCCAAACCTATGCCAGCTGGACCTGATCCCCTGGTTGAACTGCATGTGCCACATGATGGCTCTTGGGATGATTTGCCTCATGACCTTCCCCAGCACCGAGGTCAGGCTGACAGACCTGTAGTTCCCAGGATCCTCCTTCTGGTCCTCCTTTCAGCTGGACGGCACATTTACTGACTTCCAGTCAGCTGGGGGTTCTTCAGCTAACCAGGACTGCTGGTAAATGATGGGAAGTGGCTTGGAAAGCTCCCTCAGCACCCTTGGATGAATCCTGTACAGACTTGTGTATGTCTGTATGTCTTGTAGTAGGTTGCTGATGATTTCCCCTTGGATTATGGGTCTTCGTGCTGCTCCTTGTCCCTTTCTTCCAACTCAGGGTACCCCGAAAACAACTGGTCTTACTACGAAAGACTGAGGCAAAGAAGGCATAACGTATTTCAGCCTTTGTCACTACGTTTCCCCCCACATCCAGGAAAGGATGGAGATTCTCCTTAGCCCTCCCTTGGCTGCTAATTTATTTATAGAAACAACTGTTATTGTCTTTTCCAGCAGTACAGAGATTAAGTTCTCTTTGGGCTTTCTGATTTTCTCCCTGAATGACCTCACAATATCCTTGTAGTCCTCCTGAGTTACTTGCACCTTCTTCCAAAAGTCCTTTATTCCCTGGGTTCCAGCCAAAGCTCTTTGCTCAGCCAGGCTGGTTCTTCTCCCCCTCTGGCTCGTCCTTTGGCACATGGGGATGGATGGTCTGCTCCTGCTGTGCCTTTAGGATTTCCTTCTTAAGGATCTCCAGCCTTCCTGGGCTTCTTTGACTTCAGGACTGTCTCCCAAGGGACTCTGTCAGCCAGACTCCTAAACGGGCCCGAGCCTGCCCTCTGGAAGTCCAAGGGGGCAGTTCTGCTGATCCCACTCCCTACTTCTCCAAGAACTGAAAACTCCACCATTTCATGGTTGTGATCAAAGGATCCTGCTGAAATTTGTTGAGCATCTTTTGCAGTATTTTAAGTCCTGACTGAAATAGCCCCCAGAATGTGCGAGTGGGCTCCAGCCAACCTCTGAGCCAGCCAGCTGGAGCTGTGGTGAGCAGGAATCTCCTGAGCACAGGCACTGGCACCAGTGAGGTGCCTTCAGGGCCAGACCAAGCCTTGGGGGAAGGCTGTTCTTGCAACTTCACTGACCTCTTTGTGCAGCTGTGCAGAGCTGGGATCAGGGAAAGGGGCAAGGGGTCCATCCAGCAGGGGATATTCTGAGAATAAGATGACCAGTGAGCAAGAATTGCATTTCACAGAAAAAAAGAAAAAAAAAAAAAGGATTTCAACACTTCTTCCCCACTCCAGCAGGAATTCAATTTTGGATAGCCCCAACATGAGGAGAGGATGGAGGAGAAGGAGTAGGGGAAAGGATGAGGGGGAAATGTGGAGAAAGCTGCAGAGGAGCGCCTGAGGCAGCTTGGGCTGCGGCAAAGCCGGCATGCCTGAGGTCAGACATGGGGAGCACTTAATCCTCAGCAGGGCTGCTCATTTCCTCACTGTTTAAAAAAAATACATCTATTTACAGGACCTCTCAGGGAAGGGAAGTTCTGTGAATCAGTGTCTGACTATTAGTTGCTGACCCAGATGAAGGCATTAGCAACTTGGAGTGCCCCTTTCACGTTGGCTCCCCAGGCATCCTATGAGCTGTGTGCCATTAGAGCCAACCTTACCTGACCTTGCATCACTGCCACGTTGACACAGCACAAGTAATGTCTCTTTAAAAGACCTCAGCTGACCTCAGGGACCTTTGCTTCCTGCCTTGAAACTCTTCTTTCAAGGTCTTCAGCTTGTTGTAGTGCAAAATCTTTCAGCTTCACGTTAGAAAAACTCCTCAGAAGGAGGTATTTTCTCTCTATGCCTCACTGTCCTTGGAGCTTCTCTCAGCAACCAAGTTAGAATCATAAAATCATAGAATGGTTTGGGTTGGAAGGGACCACAAAGATCATCCAGTTCCAACCCCCTGCCACGGGCAGGGACACCTTCCACTACCCCAGGTCGCTCAGAGCCCCATCCAGCTTGGCCTTGGACACTTCCAGGGATGGGGCAGCCACAGCTCCTCTGGGTAACCTGTGCCAGGGCCTCACCACCCTCACAGGGAAAAATTTCTTCCTAACATCTCATCTAAACCTACTGTCTTTCAATTTAAATTTCCTACCCCAAGGTCCCTTTCATCACATAATTGCTCTGCAGAGCACCCCGAAATACATCCTACCAGTTTCCAAGACCTATGGATTGCCAAAGGAAACCTTGAGGCTGCCCACCTCCTGCTAGGTATTAAAGAGGCTCCTCCTTTTCCTCTTTGAGCTTCCATGAGGCTCCACAGTGCCTGTCCCAGGCTGAAGGGTCACATCTGAATCCAGGCTCTGCCAGTGGTGCCTTCCCTGTGCTCCATAGCCCTGACCCTGGGCCAGGGAAGGGTGGGGTTCAGTCAGGTGCAGCTTCCCGAGTTCCTCATCCCTTCAACCAGGAAAATCCTCAGAACTTGTGAATTAGAAGCCCTTGTGAATTAGGTAAGTCCTAAGTTTTCTTCATGGCATCTTCCAAAGTGCCAGCCAAAGGCATCCCTGGGGGATGAGCAGGTCAGTCCAGCCCAAGGGAGCATGGACCACAGGGGAAGGTGACATCCGAGTCTGTGGAAATGATGGAGAAATGTCACAATTCGAGTGGTTTCTGGTGAGAATTTGGCACCAGGAGGCACATTTGTAAGGGCACCCAGAGGGGTTTTCAAAAGATCCCACTCTCCCAATGCATTTATTTCAGTGGAGGTTGGGGACCAAGGGGTTTCCCAAAACCCCATTGCTCTCCCCTGGCAGGACAAAGCTGAGCAGAGCCATCACACTCACACTGCAGCCTCTCCATTGCACCAACCACAACCCACGGCCCAGTGTCCGTGCAGCTCTACCCCATCACCCTGGCCTCGTGCCACCTTCAGGAGGACACAGAGCACCTGGTTTGCATGAAAGCTGCTTTAATAACATTAACCCATCCAAAGCTGTGTCATCTGGTGAGTGAGTTGCAGCAAAGGGATTCAAAGTAGCAGCTCAATGTCTTGTGCTGTGTGGTTGTAATGGATTTGGGTCAGCGCTAAGTGCCCTGAAAGTTGATTTATGATCTCATTGAGCCATGGCCTCTGCTGCTTGAGAAATTTGAATAACATTTCCAGAAGTACCTAAGTGCTCCTGATGTATTTTACTGCCAAAATTCCATTTGTTTCATTTCCTCTTTTTCCTGCCACTTTCCCCCCTTATTTCCATTATTGTTTCAGGAGTAAAGAAATGTTGTCAGTGTCACAAATAGCTCTGAAATCATTTGCATACAGCTTTTTGGGGGTGGGGTTTTTTTGATTTTTTACCTCAGTCCTCCCAAGGCCTTCATCCACACTCACCTCTTATCCTTATCTCTACAGTCACTATGGATGCATCAGGGATGGCCTTGGAAAACTTACGTTTTGATAATTTTCAATGGGAAATAGATTTCCCTGGTTTGTTTCTGCTTTTGCTTTTCGGCTCTGGCCACTGGAGTCCTGAGACCTCGTCCTCCTCCTCCTTCTTCTTGTTCTTCTCCTCCCCCAGCAGGGCTTTAATGGGAAAACAGTCCAAATTTAAGGATATTTATGCAAATTAGAGGATATAATCCACACAGCAGGAAAGCTGCTGACATGCTTCCATGGCATGGGCAACTGTCCTTGATGGGAAAAAGGGGATTCTGAACTAATGGGAGAGCTTTAGGGGTTGCACCTTCATTTTCTGATTAGGGACTTCAGGATTGCTTGGATATTTGCCTTAATAATAAAATAGAGTCAAAATGCATGTCTGTGCATCTGGGAGAGATAGGGAATGTGGACACCCAGAACTTGCTTTCTTGTTGTGCCAAATCTTGATTTGGTTGAAGTGGATGGAAATATTTCCACAGGCTTCAGCCAGATGGTAATTTAGGTTTTTTTCTGGAAAAGGCTGTCCCTGTGGAAGGAGCACTATTGCACACTCAGGACTGACTGAGTCCTTTTTATAGCTGCTTCTTGTTTATAAGCAAAAGTACTTACATTAATGTTGCAAAACCAAATAATCTAATGCTATTGCATTTTAAGGTCACATTAACTTGACAGAGCAGCCAAGTTTGTTGACTAAAATGATTTACACAACTCTAAGGCCACCAAACAAGTATTTCTCAACGTCTCAGCAGCAGCTCAAGGGAGCAGAAGCTAAAAATGCCACAGCTCAACAAACTGTTCTGTGTTCTGCTCTTGATAAATACAGCATGCTTCTTTGCAATTAGGACTTTCAGAGCTGTTTTAAAGGAAAAAAAAATAACCAAACCCAAACAACAAAAATCAACAAATGAGCCTTAATTAAATAAATAACATGAATGATTTCTAAGTGCATACTCTCCTCTTTCCCTCCTTCCATTTCCCTCATATTACTCCATCACAACTGCCCTACAAATCATCTGCAGTTTGCCCAGGATTCCCTAACTACCTTCAAACTGGCTGCTGGCTGGCCAAGAGGCAACCCCTGGGGTGGCCTGTTCAACACAGCAGCCCTTTGCCTGGCAGGGACAGGTCACTCCAGGTGTCAGGAAACTCCTTTTACACAAGCTGATCATCCAAGGTTGCCTGAGAGACACAGAATGTCCTCCACCAGCCGATATTTTGACAGGAGGTGAGCATGTTCACACCACACAGACAAGGCAAGCACCTCCCAGGGCCAGCCCTGAGACCAAGAGCCTACACGTGGCCATGGAGCCTTCTGTGGAATTCCAGTCACAGAGGCACCCCCTGATCTGTCAAGCTGTGGTGGGAATAGGTCCCTGTCAAAGGTGGTCACCCATCAGAGCTCAGCCAGGATCTCTAGCAGCTCCCCAGAGGGAAGTGTCCAGGTGCCTTGCCAAGGGAGCCATACAAAGTGGAGATAGTTCCTTACCAAACAGGCAAAGGACTGGCAAAGGGAGCAGAGAAACTGAATTGAGCAAAACTGTTCTGGCAGACATCCAGTGCCAAGCACAGTCAGTCCAGGGACTCATTAACACGGCCATTACTTGATTCCTTTACATCTGGCAAAACTTCCATAAAAGATGCTGTTCAACCAAAAGCTCACTTGGTTTTTGGAACTGGAGGATAAAATTCGAAGTCTTCCATTGTACAAAGGTCAAGCAAGGTGACCTTAGAATCATAGGATCATCACAGAATCATAGAAGGGTTTGGGGTGGAAGGGACCTTAAAGATCATCCAGTTCCAAACCCCTGCCATGGGCAGGGACACCTCCCACTATCCCAGGTTGCTCAGAGCCTCATCCAACCTGGCCTTGAACACTTTCAAGGATGGAGCATCCACAATGTCTCTGGGCAACATGCTCCAGTTGTGAAGGATTTAAAAACATTGAAGACTACGAAAGCAATAATTTAAAAGATTTGAAAAGCTTTTGTCTCTGCCAAAAGTGTTGGAGAGGGAGAATGGGAAAGCATGCTCTGCAGCTGGACTCCAGGCAGGGAAAATATCAAGCAGCACTACACTGTGCTGTCTGTTTTGGTAATTTCTATGGCCATGGTTGCCAAACAACAGTGATCCTCGCTGATGTGCTGACTTCCAGCAGGCCTGGTGCAGCATGAACACAGCCAGATTTCACAGCTCCAGAAAGACATGAGAACCAGTGGTTTATGTCATCCAGTCACATAAAACATAAATATGTCCTAATGGAGGCATGCAAAGTACTTGCCTTACTTCCTCTCCTAAGCCAGCTGAGAATACATTTTGCTGCTGCAGTAAAAACGGCCAAACCGCTGAATGTCACGTTTCAGGCACACATCTTCCATCATACACAGCCTGTCCGTTCCCTCCATTTTCCTTATTTTCTCTGTAAGGCAGCAAGAAAGCTTCACTGTAAGGAGACAGACGTCTCACAGACTTGATTCTCACTCAGGCCCTTCCGTGCATATTCATCACACACATCTCTCCTGCCATAAGAAGATGGCTGGTCTTTTGCCTGCGATGTGATCATTTGCCAGAAATCATTTTAAGCAGAGCAGACAATGAGCCTGTTACTTAGAAATGTTTTCTGATAATTGTGTTCTGTTATCCTGAGCCAAAGTGATGTAACATCTGTGCTCAAACAGTTCCTACACAGATGCTGCCCGAGCCCCGTTTTCCCTGCGAACATTTGGTGAGCAGTGAAAGACCAAGAAGGAAAACACCACTTGGAGTCACACTGGCAGTATTTCCATGATGCAGTAAGAAGGCCATGAGCTGAACTCTCTTTCCATAAACACCAATAGGGGATAAGTCAGTACTCTTGAAATCGGGGTGTCACCTTATTTCAACATCAAACTAAAGCTTGATGTGAAAGTTCAGTCAGAGCTGAGTCTGGCTCCACAATTTATAGTATTTATCTAACTTAGGAGCCAGCGTGATAGTAAAATGTCTCAGTTGTCTCTTAATTGTGGATAGTTTATACCCAAAATTGCATGTAACAGCTGGAGGATGGGAAGGAGGGCAAGTCACAGTTTGGACCAGGTTTTATTGGTTGCACAGGGAACTGCCTCTGGGGAACAAGACCCAGAGAGAGGCTCCAGAGCAGGGGTGAACTCTGGCCTTGGAGGCCAGGGGAGAGGCAGGAGAGGAGTGGGGAGGGAGAAACATGTGCATACAGAAGGGCAAAGGCACTTGGAATTTCCCAAACAATATATGCTACAGGGCAGGAGGCTCAAATGAGAAGGGCACAGGCCAAGCTTGGCACAGGAGACAGCTCAGCCCTGCTGCCCTGGGAGGAGACAGGAATTCATCCACAGGCAACACACTCTGCCTGCACTGCTCAGCTTCCCCCCTGCTCCCTCCCTCTGTGCCTGGGGACACTGCACATCTCCTCTGCAAGGGCTACAGCCCAAACCCCAGGGGCCAGGCTTCAAACTGTGGGAACACATCCCCGCTGGGGGCTGTGAAATGGGATCCTGCCACTGCAGCTGGAGGGACGCATCCCTGCTTCCAGAGAGGCTGCTGAAGGGCCAGATGGGCATAGAGGGAACTCCCCAAGGTGTTCAGTGGCTGGCTACTGAGCCACACAGATCCCATCATGTAAAGGTCCCTGTTATTTTAGGTTCATTAATAAAATTATCTTAGACTGGGCTGAAAGCCACTTCACTATGGAATTATATTCGAATCCTCTTCAGTTTGGGGGTGCAGGGGCAGCAAGCAAAGTCTCAACAACTTGCAAAATTTCCCCTCTGAGACACACAGCTATGCGCTTGTAATTTTAAATATCAACATGCATGTTATCTGGAATGGAAACATACATTTACACACGTGTGTATATAAAACCCAAGAGACTTTTGCTAAAGATGTTGAAGTGTGGCAGAAAGTTGTCCCATGTCCCTTCAGGCAGGGCTCTGAAATGTCTTTCTTGGCCAGATGGAATTCCCTGCCCTTCTCGCCTGATGTATGAGAAGGCGATGGAAGTCTGTGCTTGCCCAAGAGCTGGACCCCTCGGGAATTTCCAAGGAATTTGTGCTGCCCTCCTCGCACAGACTCAGCAGGGGATGGACCTGCCACGGGCAAGACTGGGGGAGGCGAGGCCAGGTGACCCCAGGGCCAGAGTGCTGCTGTGTTAGGCCCAAAAAAAGCCAGGCTGTCATGCAGAGGGTGCTGCAGCTGCAGCTTTTGGGTGCAGTTTCAGGCCTGGCATGTCCCAAACCATCCACAGGTCCCAACACAGATGTGCTGTGGGTGGCACAGGCACAATGTTGCTCTTGGACCGAAACCACGTCCACCCACAGCTGCCGTGGTGAACGCCTTGGCTCCTTGGGATGCTGACAGGAGCTAATGAGGCCTGAGGCTCTGCTTTATCCCTTTGCTTGGTCATGGTTATCCAGTGCCAAGATCTTCTCCAGGACACCATGACAAATACCTTGCCTAATGGCTCCCCCTGAAAAGCCAGGATTTTCTGCGTCATCGCCAGACGGTCTGGGAGGCAGACCCGAGTGATTCAAGCGGCGAGCAAATGCCAGAAAGGGGATGATTTCACTGCATTATTGAACACATATTGGGCAGATAAGCCTAGCAACAGGGCCCCTGTCTGCAGGCTGACTCCCAGCCATCAGCCACTGCTGCGGCTCCTTGTCATTCAACCGCATGAATAAATAAATGAGCTCCTATAGCTTTTCTGCAATAAGCAGAATATTAGCAGTGGCTCTCAAGATGGCCTTTATCAAAGGAAGCAGCATTTATGCTGGAGAAATCGATCTAAAAATAAATGATTATCACTCATGTATACATAGAAATACCAAGGGCAAGATATGACTTTCTGTAATGTGAAATGACTCATTTTCCCCCTGAAGTTTCGGTGAGTGCTGAAGATACTGCTAAGAGTGAATCACTCCAAATGGCCACTGGGTGATTGGCTGGGTTTGAACTAATGCCGGGGAGGAGAGCTGACGCAAGGGCCAGGGGCCTGGGACTTGGAATGCCTCGGCTCTTTGCAGGGCTAGGACGGCAGACATTAGCACTCAGTTGTCACCAGCAAATCTCAGATTGCTCTGACAGGTGGCAGATTGCGAGAGTGAACGGCTACAGCTTCCAGGGCAACACTTCTGCTCATGGAAAGTGGGATGAGGCCAAGGGAACGGCCCGTATTTCTTCTTCGTGTGTATATACGTGTGTCCACACTCTTGCATAAATAGCTGTAAAATAACAAGAGCACCTCTCCTACGGATCAGCCAACTAACTTGAACCCTCTGTTATAGTTGCTAACTCAACCCCTCGGTAAGAGTTCAAGCTTTCTGAGAGTGTAGCTGAATTTCCAGCCTCCAGAACAAGCCCAAAAACGTCCTGGTGAGTTACTTTCAAACTCTGGCAGCATGAGGGAATTCAGCAATTCTGCAGATATTCATGGGGGTGTGTGGACTCTTTGCTCACTGGGCTCAAACCACTCCTGGAACAATCAGTGACCACAGGATGATGCTTAAAGCATTTTTTTTTTTTTCCAGTTACCTCAGGGAGGGTTGTCCTTTGTGTCATTCCCAGGTATCCAGGTCAGCATGGATGCTGATCAGCACCCCAGGGAATGGCACAAGCCCTGGGGAGGGGAGGCATTCCCTCTCTTCCTGCATGCAGCCAGTCTGGGCAGCATACTACTTGTGACAGCACCAGGGGAAGAGCTTTCTCCTCTCTTCCCAGTGGCACAAATGGAAATTGAGGACGACAGGACGGAGCAGGCATGGCTGCAGTGTGCTAAGCAGGCACACAGCAAATTCCTGACTCACTTAGGAGTGCCTCCCCCAGGGCACAGGCATTACACACACAAATATCAGCTTCACACTGGAGACGTGTCCCGAGGAGGGAGGTGAAAGAGAAGCAAGCCACGACTTTCCAGATTAGTTCACAGCTTTTTGCAGCCTCCCTTTAAACTGTGATCAGAGCAGCCTGGTTGCTGGGGAGGGAACGATCCCCAGAAAACTCTGGCTTCCAGAGGCACCCAGCAGCCTCCACGAGCAATGTGAGTGTACCTGTGCCTGTCGACAGCACATCCCAGCCATGCAACATCATACACGTTAGAACGGGCTGAAACAGCCATGCCTGGGTGCCTTGGAACTGGCTGCACATGGAAATTCGTGCTCTGCAGTCTGCTATGGACAATTCCCATCACACAGCCCAGCACCTGCCACGTGTGCAGGTTCCTTACACTCCGTGAACTCAGTTGCTGAACCTGAGTTCTGCACAGGCTTCACACCTTGCTAAGAGCCTGGCTGTCTTTCATTCCCCACTCCCAGAGCACGCGGTCAACACAGCTTGCCCTGTATTTCATGGGGAGCTTCGTGAAAACTGGTTACACTGGGGTAAAGGTTTTGTTGTGGGTTATCAGACAAAATGAAAATCAAACCAAACCAATCCAAGGAAAACTTGTTATGGAGAAGCGTTTCCTCAGATGACAGAGCAGTCAAACAAAGGTCTTTCAGTGAACAGAGAGAAACCTCTTTTGACTAACACAGTCTGCCAGAAAGAATGAAATCCTGGAAGGATTTTGAAAATGAGAGGGAAATGTGGATATTTCCACTACACAGAGATTTTGTGTGACTTTAGTATAACCAAAGTGGTTTAACTCCCCCTTTGAACTCTCACTTCTCCCTCCCTCCAAAGGTGGAGAGATGACAGGAACACCTGCAGTTCCTCCCATTCCTAAGGGGCATCAGCAACTCAAACACACGGGACAAGTAGGGATTTTAAGCACATAAATTATTTGCTAGAAGCATTCATTTCCACTTGGCTAATTATCCTCAGACCTACTTGGATGACTATAAATTCGTTCATGATTATGAAACAAGAGAGGGATGCAGCTGTAGTTCATCCTGTATGCAAACCCTTTGCACAACCAGGATGGAGTCAGCCCTTGTCCCACTGCAAGAGCTGTGCAGCTGCACAGCCACAGCCAGCTGCTGCTAGGGCAGGCAAGAGGGTCAGGATCTCTTAGCCAGCCTCACACAGGAGTTAAACAGGACTGCAAGACACTCATTTTTTTGCTGCCATGAAGATATTCAGTTGCACTTCCCAGTCCCGTGGCACCTGATGGTCAAAGCTACAAAGAAATGTCAAACTAACCATAGGAACCCTCCCAAATATTGATATATTTCCATTTTACCTGCTTAAGAACAGCCTCAAAAAACCCATGCAAGCTCCTCGAGTAAGTGGAGTCCTCAGTAGCTGGTAACTCACGTGGTTTCCAATGAAATTAAGGTTTCTGGGTCCTACTGGGACAAATTTAAACCATTCTGCTCTTAGTGATGCAATTTATCTAGAGGGAAAGATAAAGTATAAAAAACCAGATGAGCTGGCTGCAAATCCCACTGCACCCCAGCTCTCTGTAATTTCAGAAGAAATGGGTGAGTGTTAACCACAGTTTGCATTTTCCAGCAGAGGACATTCAAAGGACAATTATATCAATGACTGAGAAGAGCTCATAAACTACACAGGTGAGATCTAAAACCATTTGTGGGTGAGGCAGGAGACTTCAGTATAACATTCATATTTAACGCAGTCACATTTCCCTTCGTATAACAGGTCATAGTTGAACCCTGAAGAACAGATTCTTGCATGAAGAATTTTGTTAAGTGCATCCCATTTTCAGTGGCTGAGATTCTCCTTCGGAGAATAATTAAGTATGCAATATATGGTCTAAAACAGCCAGGAAAGGGATTGAAAATGTAGAAAATTGAAAGGAAATTATTTCAAACTGGAGTGCTCTGGAAACTAAGTTATAAATGCTTTTGAGAACCTGCATTTATTACTTGCAATAAATAACTTTTCTTCCAAACACGCCTTTGTGTGAGAGATTAGCAGTGCAAGTGGAGCATATTTCTGCTGTGCAGAAGTTACTTATTTTAGAATAATGGACGTCACAAATTGGCCCTGCATAGCAACACTCATTGGAAAAAGATCACAGCTCCACTTAACACAAAAGTGCAATCTTGAAGCCCATTGAAACTGAAGTCTCTTCACAGGGCAAACACTGAAGTAGCTCCTCATTTGCGTAAAGCTGGACAATTGTTCCACTTCCATACACAAAAAATTGCTTAGATATCTGCTATGCATGGGGAAAGGCTCATTAATCACATTACAGCAAGTGAACATCCCAAGGTTAAATCCTACTGCTGTGGAGCACTTCAGTGGTTTATAAAAGTCATCTAAATGGGATTTATATCTGCAAATCTTCACGGTGCGGTGAAGATTTGGAGCTTACCTTTAAACTTGAGGCACTTTTGGTTTTGCCCTGTAAGAAAAGCATAGTTCTGAAAAACAAATCTAGATACATAAGGTTTAATTCTCCACTACATTAAGCCTGTTTCACAGCTGTGTCACTGCAGTGAAAATCAGTGGAGTAGCACTGGTGAAAAAAACCCAACATAAGGATGATGAGAACTAGCCCAGGCTCTTTTAAAGGCTGTTCATGCAGCCATTCCACTCGGGTTTTCTTCAAGTCCCTTTGGATAGCTGCTATGTGGCAGGAGGATGAAGGAAAAAAAGGCTGTGAGATGGCAAACCTTTTTCCACCCTTGTTTGCTTGTTTTATGGCATTCCTGTCTTGCTGCCTCTGCATCATAACTCTGCTTTCCTTCAAGGAAAAGAAAACAATGAGACTTAGATTTATCCTCACTGAGCGAGCTGCCTTTCCTTACAGTTTTTTTTTTTTCTCTGTGAGAAGCAATTACACCTGAATTTGTTCCAGTGCTGCTGGCCGCCCGGGAGGATGGCTGGGAGCACGGGCTGGGAGCCAGAGTAGCTCTGATGGGACCAAGGGGACGGTGCTGATTTACATCCACAAGGGATCTGTCTTGGGAGCTTTGCTGTCGGGCAGATCATTTCACTTCTGAAGTCTCCACTGGCAGACACTTTAAGTTTCCCCTCAGAAATCAGACAAAGTTGCTCAAAATCCCACAGACCACTTCAAAGTCACCTTGAAATCGCCTGTGAACAAAGAGGGGCCACTCCTCTGCTTGTCACCAGTCATGTGTCCCTGCCAGTGCCCAGTGCATCCCACCCAGCCCACACCAGCTCCCACCCACACTGCCCCAGGACGTCCTGTGTGGGGCCAGATCCACGCTGTCCCAGACAGAGACAGCTGATAAAGCACATGTGCTGGGCCCTCTCCTCATTCATCACACCAAAAGCTGTTCTTTTGTGGTTGGGACCCAGACAGGAGAAGTCTGAGTTGCTGTTTAAATTTGCCACGGGCTCCCTGCGTGAGATTAGGGAAGACAGTTGAGCCCTCTGGCTCTCAATTGCCTGTTCCCAATGCTGACAGCACAGCTTGTCCTCTCACCCACCCTCTCTCCAGTGCATCCACTTTTGGGGACACAGGGTTTTTTACATGGCCTCCCTGGTAGGACCTACCCCATCCCAATTCACTGTGTGAAGCTCCATTTGGAGCTTTAAAAGCAAAGGTGGTTTGCACCCCTGTGCTTACACCAGAATGTGTCCCAGAGTTTGGGTATAACAAGGCCAAGTGGCAGGAGAGCCGAGTTTTGGGCTGCAGAGGAGGCTGTCACAAGACAGTTGGAAGCAAGGAATGACCTGAGTCAGAGTGGAAGGAGGTGTGTATGAGCACAAACCTGCTGGAAGAGCGTGGGCCACTCCTGCAGCCGTGGCTCTGGAGAGCTGAGAAGGGAAAGGAGATGGGATGACTGGGCAAAATCCTGGGGAAGAGTCAAGAGCCCTGAAGGGACAGAGCAGTGCAAACACCAGCTTGAATTTTTCACACCTCTCTGACTGAGCCAACAAATGTTATTTCTGTGAAGCACTCTGTGTCACAGGGCTGCGGTGCTCGTTCAACCCAGACAGAGTGCTCCAAACCCAGATTTGCCACCTCCCCAGGACATGGCCCCGCAGCTGAGGCTGTGCCCATGTTGGACACAGCCCTGGGAAGGGTCCCTGCTCTGAGGGAGGGTCTCTGATGACATCCCCAGCAGGCACAGCCGCAGTTGGGTTGTGGGTGTGTGTGGCTGGCACAGCTCAATCACCCCTCGTTAGATTAACAACCTCTGCAAAGGCCACTTTGCAGCTGTCATGTCACCCATCCCAGTCCTGGGTCACACTCAATTTTAGCAGCCCCACATACCTTCAGGGCTACTTACAAGGTTAGAAACGGGGGATTTCCAAGTGAAAACTGTGGGTACCCAGACCCACCCTGAGTTTCTTCATTCCAGAGGTGACACAGCTATAACTGGACCGTGGCAGCGGGAAGACTGAGAGAGCTCCAGAAGGCAGCTAGGAGGCATGTGCTTGGGGTTTCTGATTTGGTCTCCCTTCATCTGGAGGTAAAAGTGAAGCAGGACTCCCAGGAAAATGACAAAGCATGAAGATGAACTGCAGGGATTCAGCCAGTGACAAGGTAATGAATGAGGTAGGGAGGAAACTCTGCCTGAAGGACTCTTCTGTTCATCTGCAGCTGGATGAATTATGCCTCCCAGTAACCCACTGGCAACAGGGTGGGCTTGAGATTTTCTGCAGTATCCAATGAAGTACAAGATTCAGCACTAGTCTGTGGGGTCGTGGGGCCAGGTAGAAAGGAATGAGGTGAATAAATTACATTTCACGAATAAAACAAGGTAAAAAGTTAGCTTTGTCAGTGGTCAGAAGGCCAGAAGGAAACACAGCTAAGCACAGTTTAGCCATTTCCAATGCAGATATTTCCTTCTCTGGTGTATGAGGAAGCAGCCAGACAAGTGAATTTACCCAGCTCCTTCCATACCAGCTCCCACCAAGCTACACTGTATTATAAATTGAACAGCCAGCTCCAGCACTGACCTTTAAAGCACCACACAATCCTTTCCAACCACTCTGTAAACAAAAAAAGCCTTCTATCATAAGGACAGGAGGCTGGAGATGCCCAGACCATGTCCATAAAATGTATCAGACGTGCCCAGGTCTGTCCTCTGGCACCAAGGCCAGCCAGTATGAGATGCTTCCAGTCTACTGAACTTCCTTATCAGCCAACATAAGGCAGTTTTATCTCAAATGTCTACCAAGAATGGTCTCCAGGCTCTGCTGGCTTCCAAGCCATGCCTGGGAAACATCTGAAGGACCACAGATGTGCTTTGGACAGTATAGATGACTCAGCCTTAATGTCTGGGAATGTGCCCTGGCATCATTTAATTAAGTAGCAGAGAAGTAGCTTGAGGTGCTGAAGTGCTGCAGCTCCAGCCAAAAGCAGGGGACAGTTTCAGGCAGCCCCTGGCAGCCAGCCCTTCAGTGGCTGGAGCATCCCAGAGAACAAAGCAGCTTTCTAAAGATGTGTCAGCATCACTGCCCCAGAGCATGTCTGGGATGTCTCTTATCTCCTGCTGGAGAATGATGCGGGAGTGATCCTTTCTCACATCCCCATTGCACCCTGGTTCCCACACAGAGGAAATCTGAGTGCACAGGCTGAGCCAGACCCATGCCACTGCCTGTGGAAAATGCAGATGCAGCTGCAGGGATGCAGAAGAACTGGGAAATATCCTCCTAAGAACTCTACCTCTCCTCACGCTCTCTGAAGAGCTCTGCCTCACCCTGCCTTTTGCCCCGACTTCCTGGCCAGCCTATGGCTGGGTCAAAGAATCAACCCTGATCTTAATTGCACAGATGCCAGCATGTCACTGATTAATGACAGCCATGTCAGCCTCCCAGCAGGGAGCTGCTGTGCCTTTTTAACATCGCTCAGTAAACAGTGGTGATGAAACATGACAAAAAATGCCAAATGTTTAGCACTGATACGATGCCCAGACAGGTCTGAGTGACTTTGGCAGACAAGGGAGAGGGTGAGCTCCTTTTCTTTGCCATCACAATAACCCAGCGGCCTCACTAGAATCGTATCTGCAAGATCTCAGAACTAAGCAGGATGTCCTGTTCATAAATCAAATCCCAGCAGACCTCTCCCTCGACAGGCTTTTCCCTTCCTGGACTGGACTTTCTGGAAACTTAACATTTAAGATTCTAATCCTGCAAACATTCGTACGCGTGTTTTCCTACCTAGAGGCCCCATCACTGAAGTCAGATGCACAAACGTTGACCAGGAACAGATTTCGTAACGTTTCATTTCAGTGCATTACCTATTTCTAAACTAGTATCTGTATTTTTCCACATGACCTCATAACTCTGGGGCAAAAAGAGAACTGTAAACGCCCACTGAGTGACTTTACAATCAGTTGTCTCAGCTGCCTTGCCCTGTACCAGATTTGGGATGTGCCCTGTGGAGTACCTCAGATATAGCTCAAGCTGCTTGCACTTCCCTCCCTATTATTTAAGCAATAATAGCTGATGGGGAGGGTATTTCCTGAGAGTCATCTGGAGAAAATGAGGTCTCTGCCTCAGGCCCATAATTCAGCGAGGAATGTACTGCCAGGATGCCAGTCCCACCCTGTCCCCCTACGCTGGGCCCACCGCTGCTACAGCAAGTGGCTGCTTGGTTTGGGGTTTTCAGGTGCAACAAACACGTCAGACCTACATTCGTGTTTTCCTCGGCGAGCTGCTCCTCAGGTTTCCAGAGTGACTGGTGATTTTGGAGGTACAGAAAGCTGCTCCACTTCCAGGGGGAAACTTTGCCCCGAAGGGTCAGTGAATCACGGGATGTCAGGCTGCAGAAGGGGAGATGCAGGCAGTGTTCAGCAGACAAGACACACAGTCCATGCAGGGCTGCTCTCACGTGCCGTGTGTCGATTGCTGTGGTCTCCACAGCACACACAGGAAGATCTATGAGCAGCAGGGGCTGCACTCAGCACTTGAAAAATCTCTGCATTATATGGGAACAAATTTACCAATCCAGCTACACACTGGGGGTGACTGTTCTGAGCCATAAACTGCCATCCATAAGCTGAATTTCTGGTTACATTGAATTCCCAGAAAGCTGCACAGCAATCAGAGGCCACAGAGGAATCTGTGCAATTGTTTTATACCAGCATTTCTTTCACTGATGTGTTGTTCTTTGCTATTCACAGAACCATTTCTTGCTTAAAATTGTTATGACAGCAGGACTTATTCTTCTCAGCAGTTATACAAAAATATAGTTTCACATGCCTATACATATGTAGGTATATATCTTCTACTTTCTTTTTTTCTTAACAGAGAAATTAAATTTTTAAAAAGCCACAGGGATTTTAAAAACCTTGGATTCAAATCTGGAAAAATGGCAGTAGAGGATAAGCTGGGGAGCATTTTGTTAGCTTTATTCATGTGAACTGTGAGAAAGAGAAAATATTTTTTCAGGTCTGTACCTGTATGACTACAAATGATGCAGCACAGCTCTGGCAGCCTGCAGAGCTCATTGCCACAGGACAGCAGCCTGTTCTCAGGCTGGGTAGGATTGATGTGGAATATCTGGAGCTACGGGATATTCTCTAAAATCACTGCTTGCTGCTGCAAATCAGAACTCTTCTCCTAACTTTACCAGAGAGCTGCTGCCATCAGCAGAGGTTTCAGCTGCAAAGGTTCCTGTGGACACAAGGGCACCAGGACTAACAGGCCGTGGTTTCACAGCACGAGGCCATCAGCAGCAATTCTGGCTCGGACAATTGACACTGCCCTCCCTTCTTGTCCCCTGTGCCACCCCCTCCCACCACTGCTGTCCGTAGGGCCGCGTTTGGAACTGCCTTAGGGAATGGATCCGGCAGAAAAGCAAGCAGGGAAATTGCACAGAAGACCCACAGCAAAGAATCCTTGGGGTTTGACCCGGCTCAGGGGTCTTGGCAGCATTGGCCAAAAGCAGGTGGGCAGCACAGGAGGAGGCAGGTGAGCCCCAGTGTGAGGCACAGGTGAGAAGCTGAGGGCACCCAGCACTGGCTGTGCCGCCAAAGATGCCACAGTGCAAAAGCACAGCCTGGCTGAGCTCCCCTGGCCCACCAGGAACAGGGCAGCTGTACTTGGTGCCTCTCCTGAATGCCCTTTTGGCCTAAAACCACCAGTGTCCCAGGGATTCCCCGAGCCAGGTGCAATGTCTGCAACCCTTCTGGTGATGCTCAGTGGATTTCCCTCCACAAACTTGTCTAATCTCCTCCTGGATCCACACAAACTTCCTTAGCATCTGCAACACCTCCTTAAGGGAGAGAGCTGCTCCATCACCAAGTCACGGGATGGGAACAGCCAGTGGTGTGGCAGAGGTGGGCCCAGGCAGGGAACAGAGACTCCTGTGCCTCCTGGCAGGACTCCACAAGCTCCTGCTGAGGGCTGTGTGGCACAGACCAGGGGCAGGCTGGCCCCTCGCACTGGGCAGGATGGTGGGGGTTGCTGTGGGGCAGCAGAGACATCACTGCCTTCTCCTGGCAGAGCAGGAGGCAGTGGCCAAGGAATGTTTGTCAAAAGCCAAGGGGCCAGCTCACGCTCCAGAGCAAACAACAGGGCTCAGGAACAAGTGTTCTATCCCCCTCTTCTTCCTAAGAAAAGTACCTATTCCCCAGACTTTCAGCATTTTCCCTGAGAGCCTCTGGTGCTGTTCCCTGCAGGGGACTGGATTCTGGTTTATGGGTTGTGATTCCACCTGACAGAGCTGAGCCTGTCTGCACAGTCCCACCACATGGAAACAGCCTGCCTGTGGAAGAACTGCTCTTGCTGTTGCCTCAGTGCTGATTGACTGCACATTTTGGGTGGGAATGTGTGCTGCTACTGAGGTGAGTTATGGCAGTGTCAGGTTGTTCAGCATCCAGAGGGTTTTGACTTCTTGCACTTGCCACTTGAACAGCAAATCCTGGCATTTCACACTTCCATGGAACAAAACTTCAAGCCTTTTACAGAAGCTGAATTTTCAAAGAGGCCGAATCCCCTGCCATGACGA
Organism: Edolisoma coerulescens; assembly: GCA_013397115.1. Classification (NCBI taxonomy): domain Eukaryota; kingdom Metazoa; phylum Chordata; class Aves; order Passeriformes; family Campephagidae; genus Edolisoma; species Edolisoma coerulescens. The sequence continues at coordinate 559,853 of VWZW01002564.1, forward strand.
AACCAACAGCATTTCTATACTCACTTCAGTTTGTGTCTCTTTATTTGAAATCGCATCTACACCCTAGAGTGGCTGAAGCTCTGGATGTACAAATCAATTGAAACTGAGTCACTGGGCTTGATAAAAGCAAACAGACGTCATCATAACGGGAGTGAAGCCCTGCTTCAAGCCTCAACCACCCTGCTGAGTTACAAGATTAATTAGAGGAATGTATGAAACTGAAATGAATAAAGCAACCATTAAAAACGTTGCTAATATTTAAAGAAACTCGGCCAAAAAAAGAAAAACTAGCTAGTGGACTCATGTTTACATTGTAAAATGTAAATTTACTGTGTTAACTTACTCCAGAATGAACAAACAAATATTTTAAGCAGGCAAGAAAAAGGCACATACTTTCAGCAAACATTGACATCTTCTTACACTGGGGAAATTCTTGCCATGCTTAACCCAAGTGTGACACAATGCCTTGTAATAATTATCCATTACTGAAGCTTATCTGGACTTGCTGATAGCCTGGTGTTCCTGTAGCACATAAAGCAGTGCATATTTCACCCCATTTATCTTGGACACCACTGTATTTAATCCCTAGGAGGCCCAAGTGTATAAACCAAGAAACACTCGGGTGCTTCGAATGACTCACTTGGGGCTGCAGTCAGTCTTTGTAGAGTTGAAAAATCTATCAACTCAGATGGCTAAAGCAGTGAGTATTTACTAAATATCCATCTCAGGAGCTGAGGGTTTGGTCCCCCTTTTCCAGTCTCACCAACGGGAAAGTCACTGTAAGTGACTTCCCACAGATACTCCAAAAATTACCCAGAAAAAAGTCAAGGTTTCTTTTAAATCATTAAATCTGTGGTGTCTCACAGGCAGATTCTCCAATACTGCTGGGAAGTGGATCCTGTGCTGAGAATAGTAGAGAGGAAGGGTAGGTGGTGACAGAGAGGACAAAGCCTCTATCCAGGGAATCATAACACAATACAAAAAGTAATTATTGATGGTACAGGCTTGATTCAGTTGATAAGTTTCACCTCTTTCTGCCTTTTTTTCTTCAGAGAGCATTTACATCAGGTTTCATCAGTGGGCCTGTCTTTTATACTGATGTGGAGAAGGGATAACGCTTCCCACTCTCCACAATTCCTTTTATTGGGAATAGCCATTAGAAAGTACTATTTATCCTCTGAGCAAAAAAAACCCCTGTTACAAATTCTCAGCAGCAGAACCTGAAGGTCTTAATTTATTCATTGAGCCCTGGTCTGTAGCCCAAAAATTTAAGAATATTATTGGACAAGTCAAACAACAGCTGCACAGGGAACAATGAGGAGATAGGGAAGAGAGTAGTGAAGATAAACAGCCATGTTATATATACTCCTCTCTCTTTCAACAGATCCACATTTTCAAGCCACAGAATGCAATTTTCATGCTGTCTCTAGACATAAGGATAACTGCTCTTCAGGAGCTACTTTGTGTGTTAAACAAATATGACATTTACAGATTGTTTTCTCTCAGTACTTATTTGTTATGTCCTGAGCTAATGACCTTAAAAATTGCTCTCTCTGATGGCGTTAGTGTGAGACGATTTCCAAAAAGCATGAAATTGCAATAAACTGTCAAGTTTGCACAGGTGCACTGGAGATTAAGAGATCAGCCACAGAGCCATTAAGATCTATGGCAAAACGCCCAATGGGACCAAGATCAAACCTTTAGAGTGTTTTTAAAAATGTCATCATTAGGAGAAAGATGCCTTCCCAGGAGCTCCACATAATGCTGGATTTTAACCATACCTTCTGCAGTGCTCCTCTGAGATGGCAGCTGCTAGAATTTCCTATTAATCTCTGAATAGATGAAGCAAATATTAATTCTGCTGGAGCAAGGATCAGTGGCCCATCCTCACTGAGATACACTATAGAAGCCTTCAAATTCTTCCTCACCTGCAGGGAGGGGCACCTTAGAGGTGCAAGAAGCCCATCTGCACTCATTGCACAGGGACATATTTTTACCGACTATGAAAAACTCTAAGGAGTCAGCTCTTGGGAAAAATTTGTCCATCAAAAGGTGGATTTCTCACCAGTAGCTGCCCTCTCTGCAGTCACACAAGTTCCAATATTACCCCCCTACCTTTCCACCTAGAAGGACTCTGGCCCAGGGAAATTCCACTTGCTGGTGTGGCCAAGGGCAATGGTGATGCCCTGAGCTGCTGGTCTGCACAGAGAAGGTGGGGAAGGAAATCAGTTTTCAAAATCTCCCACTGCTGATACTTTCCTGGAAGGACAGGCAAGTTTCCTTTTAACTGCCTGGGAGTGAACTCCAGAGCATCTCAGCCCCATGGGCCAAGAGAAACACTCTGAGATGCACAGGCAAATGCAGAACCCTTGGTACAGCAGGAGCACAGGCAGAGATTTGCTTTGCAGTGCTCACACACGTGGTTGGCTCTGCCTAAGTGATAGGTGAGGAGCAGAGCGTTTGTAATGGCTTGGGAATGACTTTCAGTGCTTCTCATCTGGAAAATGGCATCATCAATGCTGAGGTTACGTTTTGCTTCAGTTCTCTGTTGGCAAACTCCCATTTCTGCCCTTTTGTGCTGTTGGCTTTGCTCTGTATCGTAAGTCTTACACCGCAAAGGAGAACAAAGAGAAAGAATAAAACCTAATCCAACTTTTTTCCCCAAACATTCCACATTGGTTTTCTCAAGAGAAAACCTGGGATGGTCACAGAAACCCATACCCTGTGTCACGCTGTTGAGCACATACTTTCAGTTAGTTCTTCAATTATTTTTGTAAGATAGAGAAGTCAGGCAGGAGGCGGGAAATGACCAGATCTGAGGGCGCACAAGCTCAGCAGGCTGAGTCACCCCTGAACCCAGCCAGCTGCCTGCACACAGCTCCCCTGCTGCTCAGCTGCACATTAGTTCTGGCTTTGGGCAGAAATTCTGTTAAACAGGACATAATAGGTGCTACTTCTGTAGCATTTCATTGCTGACGTTGTCCTGGCCCGCTGTGGCACAGGCCCTGGAGCCCTGCAGTTGATAGTTGGCAGGGCATGGTGCTGAAGGTGCTTTCTGCAAGCCCATCACACAACTCCAAATCAGAGCAGCATCAGGTGCTGCTGACAAAAGACAGCTCTATCCCAGCCAACACAGCAGTTCCCAGTCTTTTCCAATACAAAATCTCATACACATCTTCTAGTGCTTAATGGCTATGGGAGGAAAGAGCAGTACAGAGGAAGATGCTTGTCTTTATGGAAAAGAGTAAAAAGGGCAAGAAATGCAAAAATATTTCCCTCCTCAGACAACTATGAGACCTTCTTCCCTGTCCCTGTTGTTGTATCCTCGGCCTTGGCTACTATTCTGAATTCAAGGACAGTGAGATTTTCAAGGTAAAAAAAAACAAAGCATCCCCTGCAGGGCAGAGGAAGGAAGGGAACCACAGCGAGCTCCTGGGAGAGGGTCCAGATAAACAGAAGCTCACGCTTACCTGTCTGCCTGCCTTCCTCTCTGCAGGCTGTGGCCATGGGGCAGACAGAAGGCACCCTGCCACAGCTGGGCAGCTCCTGGTGCCCCGGCCCTGCTGCTCAGGACAGGCCAGGAAACTACAGGCAGCACTCTGGTTGCTGTTGCTGCTGTTTTCCCTTCTCCTCCTCCTCCTGCTGCTGCAATCCGTGCTCATTGCTGATGCAGAGAAGCTGAAATATCAGCCTGGCTGGTTAAGACAGGCCTTGCAGCCCCTCAGGGGTAGCATCACTGCAGCTTCCCTGCTGCCAGTTGATCAGACACACCGTCCAAAGGAACCAGCAGCTCAGCAGGATGGGGAGGTTACTCCCTGTGAAAGGAAGGAAGGAATGTTTGGAGACCTGACCGGGGGATGAGGTGCAGGGGCAGCACTAACACAGGCTGTGCCTGTTTGAAGGCCTGGGAGATGCTGATCCACAGGCAGAACAATGCTGTGGACTCAAGCAGCTTCTCCAGGCTCCCACTAGCAGCAGGAACAGAACACATGGGACATTTTCCAGTTTCTAAGACACACTCCAAATCTTAGGTTGCCTGCTCCTTGACTATACTTTTCATTTTCCAGAGAAGTTGAGCTCTTCAAGAATGAACAGATTCAGTATTCCAAGAGCATCCAGCCAGGATTCCCCCAGGGGAGGGAAGGGAGCCAGCTCTGCCTGTGCTGCAGCAGGAATGAGAGCACAGCACACTCAGGTCCCCTCAAAGCCTGGCCCCCAGGCAGTGCAGCCACTGACAGTGGTTTCTGCTCCTGGGACAGCTCCCCAGGGAACAGACCTACCTCTGCCCTGTTCCGAAGGATAAGGACGAGCTTTCCTTGGCTAACTGCTTATCCCTCCCCCACCCTCATTTCCTTTCTCACTTCCTCCATAAACAGAATCTCCTTCTTTCTACGTCACTGTGCTTAAGGGCTGAGTCCTTGGAAGCAAGCTTCTTTTTTCTCTTCCTCTTACCTCCAGAATGCCCTTTGTCCTTTTGTCTTCCCTCAAAACCTCCGGAAGGGATTGTTTCATTCTCATTTAGGATTTTAACATCTTATTTAGGATCTTTGGATCCTCATTTAGGATCTTAGCAGTATCCCGTCTGGACAGGCAGAGGAGCACAGGCCTGGAGAACTTCTCCCTCCCATAATTTTCAGTTGTGAGAGCAGGAGCACTGTGGGCAATAGAGGAGCTGCTCCTTTTGGCTCCTTCCACATTAAGCTTTCATAGCATGAGCCCCAGAGAGTTCACCCAAATTCAGTCTGCTGTCAGCAAGCTGGGCTGCAGAGAGACAGGAGCAGCAAGCCCAGGGCCTCCTTTTCCATGAGGCTCTTTCTAACCTGGCAGGAGCAACATCTCCTGGGCTGGAAAGGACTTGTAGGAGTTAAGATGGGTCCTTTTAGCATCTTGCAGGGGTCTCAGTCATTGCCACAGGAGGACTATCAGGACAGCAGAAGCCATATCACAGCCACACAACCAGCTGGAAGCAGGACTGGGTATCCTCAACACCTCAGGCTCCCTCCTCTCTTTCCCTCAGCCACTCATTACTTGGACTACAGCATTATCCTCCCTGTGCCTGCCAGACACTTTACTTACTTACACCAAAGACTTTTGCAATCCAAGTAAAAGTGGTCAGACCAAGGCAGAAAGGAGGGGAGTTACATGAAAAGAGAACTGATTTCATCAGAAAAAAATCTGATGATCAGAAAACTGATTTGGAGGACTGAACACTCCAGCACGCTCCCTCTGAAATCAGGAATGCTCCAACAGAAGCTCAGCCCCTGAGCAAATTTGCTCCACGTGGCTTACCTGTGTACACAGGAGGTCTGTGGCTGCACAGGGAACTGAATCCACATCCCCTGAGTCCCAGATAAGCCCAGCAGCTTATCTCAGGCCCCAGGGCTGCATCTCCTGCCCCAGCAGGAGCCGTGGAGACAACATCTCCTGGCCACCAGTGGAGCAGAAGCTGTACAATCTTCTTGTGCTCACAGAAACTGAAATGCAGGTCTAAGAAACCAAAATTTAATAGCAGCAGGGCACTTCAGAGGAAATGCTTCATTTGTGTGGTAATGTTTCCCTTTTTTTTGGTGGCATTATAGCAGTGCCTCAGAAACATTTTCCTGCCCTTCCCTCTGTTCTCCTCTTGTGCCAGCTTTATCAGTGAGAAGGTTGCCAGTGGGTCAACCCCTGCCGTAGACAGGCTGTACAGTAGAAGCTTCCTATCACTACAGAACACTCCATTACAATTAAAAATTAATGGCAAATGCACTCTCTCCCTCTCTCAGCCCTGAGAAATGTGTATCATTCTGGGGACAAAAGCCTGTGGGATACCAAACGCTTTCCGTTCGAAGCTCTGTGGCAGCTCCCTCATCAGCGTCGCGGTGCTCTCATGCTTGTAATCTGCCCTTGAAACCTCGCCTCTCCCTCGGCCACTGACAGCAGCACTATTGTTTTTAGCAGCTCAGCTTTTCAGCTGACTTCAGGATCCCCAGAGGCCATCCCTTTTTTTCTGACTGCGCTCCAGATTGCCATCAGTGCACATGAAATGACTCCAGCACCGTTTGGTCCCTTGCCATTAACAGCCAAGAGGGCACCTCCTTTCCCTTGGCTTCCTTACCCAGGATCTGTCTGCTTCTGGCTGAGCTGCCTGGGCACTGGAGACACTGGCTGTGCCTGACAAGCAATCTCTGAAGGTTTCCGGGGCAGTGTTACACTCTGTCAGCGTTGTTAGGGCTGAGCAGGGCTGCGCAGGATCATTGCTAGAGAGGCTTCCTGAAGGGGCTTCCTCACTGGAATGTGGGTGACTCACCGCACTCAGCCGCTCTTGTCTCAAAGAGATCACGCTCCTGCTGCACCAGGGCAGCGATGATGTTTGTGAAAATCTCTAGGAAAAAACAGTTGCTGCAATAGAAAGGAGAGAGAGGATGTTCGGGAAGAGCAGTCGCCATCAGTAGCTTCTTGCTGCTGAACCATTTCCGAGTGCATGGAGAGCTCTGTGTCCCTCTGCGTCAGCCACGGGATGATGCATCCGCCGCATTTCCCAAAATGCAGCTGCACCCAGCCAGGCTGTGGAGTGCAGAATACAGTGATAAGAGCATGTGTGTTTCCGTGTGTGCCTGCTGGGCAGCTTGCAAGCCCTATGGAGTCTGCACATGTGAAGCAGAGTAACCACCATGCTGTGGGTCCATTATGTGTTACAGATCCCACAGAAGTCCTGTTTTCCCTGTGAGCAGCTCGGCCCACACACTCCAGGGTCAGCAAGGGCTGCCAGGGGACCCACAGAAAGGCCAGCAGGAGGGCCTGCACTTGGGTTTACAGTGGCTGGCTGTCCTTCAGGTTGGCCACCTTGTCCTTTGCCCAGATTCATTCCTTGGAAAAGGCATCCCACAAAATGCCAGCTCCACTTCCTGGCACAGGCAAGGCCCTGGTGCTTTCGGTCACCTCTCTGAAGTCAGGCAGCTCAGGACACTCATCCAGGACCATGTATCCCAGTGGCCCCCAGCCTGAGCACAAACATGCTGCCCCACTGCTGGGAGAAGAGCCTGGAGCACTGCTGAAACCCTGGGCATGTCTGCCCCAGCCTGCTCAGCCCTGCCTCCAGGGGCATCCTCAGAGACTTCAGTCCCCCTCAGCGATGACTCCCAGCCCACTCTTAGGCAGCAGGGCCCAGCCTGAGAAGGGAGAAGCTGGAGAGGGAGTCTTTGTCAGGAACTGTAATGATAGGACAAAGGGGAATGGGTAAAAATTGAAAGGGGAAACTTAGGTTAGATATTAGGAAGAAATTCTTTACTGTGAGGTTGAAGAAGCCCCATCCGTGGCAGTGTTCAAAGCCAGGCTGGGCAAGACCTTGAGCAACCTGGTCTAGTGGGAGGTGTCCGTACCCATGGCAGGGGGTTGGAATGAGATGATCTTTAAGGTCCCTTCCAACCCAACCCATTTGGGATTCTCTGAGATTGATCTGGACACCACAGATCCTGCTCATGAGGAAGGTGTGCCAATCCAAGAACTGAGCTTTTTTTCCTACATTCTCCATTGTCTGTTTTGTGCGAGTTCAGGGTGACTGCTGCACTTTATTTGACCCCGGTGGCGATACAGCCACAGAAGGAGGGAGGGATTTATCTCTGCAGAGAGCTTCAAGCAGCTCACCTGCTCTCCTAACACCCAGCCCAATCCCCTGCCTCAAAGCAAGACTCAAAGTTCAAACTTTCCATACAAGTTCAAAGCAAGACTCAGGTGGCACAAAAGCCACTTAGGCAGCTCAGAGCTGACCTTCTCCATCCACCCCAGGTCACACAACCCCTTCCCCTCCCCAGCCCTTGCCCTCAGTGGTTGCTGCCTCTCCCACCTGCAGCCCAACAAACACATGCACTGGGAAGGACTGAGCACCTGGCATTTGAAGTGCTTTCACTGCAGTCACGCCCACAGTAAAAATTATAGTTCCCATAAATGACATGTGCAACTATCACTTGGTCAAAGTCTTTTCAAGGTTTCCGACTGAGCAAGTTATAGGTTGTAAAGGTCATAGTAAAGCATCGGAGAAGTTTAAATCTGTACGACCTCGAGAGCTCTCTAATGACTTTTTATCAGCTATAACTCGGAACTCACGTATTCGAGCAGCAACCAGCAGTTGCAAAAGTCCCTGCATACAAACCAGGAGGATTCCAAACAACACAGACACGGCCAGATGCAGCTGCAAATGAAATGCTATGAAGAGAAATGAAGGGGCAGCCATGCTTGGCATAGCTCATAACTTGTAGTACAAGCACTGGGCAGGGATAACAGAGCAAAGAAGGGGTTCCTTATTCCCCAGGAAAACTCCTTTCTCCTCACTTCTAGCATCCTGGCAGGACTGGAGGCAGTAGAGGAGATGAATCATACGATATTTGCAAGACTTGTAAAATCTTATCAATTCTGAAGTCCAATTTGTGCTAATCAGTACATATCACAAGTGCAAATGATAACTCAAAGGACCATCTAAATGACTGGTGCAACCAGCTGAAACTGAATCATCTGAAAGTTCACTTGTGGCCACAGGACCAAATTGTCACATATCCCATTCTTTCTCCCATTCTTCCTTAAAAAGGACTTATTTCCCTCTCTCAAGCAACCGTAACAGGATGGTGTGCCTTGAGCTCCAGTTCACTGCCTTTCTCATGAGTGCTGGGAATGGGCCAGTGTCCTCACATAACCAAACACCACCTTCCCTCAGGACAGCTGTTCCCACCCAAGCTCTCACAGTGCCCTTCAGAGACGCCAGGCCCCCGCTGCTGCCATGCCTGTCCCTCAGCACAGGGCACAGAGCCACCTGGGGCCTTGCTTTCTTCTCCTGAGGTCTGCCAGTTCCTTTCCAGCCAGCTCATGGTCCAGGCCGAACACCGGCCCAAGATACCACACAAAGAACTGATGGGGCAGTACATTACACAGCTAAACTTCTTAAGCTGCAGGAAGTAAGTTTAGGGGATCCTCACTTATTTTTCATTTGCATCTAATTTACCACCACCACCAGCTATGAAGAGCCAGTATCTCTGTGGAGCATCAGCAAACAGGCATCATTCCAGGGCTCTGTACGGTGTATATGGAATGAAAGGAGCCAAGTTCACTTTTAATTGTGCAGCTGATACTGTGAACTTTCTTCTACAAGTTGTTAAAACAGATTTTTCATCTTTTGAGACAGCTTAGCCTAAGAGTCAAATTTTACTTTCAGTTATACGGGTTTAAGTCTGGAGTAACCGATAATCCCAAAGCAACACCAAAGTCACGTTTTCTCCTCCACTGAAACTCTGAGATTGTGCAACAGAGGAAATGGCAAAGCTGGAGTAACTCTGGACTTTGAACAGAGCTACTGAAACTCGTGCTTTGACTGTGTGAACCCCCTTTACTCCTGCAAGCTAGCAACCCAGTTAATCAATTAAGTAATGCAGTTAATCAATTAAGTACTTCAGTTAATCAATTACTACACAGAAGAATCCCAACTTTTCAACAGGATCCAGAAAAAGCAACACTCCAAAGCCAGTGTTTTTTACAGCACAGGCTGAACTCTTGATTTTAAACCAATAAAGCTTCCTAGTGGTCCAGAGTTTTAGAATTAGGAAAATCTGAAGCAAAATAAAAACTGAGATTTACAATGCACATGTTGACCAGTCTTTAACTGCATCAGCTCCTTGTGTCATGCTGTGTCCTGTGTGCCACCCATTGTTCAACTTCACACATAAAACTTTGGCACACTCTGAGTTTTCAGAGTTTCTGTTATTCAGAGACTTTCTTTTATTCATAACCTGTCAAAAAAAGATGTCTTCCAGGGGAAAGGGGGGCTCAAAGGAGATCCACAGTCACTTAATAGCCTAATTTCTAGCACTAACTACATGAAGACAAATTAGGCCTTCAGACACTCGTCTCTTCCAACAGGGATCTCTCAAGCTTATCAACACACAGGATTATAAAACACTGTCTGCAAACAGCAGGGCAATCTGAAAACTTGCTCTTGTCTATTACTGCAAAATAGACACCAAAGGGTAGGATCCACCTCACCTAATTTCAGCCATCTAAATAGCTGGCATCTCGTCTCAACAAGTCACTGCAGCTTCCTCTACAGCCAATAGCATGACATTCTCACCTATTTTAGGATGGAAAAAGGAACAGTAAAGAAGGCACTGATGCTGCTGATGAGGGAGAACAGATCAATAGTTTATGACAGATGCCAAGGTCTGGGAGAGTCCCACCATGGCATGTCCAAGAGTATGCACAGGGTGTAACAGATTCCTGTGTGGAAAGCTGCAGGCTACACTCCACAGCAAAAAGGTTCAAATAATTATACACAGCCCTAGACCTGGAGAGGAGCAGGAGGGGCTGGTCCCTGGCTCCATCAAATGGGGGATTAGGGAAGGAAGGAACCTGAAAAACAGCAAAATGATCTAACAGCTCATCATGCAATCTGCAACTACTAATGTCCATTTCATTTCACTAAAACATTTAGGTATGAGACACCTTGAACATTTCAAACACTCTGGAATGTTAAAGGGTCAGGCTTATCCCTGGCTTCTATCCACTCACCTTGCTTCAGCACCACGTGTCTCCAGTGACACTTTTTTCCCCCAAACCAAGAAGTATTATGAATTCGCTTCCCTGTGATAACAAGTTTCCCTCAAATGCTGTCTTTTTCTTTTCCATCCACTCAATTAATTGTGAACACCTAGAAAAAGCAAGCTTAGGGAAAACACACTTTCCTAGAGAACTGTTTGACATAAGTTCTTCTCTGATGCTTCTGATACTTTTCTTCTCCAGTATTTTTAAATATTCACTGTATTTCACAGATGAGGTGACATTTTCTTATTTTTCGGTCTTGCATAATGAAACACTTTGTACAGAAAAAAAAACCTTCTCGAGGTTGGTGGGTCACTGATGATTTGGCTCTGAAGAAACAGTCCTGGCAAGCTACACCTGAAAATAAAGTCGTCTGGGAGACATTGAAAGAACTTATCATCAGTTCTGAGCAGCTTGCTGGGGAAAACTGTATCTCAAAGCACCTATTTGAGCATAGCTGACCATACCAGTGGACAGACAATTACGATGACCAGTCCTGAAGTTTTGTTTCCTGATTTCACGTGGAAATGAGGTGCAGGTACACTGCCAGTCCCTCTCGTAAGGCTGAATTTGTCAGTGGCCCACCACCACAGTTTACTGACCTAGCCATGAGCATCTGTGTCACCTCAGCTCGTGCACACCACACTGACCCTTGGAAGGTCTTGGTTTCAGGCTGGGAAGGGCAGGGAAATTTTCAAGAAATATCTCAAATCCACAGGACAGGAGGCTACATCAGTTTTTCTACTTGCAGAATTACTTTTTTCTTTTCCTGTTATTTACTGGCTTCCAAAGTTTGATGAAAGACCTTCATGAGCAGATAACAATTCAATGCAAAGTGGATGATGCCCTTCAGTGTTTCTCAAAACTGAACACTTGCATGAGTTGATATTCCAGGAAACTACCAATTATAATTTTGATCCCTTTAGGATTAAACTCTAGGAGGATTAACTAGGATAGCAAGATAAGAAAACAAATCCAAAGAAAGCATACTTTACAGAAGATTTAAAGCCTTCCACAAATCTGCACTTGGTAAGTTCAGTGTAGTGTTGAATCAGACATGGCAGAACGCCGTGCAACCCACCCATGTATGTGAGATCTCAATCTTCATTCTACAGCCCCAAACCAGACTGTTGCCATCTGCAGCATCTGAGCCAAGTAATTTCAAGCTGATTTATTACATTTCTAACTCTGAACATCCATCATTCTGCAAACAGCCTAAAGGGAGATGCCCTATACCTTAACTCACACATTTTACAACAGTCTCCCTCTAAAGCTGTCTGCCAATCATAATATTTCAATCCCATGAAGCTTACTCTGTGTTTTCTGTAATTTGAAGTTCACATTATATTTTGTTAATACACTGGGCTCCCAGATGAGGTGCAATAACTTTAGTATGGAAAAAGGTGCTACCACAGCACTGCACTTCTCGTTTGCTGTTCCCGTGAATAGCCTCACTTAACTGGCTCCATTTCTGACATCACAGAAATGAACGCTGTTTTTTTCTAAAAACATTACAGATTCTACCAATACCCAGCAGCAAGTGTTTGTATTTACCCCTGAAGTAAGCAAGCTGTACTCTGAAGCTCCAACAAACCCCATGATTGTGAGGGGATGTGATGCTGCTCACAACAGAGCAGCAGCTCATTTTAGCCTCTTCAGCACACAACTGGGTACCACGGACAACAGCAATTTATTTCCCTTCTCAAGGCTTTTCTAAAAACAATAGCCCAGTTTCTGGCATGCCTGGCAGCCACAGACTGGCTTGACTTGCAGTTAAGAGTGAATCCGAATACAAATTTTGAAAGCAGAATCCGTTTACATGCCACAGAATTTCAGTTTTATTACAATAGAAAGAGAGAGGTGAGAAATAACAATAAAACTGGAACTTGGGGTGCATTCTAACACAGAAGAGTTATGTAAGGCAACAAAGTTTTCCTCACAGTACAGTAATTCTTAAGGATGGACCAAAAGGATTATTTACCACTGCAATGAACTGTTATCAATGAATGAGAGTATTTTACAAACACACAACATAACCTGGACCATTTTGGAAACCCATTATCAATAAAATTCTGCTCAAAGAAATTAAGCCTGTCTCATCTCTACCAGATCACCCAAGGTTTTATTCGGGCAGCTAAAACCCAACAAGTTTTCCCAGCTACGATTTTAGTTGGGTTACCTAACTCCCAAAAAGGATTTTGACAGCGGAACTTAGGCAGACGGGTTTTTTTTTGCAGTCCAGCCCATCTCCAACAACTCTTGCAGCATAAAAATATAGGAAAGACGTAATCATTTGGTGCCGTAGAGCTCTTCTATGCTTCGTACTCAAATATTTTAAGATCCTCAAGTAGTTCTTTAGCGAGTGCCTGCAGCTCTGCATTGCGGCTCTGGGACAGGGCGACGATGCGCTGGAAGGGCAGCGTCTCGCGCACCTCGGCGCCCGACCTGGCCAACACCTCTGGCTCCAGGAGCACCGACTGCAGGAGCCGCAGGGCCTGGAGGCAAACCTCAGTGTCCGGGTCTAAAAGCAGGGAAGAAAAGCATCCAGTGCTCGTTAGGAGCGAGTCTGAACGGATCCACCAGGCAGACAGGGAACAACGGAAGTGCCGTAATTCCCAGATGCCGTTTGCTGCTGGCTGGCTCTAGGAGGTACCTGAAAACCACATTTTTGTCCTCCCTCAGCAGCTTCTGCCCAGCAGTGTTTGCGAGGGAGAGATAACCAGGAACCTTTCTCTTGTTTTTCAGATGTTGAAACTGCTGTAAACCAGGGAATTTATCAACCTGAATTTATCCAGCCAGTGCCCAGGATGTACTGTTGGATGCAATCCAATTTAAGAGCAGAACAAACTGTATTCCATGATTATTCATACTTAAAAAACAAACAGACTAACAAATCAAATCTGCAGTAAATCATCAGGCTTTTCTTCAATTTCTTTTTATAGGAGGCTTCAGATTTCTTCAAAGCTCAATAAAATATTAATCTTTATAAAACTTTCTAGCAACCACGTATCAACCTTCCAAGTGTTTAATTCAGTCTGCACAGAATTGAAATGGGCATTGAAGCACTGCTGCTCAGGAGCATGCCAGGGAAATGCAGCAAAGACCTTTGACTGACTTAAGCCAGGAAGACATGTAATAACTCCACTGCTAAGAACACAGGATGCATTTTTAATTACTGAAACATTTAGGAGCATTACATTTTAATCATTTGCAACGGCCCATTTGCATTTAGTGGTTTATGGCTTTATCAAAAGCATGTGGTAGAAAGACTTCCCTATTCTGCACATTCCAAATGAAAACATCTAATATATTTTTATAGCTGAAGCAGTTATTTGTCCCACGTGCCATGCATTTTTAATGTGGTTTTCATTAGCATACCTAGTCTTCAGCAAGCTTTTGATAAAGGGTTGTGCAGAAAGGTTGAGAAAATTAATTCAGATCACTTTGAGCACAAAAGCACCAGAGAGACCAAAATCTCACTGAAGGAGCATAAAACCAGTGCAGTGATGAACCAGAGTGCACTGAGTTTGGAAGAAGCATTTGGTGGGGCTGAGGCAAGTTCTTCCCACTCCTGGCTTATTTCACACATAACAATGGTGACCTGAAAAAGGACTGAGGAGAATTATTCATTAAAGCATAAGGGTTGAAAGCACCCAGGGGGGCAGAGAACAGGATGTGATGGACAGTGAAGAAGACTCTAGTTTCAGCATGAAACTCACTGCTGAGATGGGGATTTTTAAGTAATTCCCAACAGCACAGGGCTGAAGTACAATATTAAAGTTTGTGACATCTGCTCTACACCCAAAAGCCAGGCACTCTCTCTCTCTTCCTCCATTGTCCATCATAAATGGAAATAATCAAGTGTTAACCTGTTAAGAAAGGAGTTCTACTTTCTCCTGGAAAACCAGCAGAGTGGGGTATAATCTGAGGACACAGGTATTGTCCAAACCCAAAAAATAATGTGCATTTTCTCCTTTTCTGTGCAATGAGAATCCTAGCTGTTGGGCATGCTGGACAATTTTAAACATGTCAAATCAATAAAAACCCAGTGACTGGTGCTGCACACCCATGGCACAGCCACTGCTATTGCTGACACCCGGGCTGAAGGCTCTAAGGAGTCTCTTTCCATCACCATCTCCAGCAGTACCTGCAGGTGCAACTTTCTGAGTGATGAGCAGTCATAACACATGGGGAAATGCTGCAGCTCAGCCTCACTGACAGCAAGACTTTGTGTCCAATTTCCTGGGCAGCAACACTTCAGTAAATCCTTTGGAAAAAACCTGGGTGCAAGTTTTGGCTTTCAGATTTATTCTGACCTAATCAATACATGAATAAAAGCCTTGAATTCGTCCTCCCTTCCCTTCCTTTTTTGCCTCCATGCCTTCCACATTGTATGTTTTTTAATGCCTTTTTTTTTGCCAGATATAATATTCAAACTCTGCATGCATCACCTCCCCCTTTCTCTGTACTTTGTATTGTTCTACATTTATTCTTTAGAAATAGCAGCCACAAACTACAGCCCAAAGAGGTAAGAAGAAAGAAGCTTTGGGGAGTGAAATCTATGTAGTTCATTTACAGTCTTCCTCTGTGTGACATTATTCCTCCATGAAATAAAGCCACTAATACTTTTAATGGCTTGCAGTACTGCTGGGAAGCTTCATATATGTAAGATGAAAAGAGCTTTGTTATTAATACAGGAATCAATAGTATTATTATCTGCAAGGGTTTAAAGGCTGTAGAAATTAAAGAATCGATCAGGGAAGAAGCCTTAGCAGGGGAGCCAAGAAAATGAGGATCTGTAGGAGATCAGGAAATGATTTCCAGCTTGACGAACAAGAACGTTTTCCAGTAAGAGCAGAGAGGTTCTAGGAAGAATCTCCAGCAGCAGCCAGGGAAGCTCAACAGCTTGAGTCACTCAAATGAAGAACAGATTAGGCACGCGGGCATCCAGCAAAGGAAGGAAATGATCCTGCACCAGAAGATGACTTAATACACATTTAACCTCAGATTGCCATTGTTTTGAATGTATTCTGAGATGTTCTGAGTTAAATAAATACATATGCCTTAAAATACACTCCCTTAGGATTACATGTGGTTTTGAGAATACTACTTACTGAGGATAATCATGTTTCCTAAGAGGATTTAAAAAAAAAATACCAGAGAAATCTTTCTCTTGTCTCCAGTATCATTAGGGACGTTTTCTAAAAACCCTGTCTACAAAGCACTCAGAGAAATGTAAGGAATCTTCATTATTCAGCATTATATTTATGTCAACAGCTTCCAGATTTAGTCATTTCTACACTAGCTGAGTAACACATTGTTTGTACAAGATCAAAAAAACCCTTTTTAGCTGTAATCAAATCACTGCATCACATCCTCCCAACCACCAGCACACACATCTCCAATTACAATTCCAAAACTATCACCATTATTTCTGGAGAAGAGGGGGAGAAATCAAGCTGCTTGCCTCAGCCAGGATCACAGGCGTAGCACAAACCTACCACCATCGTAAAGTGCTGATATAATTTTACCAATGTGTTGAAACTGCTGGAGTTTGCTGACGTCCTGCAAGCTGCCAGCTCAGTTTGATGTCACTGGCTTTCAGTCACTGACAAAAGGTTGCTGATAATGTGGATGGATTTTAGTCACATCTGTCATTAGCACCAGGCTCTCAGATGAACTGTCCCCTACAGCAGTGTTTAAGTAATTGCATTGCATCAGTGCTGAACAGCTTATCCACAACTGGCTCTGAGCTGTGTGAACTCAGTTTACACGTGGCCACACCATCCCCTGGCCACCTGAATGTAAGATTTATTGCCAGCACACTGTTTACAGCTGTGCCTGTGTGCAAGAGCACAGAAGTTCACAAGGCCAAGTGCAAGGTCCTGCACATGGGTCGGGGCAATTCCAAGCACAAGTACAGGCTGGAGGATGAAGGGATTGAGAGCAGCCCTGAGGAGAAGGACTCAGGGGTGTTGGTGGGTGAGAGGCTGGAGATGAGCTGGCCATGTGCACTGGCAGCCCAGAAAGCCAAATGTGTCCCAGGCTGCATCCAAAGCACCGTGGGCAGCAGGGGAGGGGGGATTCTGCCCCTCTGCCCACTCAGGTGAGACCCCACCTGCAGAGCTCCCTGCAGCCCTGGAGCTCACAATATAAGGAAGACATGGATCCGTTGGAGTGAGTCCAGATGAGGGACATAAAGGTGATCAGAGGGCTGGGGCACGTCAGCTATGGAGACAGGCTGAGAGAGCTGGGGCTGTTCAGCCTGGAGGAGAGAAGGCTTTGGAGAAACTTTAGAGCCTCTTCCAGTGCCTAAAGGAGCTACAAGAGAGCTGGAGAGGGACTTAGTACAAGGGAATGTGGTGTCAGGGAAAGGGGCAATGGCTTTAAACTGTAAGAGGAGAGGGGGTTAGATTAAATATTAGGAAGAAATTCCTCACTATGTTTGTAAAAAGTTACAAGAGAGAAGCTGTGGATGCCCCGTCCCTGCAATTGTTCAAGTTCAGGATGGATGGAGTTCTGAGCAACCTGGCATAGTGGAAGGGTATCCCTGCCCACAGCAGGGGTGTTGGAACAAGACGCTCTTTAAGATCCCTTCCAATTCAAACCATTCTATGACTTTACAATTTCAAAAGCTTCCTACCACTGCTGTAGAGATCTTTCAATTAAATTCCTGTCTGATTCCAGCAGGAAGGAGCAATCTGCTGCTCAGCCTTTCCTTGTAATGAGCCTGTCAGACTACCTGTGTTCACAGCATATTTAACAGAGACAGCCATGGCCACGGCTTCCCCCGTGTAACATCCCTTTGCATTGCCAGTGCTGGCAGGGCTGAAGCAGCATCTGCAGCAGCAGAGTTTCCCAGACATTTCTATACTGTTTGTAGGTCTGAAGAGACAAGAAATGTTGCAGTAAAGATGCTCTGAGGGGAAGGAGCAGGGAGGACACCAGAGCAGAAAACAAGACCGAGCTTTGCTGCTGCAATTCTTACAGACACAAATGCACTTTCTCTCTGCAAAACTTTTGCCCCAGCTCCTGCGTTACAGCTGGGTTTCCTTCAGTCTCCTCCCTGGCTGGGTGGCTGCTCTCACATGGAGTTCAGCTAAGGATAATCCCCCACTCTCCTACAGACACGTTTGTCATGCTTCTACCAGGGAAATCCTTGAGAGAGACTCCCAGGATCCAAACTGAAGCAGCAATTCAGTCCCAGTTTGCCTGCCAGGGGCTGCAAGGGAACAGGAGTTTGCACAGAGGCCGCTCTGTAGCTGGTGGGTAACATTGTGCTCCTCACAGAACATCAGTCTGCACGAGCTGCTAGGCAGGGCAAGGACCTTGTCAAGAAGCTCCTGCTCAGATGGCAAGGACAGCCCAGAGCTCCATCCGAGCAAGCAGCTGAGTATGGAAAAGTATGAGGATGGAAAAGGGCAAACATTCCATGAGACTTGCCCTGGCCACTCTTCCAGCCTCCCAGACAACTGAGGCTCAGGGGACTCTGCGTCAGAGCTGACATCCCTGCATTTACCAAAATGGACGTGGTCTTAAAGGGCAATCCTCTTCTTAAGATTAATGTCATCATCTGAAGAACAGCATGAAGATGAGTCAGGGAAGGTTTAGGCTGGACATCAGAAGGTTTCCCATCCAGAGGGTGGCTGGGCACTAGAATAAGCTCCACAAGGAAGCTGTCACAGCCCAAAGCCTGCCAGAGCTCAAGAAGCATTTGGACAACATTCTCAGGCACATGGTGGGATTCTTGAGATGTTTTGTGGGGTCAGGTGTTGGACTCGATGATCCTGATGGGTCCCTTCCAACTCAGAATACTCCATGGTTCTATGAAAAGAGGATGAAATTGTTGAGCACTTGAAAGACTGGTGACTGAGGTTTTGATTTATGAGCCAAGATTTGTTTTAATACAGACATCAGTTTATAAATATGATGGCTCTGTTTGTCCAGATGTTTTTTAAATAACATGCTCCATGCAAATAACCTGAAATTTCAAAAGCTCTCACAGCCATAACAAATTCAGACAGAAGAGCAAGGCATTAGAAACCTTCAGAGTTAGTAATGAAAAGCAAATATTGAGGGTGCAGGCAGCAAAGTGAGAATGTGCTTCATGCAAGCATTTATAATAGAGACCATCATTTGCAAAGAATTTGGATAAACAAGGTTGGATTTCCACATGGAACTGTGGTGGAGGAAACTGAAGGGCAAGATCTAGAGTTAGTCCTACTTCTCTTTTTGTGTTTTGTTTAATGAAGTATCTGGAGCAGTCTCCCAGCTATGGACAAGAAATGTCACTGACATGTGTCTCTGAATTCCATACTTTCTCAAGTATCCGAAAAAGGCAATTTTTTAAACTGAATTCAAAGAAAAGGAAAGTGGGGAAAACCAAAATAAAGATACACAATAATAAAAAAACCCCAACCAACCAAAAACCCCCACTCAAACAGAGAAAGTAGAGAAGAGCCTAGACTCCTTTTCTCCAGCACTCATTTGTTGGCAGATGTTCTGCATGATCAAAAATGAAAAGCATTTAATTAGTCTTTATTATTAATACCTGAGCTAACTGTTACTTCTTATTTTTCAAGAGATCCTTGTCAGAGAAATGTTCCAATCCACTTCTTTGGGAGTTACAGAATGGAGGTCTTATTGCATCTTTAGATGGAAACACCAGAAAAAAAACAAACTGACAAATCTCAGGAGGATTTCTACCCAGTATGATATAGGCTTCTTTTTCTGTGGCTGAGGACAGGGCTTCTTTAAATCTGAAAGTTATGTGAAACCCTCAGCCAGGACACCAACACAGGGACAGCAGCTGATGCAGGAAACTAAAGCTGCCTATTTTGTCCAAGATGGGAACAGCTGCTCTGCAAACAAATGGTGCTGCACAAGAGGAGAACTCTATTGATCCCACAAGCTGCTCCATGGACAGAAATCTGAGTCATCATTCATGTGCTCTATGCTGGCACCAGGCTGAGAAAGTGTAGGCAGGCACAGCTGATACCTACACAGAGGATTCAGTAATCAGGGTTGGTTATTAAAGGGTGTCCATCTTTTAGACAGTTTTAAAAAGGCAGAAAAAAAAGGAAGAAAAAGACAGCCCACCTCATAAAGTGCAAAAACTAGAGATCTGCATGATCTTCAAAAATTGTCTCAAACATGTGGTCTTCTCCTATGATCAGTACAGCCTCCAGCAGAAAGAGCTATTAAGAATTCTTGTTAGTGAACATGAAGTCACACCAGCTCATCCAAGTTTCCCAAAGACAGTAGGACAGTTTGCTGTTAACATTTTTACTCCACTAGGAACCTTTATTAGATTTTTTCCCTTCTTTCTCTTCCAATCCATGTGTTCAACGTCAAGGCACATTTCTGTCTCTTCAAAAATGCCGAGACGACTTGAATCAAATCCCTCTTTGCTTCAGATACAACAAAGGAAAATAAAGACAATCGAGTCAATTATTTGCTCTCTTCACTCAATGGGAAGGACATTCTTCTTCAGGGGACAAGGATGGGCAGAAACTGAGAAGGAATTTGAGGGATTTATCAGCTGCACACAAGGCAGTGGGAGAAAGATGGGCCTGATGCATATAGGCTGAGCTCATGGACACTTGTAGATTGGCAATGGAAAAGCAAACAGGATGATTCTCTGAAAATGAAAAAAAAAATCAGAGGATGATTTCTGGGGCCTCTCTTAGTGGGAATGGTGATAAAAGCATACAAACTGGAAAGCTGAGTCATGTCACAAGCCTTAATCAAAACAGGCTTTGAAGCAGCTTCCTGCAGGCAGGCAGCACGTCCAGGGTAGTGCCAGCACAGGGTAGTGCTCTACTCTCCTGCATGGAAAAAACAGGACCTTATGCTGCAGCAGCTCCAGGTGTTTATGAGCTGAACCTTGGCTAGCAGAACCTGAAGGTGCTGGTCAGGGAAAGGAGAGGAGCAAGAGTGGGTGGAAGCTGCTGAATTTTACAAGTAGAGACATTCAGAAATAGATTAAATGTTGAGAAAACTACGGAGATCTCACACAAAATGATGGGAACAAGATCAGGTCTTGGATCTGACCTCTCATCTGATATCCAAACCAGTCAGCTCTCTCTCTTGACAGTAAGCAGACTTCCTCCAAAGTCAGGAATCTGAACCTGCAGAAGTGCTTTATCTGAGAATCTTCCTCCCTTGCTGTAACTGGAGAAGTTTATTATCAAAAAGTCACGGAATCAGCCATGATCATCCTTCTTTCTACAAGCCAGCCATAAACAATTAGCACTTCCAAATTGCAGAGTAGCCCTTCCATTTCTTACTTCCATTAGTAGCTGCAAATTAATTATAAATGTTTCCCATTTCATCCTCTTACTTGACCTTTTTCAGACAACAGACTGCATCAAATGATTAACTTTTTTGTTTTATCACAACAATTGGAAGGGCACATTTGGGAACCCACAGTTAGACAAGATTCTTTGAGGGTGTTTTGGGTTGGTATTTTTTGCTAGAACAGTTTATGTATATATTAGCCAACACAGAGTAAAAGGAAAACCTGGACTAAGACATGTTAAATTTCAAAGCACAGCTGAACAAAGGACCATGTACTTAATGCTGAGGATCACATTTTTCTCAAAATATATTAAAAACCTTTATAGAAATAGTGTTTTCCCTTACAAGGATTACTTAATTTCCTGAGACCTCAGAAGAGAGGGCCTGTGGCATTCCACAGCAGGAAATTATTTGATGAAAAGCATGAGCAGCTACATTTTCTGTAAAATAGTTAAGGGAACCATGAGCTATACAAACAGCTTTCAGTTTACCAACCCTAACCAAAGCTTTTTCAAAAATTCAGTATTAAACTAATTTCTGGAAAAAGCAGATGCAATCTCTCTCATTTCAGCTGCTGTTAGTATTTTCCAGTCATACTTTAGCAGGGGTTTAGCAGCACGGAGGGATAATTAACCCCCCCAGTCCTATCTGCACACTAAAATCTCCTCATAAATCTCGAGAAAGCGCAGGCAGGGCGGTGTCACAGCTCTGTCCCCCTGCTGTCCCTCAGGAGCTGTGCACACAGCTGCCAGCCCAGCCCAACGCACACTGGCAACGTCAATCCCTGCTGGCTCCTGCACAGGGATCTGAAGCCTCCCGAAGAGCAGAGCCTTGATGTCACTCATGTACCTGACAGTGACAGCACAAGTCCTTGACGTCCTTGGAGTCCTGCACTGGCCAAAGGCACAGCTGGGAATAGTCCTCCAGCCCTGGAACCCCAAATCCTATTAGAGCACAAGGCCCCTCTTCAGAAAGGGCCACTTTTGCAATGGGTCAGGGTAGTTACAGACTCGGCTTTTTTTTTCCCCAAATATGTGCATTTTCCTTTGTTAAATGGTAGTGAGCTGATAGGTAGTTTCCCCTTAAGGTTTATTTTAAAGTTGGTATGTGAAGACACAGGTGGCTTTTTTTTAAACCACTCCATCAAATTTCTCCATTCCCTATTCTTAAATCTACCACCCTTAAATTTTACATTAATGGAATATTACACACAGTGCCAAAAGTTTCGTGGGAAACGCACATTTTCTCTCTCCAGTTATGTGCCCTTTTATTCTGTCAAAAGCTAATCAGGTTACAGATAGAAACTTCTGGTTTGTTACTTGCAACACCTACTGCAAATCTACAAAACCCTGAAAGTCACAATTTACAAGGTTCTTAGAGCAACTTACCATTCAACAGCCACCAAAGCAGGGGAATAAAACCTGGACTTTCACTGATGTACTTCAAGCCTTTCAAGTTGATACTCACATTGTAAAGTGACATTAGCATTAGCCTAGAATTGAAAGAAAAAACATGTGAGGGCCTTTGCATGCTTCAGCATCTTTTGCCACTTGTGTCAAGCACGTACCAATGCAGAAGCCTGTGCTAGTAATTTATATTTTGGTAACTGAGATAAATCTCAAATTATATGTAAGAAATGTTGTGCAAACCTCTGTTTCTTCTCTTGAATCACATATTCTAAACACATGAAAAAATACCCCATGCAAGAGTAAGAAGGTCTCAGGGAGGGGCTGGAATGTTCTCTGTTCTGGAGCCAGCTTGGCTGCTGCTCTCTCATGCCTGAGATAAACCTGCGTGTCACTGCACTGCCACCATGTCCAAACAAATTGGAAATGATTTCATTCCAAATGGACTTCACACCTCATATCCAGTTCTCAAACAAGCTCTCATGGCTTAAGCTCCTATGCCACCAGCAGACTTTTGGACACTCTGCGGACACCTTCAGAAAGCAGAAAAGGCAGTGACCCATTGCAGGCTAAACTGAGTTGTAAGAGGTGTCATTTATCTGCTCTGAGTTTGATCACCTGTTATTAAGCAGCAGAAAGAAGGAAGAGCAGATTTATTAAATCCACTGCACCAGTGGCCACTGCCAAGCAGGGAGGGGTGCTCTGGATCTGAAACTGCAGCTGGTAAAGCCCATACACTGCTTTTCACCCAGCCCCTGCAGCTCTGGCCTTCCAGAACAAGCCCCGACAAAAGAGCGCAGCACTGCCTATAATCAGCCAGAATGGAAATGATCAATAAACCATCATCTTAAAATGGCAATGTTAACATTTCTTGAGAATGTCTTTCACCCTTAATCTGTTTGACATTTGCAGTTAGAAATAAAGTGACGTAAAAAGGCACTGCTGTGTTTGTATTTTTATTTCACTTGTTTGCTTTGTGCAGACAAAAGGGACTGGTGGTGGTGATGCAGGGAAGTGCTGAGGTTTTTGGAGTGCTGGAACACCCCACAAGCCAATGCAGTGCCATATTAATATCTAACAGCATATTTAATTAAACATTCACCTAGGCACAACAGAAAAGCATTTCCAGGCCCTTTATAACCACCTTCACCTCCAGTACCTGCACATTTTAGTAAATATTTTTTGCAATGATAATTGCAAAAGTGCTTACTGAAGCAAACCTGACACAAATGATTACTGCATAAACAATACTTTCTGGTGTTTTTTTTTTAAATGTGGAGTGAGTCTTAATTATGCACTTCATAATCTTCCTACTTAGACAAGCCAAATTTAATTAACATCTTGTACTACTGTATCTGTCAATGCTTTCTTTAAAATCTAGAACTAAATGCACAGCTAAAGCCCCTTCTTGTCTTGTTAATACATGGGATTAGTATACAAAATGTACTATTATGTACTAATATGTCTCTTTACTGGCTACTTTCAACTGCCACAAAAGCAAAGTTGAATATTCTTAACCATTTAATTAGAGCTACAAACAATTATGTAAATGTTTATTGACTGTGTAACAATCATAAATGTTGAATAAACCCTACACCAATGAGAAGAAAACCTAAAGTCTTTCAAATGTGCTACTTCAGAAAGGCAAGGACACCCCTGAGATTTCAGTCCCAGCACTCACGTTGATGCCTGGGATATATTTATTCCAACTCACAGACTACAGAGGATATCACAGCAGTTTTGGAGTAAGTGACAGATTCTCCCTGTATTTTTTAATTTTTATATTCATCCAAATAAAACACAGGATTGCTAGAACTAGAAAAGAGAACTCTCTTTATCAGCTTACTTTGATACTGCTGTGTGTAGAATTAGACTCACAGCTTCCCCTGATTTTTCACACAGAAATAAAAAATATTTTTGAAAATAAAAGCTGGAAAATAATTGTAAAACCTCAAAACTAAGCAAAAGACAACCATAGCATTTAAAATCATAAGCCAAATTTTTTTCTTCAACTGATTGGATTATAGGTTGATGTCCTCCCATATAACACCATGGTGGTGCTTTAAGAAAAATACATTGCATTTCCAGAATAATGAACAGACATTTTCAACTGTGAGGCATAGTTTTAAAAATGTGTCTGTCTGTATGAATATGTATATAAATGTAAGCGTAAACATTATTTATGATGACTCCAGAGTCCATCTTCACACAACTTTGAAATTGCACTAGAATTTATGGCAACTTTCATATCCTTGTCTCATAGTTGTCTTTCATTTTGTCCTGGCTTATGTTCCCTATGGGAGGAGAAAAGGGAGTTCTTCTGACACATATGCTTATGAAAACGCTGATTAAGGTTAACCAGCAGCTAAAAAACCTTACATGCAAAGAAACAATTTGAAAACAAATCAACCAACCCCCCAAAACCCTTCTTTGCTTGGCCAGGAGACTGTAAAACTCCCCAAAAGGACAAGAAAAAAATCTAGTGTTAGTTAGTAACAGGTTTTTGGAACTGAACAGTGACAAGACACATACCGAGCTCATAAAAAAAAGGATTTTTTTTCGATTATGGACATGAAAGACAAACACAGGGAAACATTTTGCCCTAAAACATTTGAGCAAATTAGGCTCCCTCATTCTCTGACACGGCCATGAAGAAATGTCCTTTCTGGCATTTGCTCTAATGTCAGAATACAGCAATTTTTGTTATCCAATGGCAAGTTCAGAGTAAGGAAAAAAAAATGTTGGTTCCGTGGGATATCAGAAAATATCATCACTGCAGTGCATTCAAGCTATTGTAACATATGCTTAATATTTCTCGCTTATCAGCTACTTTGAGCAACCTCTTTTCCAAGCTTCCCTCCATTTGTTAGCCCAGAAATTCACCCCTGTTGAATTCCTTGCCACCTCATGGGATTGTTCTATGTATATTTTACCAGCAGTGCTGTCTGGCAGCCAAGTTTACATCACCATGGGTAATTCTTCTGCAAAGCAGGCAGATTTTGAAGCACAATTACAAGCAACACAAAATATAAATTCAAAAGAAAGGCCCTCAAATCCAATTACATTAATACAATATGAAATGATCAAAAACAGTTTATCTGGACCCAGAGACACATATCCACTTGAAATTCAGAGTGTGTATGCAGGAGTATCTTCCCTCTTCCTCTCACAGTCCTCTTTTTTTTTTCCCTCCATTTACAGATTCTGAAGCAGTATGGATCCTCTTTTCAGGGTTGTTTTTTGGTTTTCTTTGTTTGTTTGTTTGTTTATACACATGAAAGCAAAAGTTACCTTTCCTTTCTTAAACTGAGATTCTCATACAATTCTTTCAGTTGGGATGTTATCAAAAAAACCCCTTCTGTTGACCTTCAAGCCCAACACTTGGGAAACAGAGTAAATAGCTGATCTCAAACCATCAAGCCACTATCTACAGCACAGGCTGTTCAGCTTTCCCCTCACCACCCAAGAGGGAAAGGCAAACACCTTCAGAGGGCAACCTGCTCCCCCTCACATGAGCCATCACCTGACAGCACCATCTCCTCCCAGTGACTGTGGGAAGGAGCCCAGTCAGTCAGCAAATGCTTGACATCCCCCCTCTCTGAGAGCTGAGGTTGGGCAAGATAAAACTTCTTCAAAGTGAAGACCAAGCCTGATTTCATGACTATCACATCCAATCTGCCTAACTGTGTGCCTGGATGTGGTCAAGTTACTGTGGCTGACAGGGCTGCTGTTTGTCAGCTGAGCTGTGACAGCTGCCTGGGGTATGAATTGCTTGTGTATTAATGAAAAAACCACCAGAGTGGCTCAAACCATCTCCATGAACAAATGAACCAGGTGTACAGGAGCAGTGCCCACAGTTCAGCAGATAAGCCACTCGTTAAGCCACAGTCACTTGCTCAGTCAAGGCCATAGATCCTCAGCTTATAAGGTCTTGGAGGAAAAGGCAAAGACAATTGTTTATTTAATCTCTCCATCACCTGAAAAGCACTTTTGCAGTAGCTGAACTGTGCAACAAACGGGGCCTTGCCTTTAAAGCTGTATTGCAAGGTCACTTTACAGGCATTGCCTTTACAAACTGAAGAGTGTGGTGAGTCTGGCTGCTAAGGAGCCTAAAATTTCATTTTTGCTCTTAGCAGATCCTTAACTCACTTTCTTCACTACGGACATGTGACATTTTACACTTCATATTAGAAGGGAATAAATATGAGTCCACATTTCCCACATCCTCTCTGTTGTAAAACTTGACCTCACACCTTCCTTGTTTCACACTCACCTCATGACCCCCTCCCAAGGTAGAAAAGGGCACCCCTGCTCACCTTTACAATATTATGGTGCTTAAGAGACTTCCAAAAAGACACAAAACCTGAGTAAAGCCTTGTAGCCAACTCTAGCAAGGAATGCTACTGAGGAAAGAGCTTCCTCTTCAGGAAAGGAATAATGGGAGAGTGGGAAAACTACTGTCGTCACTTGAGCTGCACTGCAAGATAATGCATTTCACTTGAAAGGGGAAAAAAAAGTCAACATACACTTTAAATTTGTTACAGAGTCCTGGCTTCATGTCTCCCAGGAGATGTATCATCGTGTCCAGTAATTCCCGACTGGAACTGACCAGGAACTCACGGCCACAGGCCAGTGCAGCCACGTCTGTGACAGAGCACAAAACATCACCAAAATGACATTTCAAACAGAAGTTTTTGCTAATTATCAGGACCACTAAAAAGATATGTCAGCTGTGAAGAATGAACTATGGCATTTATATAAACTTCAGACTACATTCACCTACATAGCAAATACTGAACAGCAAACACTGGTCAAGCTCCTTCAAAATTCTATTTTGGTAACCAAAGCATTTATTCAGAATGCCCAGTGTCCCAACAGCACCACACTAAATTATGAAACAAAAGGCTGTGTTCATCCACAGGTAATGTGGGACTGAAGCAAAGCTGATCATTATAGGTTCCACTTTAAAGAAACAGGATTGCAGAGTTTTACAACCACTCAATTCAATATACCGGGCACACTACACAACCAAAATTCTTGTGAACATCTACTCAAACTCCCTTTTCCTACCTGTCTGGAAGTGCGGCATTATTCAAGCACAAACCAAAAGACAAAATTATTTCCAAAGAGTATTGCTCCAAAGCAGATTTTCCTTTATTATTTTCCCTTACACCTGCCCCATAGTACAGTGGCATAATGCATTACATATTGATTTTATTACAATCTTTGATGACACCCCAACAGCTAAAAATCCTATATTCAGAAAAGCTGTTCATTCAAGATTCAGTTATTTATACAAATATCCACTGTTTCATCTATCTTGCATCATGTCTTTAGTGTAATTTTGACAGTTCCAGTTTCACAGAAATGCAGATGATGTATCAGCCCTCTACCTCACAGCCTATCCAGCCAAGGGCACTCATTCTACAGCAGGTATGTGGCTTTTTACTTTTTTTCTGGCCCTAAAAAAAAATACTTAGTATGGAAGACAGGTTTATCACCTTCTACTTCTCTTATACAGAGATAGTGTGGTGTATCTGACAGTAACGAAATTTTTAAGCAGTTTCAAAATCCTTAGTCCATGCCTTAAGCTGGCGCTGATGTACTTGCACCATCTGCAATTTGTAATCTTGTAGGTGTTGGCATCACTGGTGATTCAAAAAGTCAATTGATGTGTACAAACTAATGTGAGCATACAAGACTGGTACAATGGTCCTTGTTTCACTCCACACTGAAGGATGCAATAGGGAATTTCAGAACTCAGTGGCTCTTACCTGTCTAATCCTTAACAATGTCACAGGCAGCACAAAAGTGCCTGTAGCAGAAGTGTCAGTAACAAAATTTGCTAGAACTTTGGAAAACCAGAAAGTCACCCAAGATATCAACATCGACAACTTAACTTTGAAAAGCTGTATTTACTGCAGCTTCTATGAGGCAATACACATTCCCAGTACGTGTGGAATGCTATTCTGAGACACACATTAACTTACTTGTTACAATCCCTGCCAAAGCTAATACAAACTGATTTTCCTCAGAATCCAAATCCTGCTGTTTCATGTCTTCACTTAATGACTTCACAAAGCTCTCCATGGTCTGGGCAGTGATTGTGAAAAACTTTACTGCTTTACTCTGCAAGCGTGGAAGAGAAGAGAGATTACACACACTACAGCAACTGTAATTATTAGATGCTACAGTAAAACTGAACAATCTTCCAGATTATTAAAACATCCAGTTACTTCAAATAAACAACAGAAAATACCAGGTATTCACTGAGTGACATGTTTGATCCCCTAATATTTGAAACCATTACCTCAGAAGAAAACAGGAAACTACTCAATGATACATTTATTCATAAAACGGAACCATTGCATATCTACCTCCTAAGTACACAATAATATATATCAACCAGCAGAATTAAAGCTTATTTTCAAAAGTGAGAATGTTATCTCTTTGTTTTGCAGTAGCTGCACCAGGTGTTTCACATTTATCTGGCCGACTACAGTAGCTTTTGTCAAAATCAGCTGAAGATTGGAGACTTAACATGAAATTCCTAAGAAAGCAATGAAGTGCAATGAAGTACCCAGAAAAAAAAGCAGAATTCAAATGGATCCTAATAGGACTCATTATTGCTCAATACAGGATGGAGAGTAACAGGCTATGCAGAAGTTCTTTACAAAAGGAAATGGAGGTCTCTCCTGGGTCACAGGCTGAACTTAAGTCAGCCATGTCACGTGAGAAAGAATAATCACCCCAGCAGAGCACACGAACAGGAGCACAGGCTGTAATCACGGGACAGTCTTTTCCCCTCAGCTGCAATCCTGCTCCATTTGGAGGTATCTCAGCTGAGGGAGCACCACCTGGTACAAAGCTCAGGGCAGGTCAAAGAGCCTGGCCAGAGGTACAGACTCCACAAAGAAGGACAGAGAGACCTGTTTCTGTTCATCGGTAATTCCAACTAGTAAAACATTGCTGGAACTCTCTTTCACACAGAGGATGAAGGCTTTCATAACCAAAACAGTGTGGCAGAGAGCCCACAATGCTGGGTTTCCCAGTGTCTTTAATAATTTCTCCAGTTGTTTCATGAAGCAGCTGAAACTTGTAGTTATTCCCGGCAGTGACCCAATGGGAGAGTTCAAGAAATACCTGAACTTTTATTCATTTTGTAAAGTGACTGAAAATTTTAATACTTTTGCAAAATTACTGCTTTCACAGTATCTGCAAAGCTAGTGGTAACATTTATTTATTCCTCCACTGCTGCACATCCACCACATTAAAGATGTACTGTTCCTGTGGGGTGACTCCAACAAGAGGGGACAAAAAGCAGGCTCAGACAAAACAGTATCTTCACAAATGATGCTGTGGCCCCAAAATCAGAGAAATTAAGAAATCATGGAGAAAGAGGAGGAAAACAAGTGCAATTCTGCATGTGCTGGATGTAGTTTTTATATGGACATCACTCCTCAAAGATGTCAATTTTAACACAAGCAGTAACTACAGCTCAAGAAGCAAGAGGGTGTGAGAGAAAATGAAGAGCCCTACAAGTTATTATGAAAATACATATTCACATGGGAACATAAGGGTACTAAGCACCCTGAGTAGTTGGTATGTTGCACAGAAAACACAAGAAACCTTCTATCTGCCACCCTCTTGAGGTTTCACTGGTGTCCCCTCTGCTGATCCTCCTTTCCAGACAGCCACTACTTAACTTGTGCTGAGGTCTGAGGAGCTGCAGCAGAGACCCAGCAGGTTTATAAATAGCAAACATTGCACACTCTGCAC
The DNA here is from genome assembly GCA_013397115.1 of Edolisoma coerulescens. Taxonomy (NCBI): domain Eukaryota; kingdom Metazoa; phylum Chordata; class Aves; order Passeriformes; family Campephagidae; genus Edolisoma; species Edolisoma coerulescens. The sequence continues at coordinate 589,897 of VWZW01002564.1, forward strand.
AGTCCCTTATTAACTTGACGGCATTTTCATGGGATTGAAGAATGTCTCACCCACACATGTTGAGATAAGGACAGTTCTGAAAGCAGCCATGAAGGTGCTTGAGCTCAGACAGTGCAATGAACCCTCTGCTGTCTGTGGAATTCCTGTGTGAAAGCTCCAGGTAATATGAAAAATTGCTGCCACAAAATATAAAGTCATTTGTCACCATATCAGACAATCGAAATAGTAAAACACCTTGTAGGATCCAAAATCTCTCAGGTTGAAGCAAGCCTTAATGCTGTTCTGAAATCAAACCTTCAGGCTGTATTTCCACATGGGAAGCCTGTCATACCTGGCTGAAGCTTTTTGAAAGACATCCAAAACAATCTCATGGGAATTAATTTACTTCTTTTTTTGGTACATGCAGGTAGGAAAGCTTGAAAACTCTCTCATGGTGCTTCTCTGGATGTTTCTTCAAATTCTAAGAACACACAGGCCAAACCAGCAGGCATCTCTCCCCCACTGATGCCTTAGTTCTAACTTTTATATTTTCCAAATCCTGTACTGCCTAGTGTGTAACTCTGAAGTTTCGTGTGGCCTGTGAGCTGCTGTTCTCTCATGCTGGTTGGACATAACAAACCTCTCTAGGTTTGCTCTTCAAGAACACCTTGTTGCCCCAGGCCCCAAAATGTGTAAACTAAAGCCTTGAGAAAGGGGGCAAACTTGGGGTAATTATATCATTAATGAGGTTATAATTGGAGAATTAACCCTGATATGCAAATAGACCAAACTTATAAAAGTGTGAAGAACCCATGACCCAGGGTCCATCTGGGGTGTAGCCTTTTGACTGCCCAGGGTGTAGCTTTGAAGGCCCTTCAAATAAATACCTACTTTTATTCTCTTATTTTGTCTAGCCTCTGTGTTTTAGGTGGCCACCTCAAGGCATCACCACTGCCTTGAGAACTACTTGTGTCACATTTCAAATCTGCTGCTTAAGTTCTGATTTTCCCAAGCTGTACAGACACAAAACATATATTGGTCACTAACATCATTTCAGTCCATTTGCATTACAGGACTGTAAGAAAGACCCACTTCTGTGTTGCTTCAAAGACTGAAAAAAGCTTGGGCATTGCTCCCTAAGGCATGACATGATTATGAATTGATGCCACCTTCCCCATGTGCTTAAATATCAACAACAGTTTCAAAGCACCCCTGATGTTCTCATACATTTGCGTAGTTCACAGCACCTTCTCAGGGGAGGAGGGAAGAAGCTACAAGCTGTACAGCTTGTCCCAAAATAACCCAAACCAAATATGTTGTGTGACAAATCTCCATCATCTTGTAATGACCTGACTCACTGCCAGTTGCAATCTGTGGTTGACACAATGCCACACAATCCATTTATGTTTTTCCTAGGAGTCTTGTTGCACGCCCAGGCACGTTTCTCACAGCGTTATGTGCACCATCACAAGAAAATGATGCCCCCAAATGTTGCTATGATCTTCACCAGAAGTACAGCAGTTCACCAGGCTTTAATGATTGCTGGAAGTGTAGGAGAAGTGTTTTGCATTTCAAACCAACCTAACCCCCAAAGTATTGCATCTTCACAGTTGGGTTTTTTACCTTTATACAAATCTTCAGGCAACAGCTTTGTTTTTAACTCATTCAACTGAATTTTAGTATTTAAGACTGCTCTTAACAACCAGCCTTGTTCTTTAAATTTTAACTGCTTCATACAGTGTTTTACAGATTTTTTTTCCTAGTAACTGCTGCTGCTTGGATTTGGAATCATCAGAAGTTACCACTAAAAAGGCATCATTGTACAGCTTTCTGATATCCAATATGAAGTTGTAATTGTATTTTGGAGCACCCGACTAGAACAACTCTTACAAACACATTGTTTTACCACTTACTATAATGAACTAATCCTATTCACTCAGCTGTTCATCATGCTGCTGAAAAACCAAGCCAAAAGAAACTGTGGCATCAGTTCACTCAGATTAAATACAGCAATTCCTTCTTATGTTGGCTGTGTCAAGAATGAAAATCATATTTTTATCAGGCCTGGTCCCCTAATCCCTCCTAATTCCATCAGCTGCACTTGGCAGTGAAACTGCGATAGTTGCAGTATTACTATTGTCATTAACTGTTGTTGTTTTGGTTTTGTGGTTTGTTTTTGGTTTGGTTTTTTTTTCAAATAGTCTACTTGCCCATGTTTAAGACTGATGATTTAATAAAATCCACAAGCAGTAAGGGTCTCTACACTTCCAAGAGTCATTCACATATTAAGGCAGCAGAAGGATTTAAAGAATTTGAGAATCAATGGATCTGTCTTTTCTCCATGAAAATAGCTCCTCCAAGCTCTCTACAGGCATGGAAATTCTTGCATGTGCCCAGGAACTATTCTCTCCTTCTGTTAGCTTGTGAAGATATTTACATTGTGCTAACTGTAGCCTTGCTTCCAGTTTAGCTCTGTGTGGTAGAAAACAGATAACCCTCATTTGATTACAAAAGAATCAATTACTGAATTTATTCATAACACTTGACAGCTCCAACCCTTCTTAAATGAGAATGGATGGCTCCCAAAGAACATGCAAACCAGAAAATATTCTTGCTGTCCAGACAGTTTCTGAAATACACCCTGAAAGTGTGTTCCACAGCGAGCTCCTTATTTTAAAGGTCCTTGTTTTAAAGGCCTGAGAGCATCACCAGGGGTCAGCATTCACCTGCCATACTTACTCCGACTAGAATGGATTTCACAGCCTCCTCATTGCTGGACACCCCCCAGAGCAAGGTGCACACTGCTGCTCCCATCTCTGTGCAGTACTCTGCCTGCTGCAGGAGCTGCTGCTTGGCCTCGTTCAGCTGCTGCCGCAGGTCCAGTTTCTCCTGGAACAGCGTAAGGAAATTTTGGTTGCACTTCATGTCTGCCACAAGTTTCTAGGCTAAGGGATAGAACAAGAAACACAATTATGGCCATCTCTGAAATGGAGGGTGACCCAGAGCGGTTCCTTCTCTCCTGAGCTGTCTCTAAGCAGTGCAGGCTGACAGGAACCAGAAACTGTCCACAAGGTCAAACCAAGTGACCCACCGAGACTGAGTGGCACCTAGAAAAGCCTGATAGGAGTCACCTCCCCCTGAGCAAACAGATCCATGTCTCTTCAAGAGAGAGGGGATTTCAGCATCAGGGGCCAGCTTTCCCTGACACCTGACAAAAGATACTGGAAACATCTTACAGGATGGGAGGGTTGTTTTGTTTTTCAAAACAGGCTTCTGCTCTAGCCAACATGGAACAGTTGCTGGATATCTAGGATAAATACTGGTGTCTCTTTCCTGTTGGCATAGTCCTGAGCAGCAGTGGCAAAGCAAGACAGAATCCCCAAAAAACACACCTAAGGTTTGAAGTTTGGAGGGCCTTCCATTGCAAGAAAGCCAAGGCACCACTGTGCATCCATGAGGTTGGATGGGGCTCTGAACAACCCGGTCTAGTGAAAGTTGTCCCTGCCCAGAGCAGTGGGGTTGGAATGAGGTAACACAACCCCAAAATCCTTTCCAACTCAAACTATTCTGTGACACAATGATTCTATGATCACTTAAGTGAACTGCTAAGTGGTTCTTGCCACAAAGCATAAAGAGAGAATAGATCAACCATAACCAAACCAAAGCACAATTTCCATTTGGCAGTGCTTTCTTCCAATCACATGGGAAGCTCGCTGGAAGAATATCATGGAATTGGGCAGGATTCTAGGTCTCACTGTCTTCCTACCAGCTGCCACAGGAGTAGCAAAGCTGCTGCACTTCTCAGTTTAGAGCCAGCACGGACAGCGAGATCAAGGCAGGGATGCTGCAGTCTGTGTCTCAGGATGGGTGGGGGCTCCCAGCTAACTCCAGGCAGGGTGGTATTAGACACTGCTGCAGGGAAAGACCAAGGCCAGTCCAGAAAAATGATGCTAATTCACAGACTGCATGATGTCAAAAACCAGAAGGATCTTACTCTGCCCATTTTACTGACATGATATTTTCAAATTCACTGCAGAAAACACCTTCCTCAGCTCAGCCTTCCCAGTGCATTTGGCTGTCAGGATGAAGTACGAGGAAATGAGAAGGAATCTTTTCTATGTCAATTTTGAAAGCAACTAAACAGAACAAGACTTTCAACCGTGTACTGTCATCAAGACTTTAAAATAAGTATCTTGTCGTTTTTGGGGTTCAGCTCAATGCTTCATGTTGAGGGTTTGGAAAGAATAGAAATGTAAACTCATCTGAAAATTTACATAATATGGTATCAACCAGTACAGAGCTGCCTGTGGTCTGTCACCAACTACCTGCTGAGCCTCCTGATCACACCTCCCAGCCTGATCTGCACTGCTGCTGATGGAACATGCAGGTAGGGATTTGTAAAGTTCAAATTTCATTCCTCAAGTAGACTTCTGTGTGTATTTACTCTCTGCAGTCTCTCTCACCTATCTATGCAAAAGACTGACACTTGCTGCTGATTCCATAGGCAGAGTCTCCCAGGAAAAGTCTCTTACTTCTTAATACTTTGATCCTTTTTAAGCAAATCAGCCAAATTCCATCTTTTACATGACTCACTGCCAGGCCTATCAGCTTTTCTGCCACCATGTGCATACACAAAATGCCCTCAGGCATCTTCCTGCCTAATCCCTGTATTTTCCCTGTCTTTTCCACACTGTCCTAGTCTTAGGGAAATGTATCTTTAATACATTTTATTTGCATTTCGATGCTACTACTGAGCAAGACATAAAACCCAGTAATACCAAATCTAGATCCCCCAACAAGCATGCAAAGCCAGCAGAAGAAATGCCAGAATTTTTAACAGATCAAAAGCAACATCAGAACAAAGATATGAAGCAAGGAAAACAAAATAGTACATTCAAGAGCCAGGAAGATAAACAGCCTGCAAAAGCAAATGACCTGGCTGGAAGCAACACTCCTAAGAGTTCACATCACCAAGCAATCCCTGTGCTATGCAACACCACCATCTTCAGGAAAAGGTCAAGGCACGAGAACACAGCAATGCCCAAGTATGGAACTACAAAAAGACAGACAAAGGAGACATTAGCCAAGAATAACATGTACACTTCAAGTTTTGCTCAGGTTCAGAAAGCACAGCAATTCCCTAATCAGTGATACAGCTCTGCACAGAGAATTTGGAATGCAAAATGTTGATTTATGATGGCCTCAGAAAAAGACACTGCTCAACCAGAAATGCATTTATTTTATGTTTGTTTCAGTGAATCATTTTCTTCTCCTTCAGAAGATAAATATGCAGAAAATAATTCAGAAACTCTACACAAGGATGCCTAGAGCAGAACAGCAACTAAATGAAAAACACCAGAAAAGTGATTAACAGGAACAAAAATCACTCATATACACACACCATCTTGTTGTATCCCGAGGAGCTAAAGGACTTCACACCATCATAAGCAAAATCCACTCAAATCCACCTTCCTGGCATTTAACAGAATACTCTCAGACAACTGCCACACACTGCACAACAGCAAAGACATGAAGAGAAGAGCTTTGAGCAGAAACACCAAACCTACTGTTCCTAATAAACTATCCATGCTTTAAGTAAAACTCATCCAAAAGAAATCATAAACCCAAACCACCTGCCCTTTATTTCACAGTATTAACAAGAATAATGGGAGGGATTCACTTCATTAATATCTAAAGCAACAACATTCAATCTTACAGGGATTTTATTCTGGGTGCTTATACAACTGAAGACTTCAATGCACAGCAAAACAAACCCTGTACCTACTGCTGAACTGCAACAGCTCTCCCAGAAGATATTTATTTTGAAATAAGGAATATCCAGACTGACAACTATTCCATCACACCAAACTTCATTCCAGAGTGACTCTTCCAGGCAGATGTGCACTAAAAGTGCATTTCTGAACTCTTCATTATTCCTTTTCAAAAATGAAGTAAGTTTTGTGGTTCATCTGTCTTTGTGCAATCCCAAGGCTGGCAAATGCCAGCTGTACAACCCCAACAATGTGAGCTTCTGCTGACTCCTGAAGATGGCTCCAAGGAAATGAAGTTTTGCAGCAGATAACGACCACTGATTCTCACAGAGACTCATTTGAACCCAAATGGCTTCACAGTCTGAGAAGTCACAGTCTTTGCTATTCCTTCATTGTTAAGAATCTCCCCTCTCATAATCACTAAACACAATATTGACAGAGCAAAAGGAGCCCTGAAATTGCTCTTTGATTCTCAGCTGTACATGGCAATTGGATCAATAGGTGCTTTGAGAAAGACTATTAACACTAAACAAAGGTACACAGCTCACAGCAAACCAAGAGAGGCTGGTTTCATTCTGTACATTGCACTGCTTAAATTACCTTCTGTTGTCCTCTTTGCAAATATGTTATAGCAATGTTAAATTCAAAAGAACTGATTCTGTGAAGGACCTCTTGATTCCAGCTATACCACGATGTTCAAAAATACCCCAGTGTTTTACTTCAACATGTTAATACAAACATGTATTGTTGATTTTTATCAAACAAAATGCTTGATTTTTAAATTCATATATACCAAGACAAGCCCTATCAAGAACTCATAACACAACTCCATACAACTGCACTCCACAGAGTATGGAAGCTGAGAGAGATCCCTGCAGCTATGCAGGAGTCCTGTACTGCAGTGGGAGACAGTTGGCACCTGTTTGTACACACTGACTTCTTTCTGGTACTGCATCTTACCATATTTTGCCAAGTTACAATATTGATCCTTTTGCTCTAGAAATACCAAGGGGGGGGAAAAAATAAGTTTTGACCTCATAGGTTTTATTTTCCTCACCAGCTGACCATTACCTCACCATTTCTATGGATAGAAATCCCAGATTGTTTTTGAGAGAGGATTCATTTTGTGACATGAACACGAAAATTTTATTATCATTACTGTTTTTGTTATTATAACTCAAACACTCAAACACACAGATATCAATATTCTGGCAGGAAATCTACCTCCTTCTCTCTCATGCAATCTGCCTGGGCCGTTTCCAGACGGGCTCTGAAGTGTTCACAATCCATTCTCAGCTGCTCTATTTCCTCCTCCTTTTTCTCCAGGTCTGTGACAGGATAAATCAGACAAAAGAAAGAGGGAACACGTTATGACCATCGGGCCTGCATTAAAGCAAAGAGAATCCACCAAGAGCGACTTTGCTGAGGTGCCTGAGCCTTTCGCTTGTGCGAGATCACCTCCCCGTGGCTGAACAGGGATCTCACAATTTGCTGTGTGGCAACAGCTCTGAGAAAGCAAAACAACATGTTTCTCATTTAAAAGAATCACATCTAGCTGTTAAATACTGAGAGTTGAGAAGACTTTTAAAAATTTGCTCCATTTTCTACTTTGTTTTCACGTTGGTTTTCATGAAAACTCCAAGTCAGAGTATATTAAAGACATAAGAAAAATACCAACATTAGTCAAAAGTGAGCGTTTCAATCTACAATTTACAACTTATATGGATAGCAAGAATGAAAAGCAACTATTCCAAATACTTTAAAATAGCATTCATAAAGTAGTATAAGCAACCTGGACTAGTGAAAGTTGTCCCTGCCCATGGCAATGAGGTTAGAACTGGATGATCTTTAAGATCCCTTCCAACCCAAACCATTCTTTGATTCTATGATTATAAACTATTTAAACATTATGTCAGTTACAAGAAAATTTTATTATTCTCTTATAAAATTAATTTCTGATGTCATCATAAATTCATTCTAATTTCGACCCTCTATTTTAGTGAACAGAAATCAAGTTAAAAGTATTCCATTTCACCAGCATGATGCTTGTTTAAAAAAACTCCCTTTGAAGGACAGTTTTAACAATAGCTGTGTATTGTATTTCACTTTCTGGATGTTTAGTATTTATACTGAAAAAAGGAAACATGTTTAAGTAGTTCCAAAAAGTAAAATCCAAATAGCATCTATTGCAACCCTAGTTGGTTTAAAAAAATAAATTACATTCCACTTTAAACACCATACTCTTGGACATGACAGTTTGGTCTATGGCTTAACACACTTTAAATACTTCCCCTAACATGTGACAGTATTTTTAAATGTAATTACCAAAAATCATATCAAATTCTATCATAAAAAGATGACATCATTAAAAATTACCCGAATATGTTTTCTTATTAACCAAAGGACTTGGCTTCTGGCAGTTTATTCAGTAATTCTACATGATTTGAAAATAAATTCCTTTCTGTTTTGGTCCTAATTGACAAGTTTATCATCTTAAATATACACACATTGCTTTGAGTAGCCTGTATAAAAGGAGAAAAGCTGTTTGTGGCTGATTTATCTGAAGAGGTGGAACATATTTCCATTCAGCCCTTGTGTGATTCTAAGCCAGCAACACTTTTGCAGCAGAAAGCAAAGAGGCAAGGCAAGGGTTCACTGCTTAACATGTCTGTGCCAGGACATGCTCTCTGAGCAACTCACTTCTTTTCAACCTGCAATCCAAAGGAAAAGAATGAAGGGGAGAATGGATTAATTGAGTTTTTGAGGATAACTCTGGTCAGTGGCAAGAAACTTTCTTTCTGTCAAGTGAAGAAAATTCGGTCCCATGCACTTCTGACTACATGGGTGTGAGTCCTAAGCAGCTGACAGCAAGATGTCTTGAGCATGAGTAGAACACACTTTGCTTATCTCCAGAAGGCCAAGAACCTGTTTCTCCTTGCCAGTAAGTCCATCCAGTGGAAATCTCTGTCCCTGCAAGGAAACAAGCTCTCCAGAAAGAGAAGAATCACTTCCAGCCTTTGAGAGGATGGATCCAAGCTGAATCCAGCCGGCAGACACACCAAGATGCCACATCCTTCACCATCAGACTTCAAAGGTCCTGGATCCAAACCTGAGCCAGAAGGGGAATAATACTGACTACTGAGTGTTAACACAAGGCAACCTGGACTTTTTAAGGGCTTCAGATAAAAGAAGGATGTGTCGATGTCCTCGAAGGTATCACAATGTTTTCTATAGAAGAAAAGAAAAGGGCAATAGTGGAAGCTGCTGAAAAGAGACTTACTTCTTTCTAGCTGTTCCTCATTTGTGGAAACTCCCCTGCTATGCCCAGTCAGCTCTCCCAGCTGTGCCTCTGCTCTGAAGAGAAAGAAGCAGCTTTCACTACCAACTTGGGTGAGCAAAAAAAAAAAATGAAATGGCATCTTCATACAAAGAGGAAATATGTAACTTCACCAATGCAGTGGTAATCAGACTCTGGGAAGCAGTGGCACTTGCTCCCAAGATAAAGACTCAAAAGCAGAACAAGCACTGGGCACAAGAAAGGAGGCCCCCATTTCAGATGTGAGATAGACTCGTTCTCATCCACAGAAAGTTATAGGTCATACCAGGAGATTTTCTACACCAGAGATCTAATCTCAAAGCTCTGGGAGGTGGAGAACTAGGTACAATAATGCCAACAAGTGATGGAATTCCAATTCTACTGATCCAAATGCTAGATCAATGCTAAGTGCTGTTTTTAACACTTCCCCAGTGGAGCGAGTTCCACTAAACATATCCATAACAATACAGAAAAATTGCTGGAGCTGTATTTCTAAGACTCCTGGAGCCAATGACTCTTCCTGAGAAGGGCAGTAAGAACAAAACAGAACTCTCTTTTCGAAATGAACAATTACCCTGGCAAAAATCTTAATGAAGACCCTGACAGCAGCCTGAAAAGTAGGTGTTGGCTGCACTGAGAACTGCCAGCTCAGATCTCAGATATCACCCCTGGGAAGCCATAGGAAATGGGTGTCCTATTGACCTACACACACCAGTGAAATGTGCAAAGATCTCAAGGTTTCTCAAAGCTGTTTGAGACTCCAGCAGTCTCACAACCAAATGGGCCAGAGGTGTTGAAAGTCTGACTATAATCTGCACTTCTCGAGGAGCAGGAGACTCTACTCCTCAAGCACCCTTCACAGTACCCAGAAAACTGCAACAGCCAATGGAACGCTGGAGATGTACAAGTCACACATCAGGCTTCTGAAAGAACAACAGGAAAAAACATCTCTAGGAGCTGCCAGGACTCCTGTAAGCCTCACATGGCACACCAAGAGGCTGTATGTAGCAAACAGCACCGTTCTGAGAGTGAGGGCTGCTTGTGTCCCTGTGATGTCCAACCTTTAGTGATCTGTATGCTCCAAAGCCTCCTTCCAGCTGCAGAGGTAGGAGCAGCAAAAATCTCCACTTGACTTGTCCAGCTGTAGGGGCACACAAGGGCCAGAGCCTAAATAAATATTCAAATGACCTCATCACCTACAAGAGCAATCTCCACTGTGGAGATAGACCCAAGAGAATTCAAAGGCTGACTCAGCTTCAGGTCCTGCCCTAAAGGACCCAGAGAACATAGGGCAGCCACAAGAACATTTCAAGGAGTCTTAAAATCCCCATGTTGATGCCACAAGCCTGCTCTGGATGGCCCTGACAGTGTCTCCTTGATGCCTGGCACAAGGAAGGATCAGTGAGAGGAATCCCAAGACTGGACATGGATGTAAGTAGGTAAAAACTAATTGAGGATCTTGAACACTTAATGCAACTGGAAACAGTCCCTGATGCGTTGCAACAGCACAAAGAGAACACGTCCAGATCCTATCCCCTGCTTGTGACATGGAAGAATCCTCCCAAAGAGTGGATCACTGAGGCAGCTGGAAGCTCTGCCCCAATATATTACATTGTCAGAGACAGGCCTTGAGGCCCTAGCTGGGTAATTTCCCATTTATTACTCGATATTCTAGAAGAGACATGCTCCCTGTAATCTGTCTCAGTGCTTGTTCCATGTCTTTTCAGGCAAACCCAAATCCAGGTAAATCGTACAGCTGCAGGTAAGCTACAGGGCAGGGATGGAGCTGACTCCTGTTTGGCCCTGATGGCATGCTGGGAGCGGGGTAATTTTTGAAAAAATGATGCACAGAGAAACCCAGCATTGAAAAACTGGACTTTGGGGACAGCAGTAAAAAGACTTTTATTACAGAATCTTTTTTAAAATTATTATTAGTATAGCACACAAACTAAAAAGCAAAACAGGCCAAATACAAGATTAACTCACTCTTCCTTCAAATTTTTATCCACTGCTATTTACCATTATTTTGTTGGGGGGGGTTTTCTGTGAAAAGTGACCTTTTGAAAAACAAAATTCTTTTGCCTTTTCTCAAAGGGAAAACACTTTTTTTTTCTCATACAGCTTCCCTGACTGCCTGATATATGTTTTTATCCACAGAAAAATATTTTTAAAGATTAATTTGACATGTCTGATTATTCCTAAGGCAGCCTGTAATTTTCTTCACTACAAACACATTAATTTACTGAAGCAGTCACTGAACAACACAGTTGAATCTGGAATAGCTCCACAAACTCTACAACTATTTCTGGGGCACAACAGTTTGTTCTAAGCAGTTCTGGCAGAAACTGTAAGAGCTTGTAAGATGGTGCTACTCACTCGATTCAATAGCATCCAGCTTCTGGAATGTCCCCAGGATATCTCCATTTACTATTTTGGGTAAGAAATCCCGCAGTTGCATAACTTCAGTTGTCAGCCTTTCCAAGTCCCTCCTTCTGACTTTTACAAATTCCTCTTTGGTCTCAGCCTTCTGAAATAAAACAACAAGGCAAAACAAAAACAAACAAACCAACAACCAACCAAAGACACTGTTACAGCCCTGTAGTGCTTTTCTGCTTGAATTTCTTTCCATGGACAAAAATATTCCTCTCTATGACATCATTTCAAAAATTCATAATTTTTTAACAGAGAACTATCCAGCAATCAAACCCAAAAGCCTCTGAGGTTGACCCTTTGACTGTAATCTTAATTTTTACCACTCTGGCCTAAAGTAAATAATATTACCTCTCTACATGTGTTTCTTCACCTAAAATGTGTGCAATGCATCTGAGAATGCTGCAAAAATTAACACTCACATTCTAAAATGTGAGCAGCATACACCAAGCTGTTGTTTCATGACTGTCGTAAAGGATACAATTACTCAGCTTTTTAATTAATTCAAACGTTTGCAAGATCCTCAGTCCTAAATTACAACAACTCTTTTGGAGGAAACTACTTTTTTCAAACAAATTTATTTTTTGTGAAGAGCAAAAATTATTTGCAGCCATCTGCAACCCAATCTCACATAAATGATTTAATCCCGAGGTAAGACAGAAATGTTTACTAGCTTCCTCTCCTGCCAAACTATAGCTACAATTTTCACTCCATATTCCAGTAGAGTGTGTGTTAATTTTAAAATTACAGAGCAATTTTTGTACAAAAAAACCCCATAAATTCCAATTTCTGATGTATGAACATGTGCGCTCTGCTGGATCTTAAAAAGGCTGATACACACACCTCCACATAAAGAAGGTTTTGACATGTTTTGACTAAAACATCAATCACTTAATATGCTTTCAGAAAGCAAAGTTATATCTTAGTACTGCTTTGCACTGCACTGAGAACAGTGCTGACAAAATGAGATCTTTTATGTATCACACCTTATTCCAGAGGGAAGAAGGTAACAAACCAAAGCCTCATCTACAGGTACAAAATGTGCCATCTCCAGCATCCTCTCAAGACCAGACACACAAGACAAATGGAGGTCATCCCCTCCAACCACTCCCTACAATTCTTTCTGCTTCCCTACTTGCTCATACTGAACATTTCCTTTCAGTTGTGCTTCCTACTCTATTTCTTTCCCAGCTGTCTTTCAAATCCAGAGAGTTTTGGGACATGTCAGTCCCACCTCTGCAGGTTCGGAGCTGTAATGAAGGTATGAAAGGAAGATTTTGATTTAATTTGAACTATAAGCTCTGAGTTGCATTTAGGAAGTGGCAACGTTCCTAAGACCAAGCAGCACCACATGGCATGACTCTAGAAAAATTCCACTCATCTAGGTCTCAAGAAAGCATGGAATAAACACATGGGAACAGGAGTCTTTAGAGGAATGCCATCTGCACGTCAGCAACCATGAATGACAGAGAGAATTCAGTATTGCTCAGACTTACGGAGCAAAATCTGGCACATAAAAATAGCTCCGTTCACTAGCAGAAGCTGAATTCAAATAAAACACGCTGTGAATCACTGGTGTTGAGACATGAAATATAGAGTAAGGAGAAAATTCTCATTCATAATTCCCACCACAAGCACAGGTCTTTGCACCGCAGCAATTACAGTAGGCAAATTTTATTTTCTCTGTTTAAGCAGCTTCTCCACACCTCTCTGCACCACAAGAGTATGTTAAAGGCAAACACAGGGAAGACAAGGAGTTTTCTGTCCAGTCTTTGCAGTAACAGCAGGTACCTGGATGTAGGAACTTTGACGTCAGCCTTCACCGAGGTCTTTCGCAAGGGCCAAGTCACCCCGTTCCACACCTGAGCTCATGGCCTGCCCGGTGTGAGCCCAGTGACGGGAATCCCCCTTCCCTGCCAAACAGGGCAGAGCTGCCAGCTGGCGATGAACCCCAGCCATGGAATCACTGCCAGCCCTTTCCCCACTCACTCCCCACCAGCCCACGGTGCCTCTGGCACCGCTCTACAGCCCCCATCACGCTCCCCTCTACCTGCGGCCCCGCCATCGCCCCCTCAGGGCTTTACAAGGCCCACGACCACCACACAACTCCCCGCTCCTTCTGCTCCTCGGGGCACCCACGCCCGCAAGGACCCCCAGGCGGGGCTCGGCCCCAGGCCCAGCCCTGAGCCCCTGGGGCCGCTCTCGGTACCTGCGCGTCGCCGGCGAGGCCGGCGCTGCGCCACATCGTGACCGCGGCGTCGTGCGGGGACAGCGGCTGGGAGGGAAGGGCGTGAGGGCGGGAAAGGCCGCGCTGTGGCCACGCCCCCGCCGCAGCCAGGCCCGCTCCGATTGGGTAAGCGCGCCAGGGGGCGTGGTCTGGGCGCGGTCTGAGGTCAGGCTCCGCCCCCAGCCCCGCCCGGAGCAGTCCCGGGACAACACCGCGACAACCCCGGGAGAACACCGGGATAATCCCGGGACAGTGCCGGGACAATCCCGGGCTGCCGGGGACGGCCAGAGCAGGGCAGGGTTGCGGGGAGCTGTAGTGCGGCCCTGCTGCGGTGCCGCTGGGGCTGACGGCTCCAGGGAGTGACACCAAGTAGGGAGGGAGCGTTGATCTGCTGGAGGGCAGGAAGGCTCTGCAGAGGGATCTGGACAGGCTGGATCGAAGGACCGAGGCCAGTGGTATGAGGCTCAACAAGGCCAACCCCTGGGTCGTGCACTTGGGTCACAACAAGCCCCTGCAGCTCCAGGCGGGTGGAAGAGTGTCTGAAAAGCTGCCCGGAGGAAAAGGAGCTGGGGGTGCCGGTCGACAGCGGCTGAACATGAGCCAGGTGTGCCCAGGTGGCCAAGAAGGCCAATGGCACCTGGCTTGTGTCAGCAACAGTGTGGCCAGCAGGACCAGGACCATGATTATGCCTCTGTACTGGGCACAGGTGAGGCCACACCTCAGGTGCTGTGTCCAGTTCTGGGCCCCTCGGTTCGGGAAGGACGTGGCCCGCAGTGCCGTGGGCTGGCTGACACGGGGGTTATCGGTCACAGGCTGGAGTCGATGATCTCAGAGGTCTTTTCCAGCCTTAATGACTCTGTGATCCCTGGGGTGCAGAGCCCCGGGGGACCCCGGCCGCTGCTTCCCGTGGGTGCGCCCGCCCCGCTGGTGCCGATGAGCCCCGAACTCCGCGGCGCTTTCCCCGCGGCCATCCCGGCGCCCATCCCGGCGCTCCGCCTTCCCTGCGGTGACGGCAGAGCCCGGCGTCGGTGACGGCATCAGGCGGAGCCCGGAGCGGCGCGGTGCGGGCCGGGCCGGGCCGAGAGCGGGGCGGGACCGGGCCAGGGCCGGGCCGGGCCATGGCTCCCGCGGCCGTGCAGCCGCCCGAGGTGCAGTTCGCGCAGCGCTTGGCCGCCAACGAGAAGCGCATCCGAGACCGCGCCCTCAAAAAGCTGCGGGGCTACATCGGCGTGCGGACCCAGCGCCCCGCCGGTACGGACCGGGGCGGCCCGGGGGCCGGGGGGAACCGAGACAGGGACTGGGACAGGGACAGGGTCCCGGTGCCGTGGCGGAGGGCGCGGGGGGAGCGGCGGCCCCGTGGCCGGACGGCATGAGGAGGGAAGCACCACGTGTGCGCCCGGAGCCCGGCACGCCTCCGCGGGGCTTCCTCTCGGGTTGGTTTTTTTGGCTTTTTTGTTTGTTTGTTTGTTTTGGTTTGGTTTTGGTTTTTTTGTTTTGGTTGTTGTTGTTGGGGTTTTTAAATTTTTTTTATTTTATTTTTATTTTGTATATTTTCTTTTTCCTTTATTTTAAAGGGTTTTTTTTAACTTTTACGCATGCATTTCACCATGAGTACGCACGTGCTGCCCCGGTGCTGCCCCAAGCGCAGCCCCAGCAGCCGGGAGCAGAGGCACTCGTGGATCCTCGGCCGGGAAGTGTCTCCGGGCACTGGAGGGGCTCGGGAAGGATCAGCTTGGAGCGGGGGAGGGTCCTGCAGGCAGCGTTAACAAATCTGAGATGGGAGCAGGATGGCTCATGTGCTCTCCTTCCCAAGGAACAGGGAAATGCACTGAACGGAGCCAGGCTGGAAACTACCCTATATATACAGCATAAAGTTTTGTTTTCTGTTATTTCTGTGAGGAGATGTCCGTTTCCGGGACTGATATTCAGAAGCGTTGGAGGAAATTGAGGAAAGTTCAGGAGTGTTTCAGCACTTGTGTAATTGAAGCTGATTCTGTTACCCATCTGGGTTATCTCCACATTCATGGTATCAAGAATTTTTCTGCCAAATTTTTCTATAAATTCAACGTGGAGCTATATATTGGCACTTTAGAACAAGAGTTCACTGGTGTCTCTGGGGACAGTTTGAGTCTGGCAATGCCAGTCTGAAGCTTTCTGCACCTGAAAGTGCCTCATGTGCAAAGGTTCCACGTGGATGTGTATTATTCCTATACCTTATATGTGATATATATATGATGTAATATGTAATTTATAATGTATTTTATTTATATAAAATATATATCTTATAAGTGATTTTATACATTATTTTATTATTAGATATTTAAATTATATATTATTGTATATTGCATCTATATTTTATATATTAGTAATATTATATATATGGCTTTGGGGAGCCAGCCTAGACCTGACCCCAAGAGCTAAACTGCAGCTGGAGTGGACCTGAGTCAATTCCTTGAAAAGACTGTAGAATAGATACTGTTTCTTGCCTTTTCAGTAGTATTTTACCCATTAGCCACGTCTGACAGAGGGACGGACACCTAGAACAGCCCTACAGGGTCAGACCAGGGAGCCAACAATCATTATCCCATTCCTGATGGTTAACATAGATCTAGGGATTGCCTGGGGACTAGTACAGTGTACATCATGTACCTCTTGAGTACTTTCTGAGCCTCCAGCTATTTTTAGCTCTGGAGAGTTTCTAAGGGGGACTCTGTGCTCCGTAGTGCTCTGTGCATCTCACTGCTAAGTGCAGATTCCTTGGAGTTTGTGCAGGTAGCCACAAGGAGGACAGGAGTGCCCCTAACTGAGGGAAAAGGGTGCAGGTTCAGGTAATGCCTTAAGACATCATGAAACCATCATCACAGGGAAGTTGCTCAGTTGGGCTGTGAACCTTTTGCATGTTAAAATCAGCACAGCGTGGAATGCAAATGAGTAGGAAACAAGGGTGACTAATTTCCAGAGCTCTTAGATTTACTTGCTGTTAGGTTCTATTCAAACTGGTAGTATTGAAACAAAGGGTCACTTCTTTGGGCTTGGAGAGAAAGCATGTTCAGGAGAGAAGGGGGTTTTTTAAGTTATTTTTTAATTGGCAGCCTTATATCCATCGTGTGTTCTGAGAGGGATGAGGCTCACGCATCAGGCACCCCAGGTAAGCCACCCTAACCTGAGGAGCTGAGAATGTGCTGACTTTTGGAAGAAGTGCTGGAGTTCACCTGATGTTCAGGGCTCTCAGGTGTTTCGTAGGTAGACAGGACTGCTCAGTGTGGCCCATGCTAAGGCTGGGGGAGCTTCTTCAGAGAGCCAGAGCTCTTAATTTTCAGCAAGAAGTTAAACTCTGTGGAAGGCATAGAACTACCAAATGAATTGATGAAAGAACAGTAAACAGAAATAACTTCTAATAAAAGAGGGAAGATTGCTGGGGGGTTTCCTGTCTGACAGAGCTGCACTTACTCGGGCCCAGATCTGTAAAGGATTTTATGTAATTTCCACTGAAACGTGCCTGTGTGGATGTGGTCCATTGCAAGTATCTAGAATAGGAAAAATTGTAACAAATTCAATGATAGCAGTGTCAAAGCAGCCCAACTCCCAAACAGAAATGCTAACAAGGCTTGCATTAAAGTAGCTGTGAGTGGTTGTAACATGTTAATCCCAGCTCCCACGATACATAGGAACAGAGTTACCGTGCATAGGGACAGTTACAATTCAAGCCCTAAAAACAAAATCTTTCTCAGGATAGGTTTAAGGTATAGAAAGCCTTCAGTTCTGTGCACTGTGGTTGCTAATACAATGCATTCAGGTTTTAAAATAACCTTACTTGAATGATTGTTATTTATCAGCTGTGGCTGGGGTCGGCACATAAAGTTTAAAAACAGAAAACACAATCTTGAAACTATTCTTTTGAGCCACTAGGATAAGAAAGATGCTCTAAAACCTTTTGGTCAGAGTCCTATGTCAAATGGACACAGGACTGCCTAGGACACTTTAAAAAGCCCTGTACATATGAAAAGCAACCCCATGGAAGTCTGTTTTCTGCCCAGAAAGGTTCTCAAGCACTGGAACAGGCTGTCCAGGGCAGTGGTGGAGTCACTGTCCCTGGAGGAATTTAAAAGATGTGTATATGTGGCTCCTGGGGACATGGTTTAGTGGTAGCCTTGGCAGTGATTATCTGAGAGGACTTTTCCAACCTGAATAATTCTGTGATTGGATTCTGTGAACTCCTGAGCCACATTTACAGGTAGCAGGTGATGCCTCTGTCTGATGCCTCTGGTAGGGTTAATGCTGCCTGTTAAACCTGCTTCTCACCACTCAGTATGTCACATATAATTCCCTTAAGAAATGTTATTAATTTTAATATTTCAATGAATATTAAATCAGTGAATCATATTGTTTCGTATTTTATCTTAACATTACTGTCAAATCTAAATTAAATTTATAATTAATGCTTAATTATTGCTCCTACATAGCATTTTGCATATTTCCTCACTTCCTTTCTTTTTAACCAAGCAGGACTGCAGATGATTCCACTAACGTGTTTGCAGGTGTTTTTGTCTGAGTGATAATTGCTTTCAAATGACTTGGTCCAAGGAAAAGGTGCACAGTTTAGATCTAGCACTGGGTCTTAGGCTTTTTGACTGGTAGACTCCTGAGACAGTGATCTTTTTGGAGCAAATTTGAGCTTAATGAAGATGATGACCTTTTCAAAGTGATTTTTCATGAAGTTGCTTGGGAGTATTTAATAGGCCATAGCTTGAAAATAGCTGTAGTAGGTCATTGTAGCTGCCTTGTAACGATGTACCATTATAATTTTACTTCACAGAAATGTAGTTGATGTAATGAAAAATCCAGTTCTTGAGCAGCTATTATGACTTCCATGTAGTACTTTACTTCTGGAATGTGATTGTTTTGCTGTTAAAATTCAGGTATTACTACATCTCAAGACTGTATTGGAAATACTTTCATTATAGTTACTCAGGTTCATTGACTATAACGTTTAATGTAGAAATAAATGTGTTGATTGCTAGAAGTTTATTCTATCAAAACAAACCCCTAGTAAGGAGTAAAACTATTGGTAAAGTGAGACTTTAGTTAAAAACAACAAAACAAAACAAAAAACCATCACGTCTCTTTATCTCTTGTAAAACTAATTCTGATGCCCTCATTAAAAATTTCTTTCAGACTTGGTGTTAAAAATATGCCAGAGATTTATCAGAATTATCGTGGTATTCATCTTACCTGTGATTGCTTTGAAATCTTTGTTGTTTCAGTACAAGGTAGAAGCTTACAGTCATGGAATCACTTTTCTATTCCAAATTGTCTTCCAATTAATGTGCTTACAGTAGGAACCAAGAGAAAATAACAAAAACAAAGAAGAAAGCAGGGAGCAGAGGGAACTTCATGAAAATATTTTGGTGCAAATGTGTGGTTTTTCCTTTCATTCAGACTTGTTCTGTACCGTAGGTGGCTTCAGCCAGGAAGAACTGCTGAAAATATGGAAGGGCCTTTTCTATTGTATGTGGATGCAGGATAAACCTCTGCTGCAGGTATGGTAACTGGGTTTGTGTTTGCTTGAGGGGGTCCCTCCCAAATACACTCTAGGGACATACTAATTTAGAATGGGGAAAATTATCTTTTTTTTTCCTTCCCCTGCAGCCCGTTTGTGGCAGATGCAGGAGAAGAGGTGACTGTAACTCGCTGATCTGAACGTGAGCAGATCATGTTTGGAGTCACCTTCTGAGGGGCAGGCGTAGCTGTTTACCTTCCAAAAGGAGAGCTGTAATGGATGCCTCATGAAATGTTGATTTGGTGTAACTAAAGCAGTAACAGCAGGTTGCCCTTAACTGCAGCTACAACATTTGTGCAGATTTTAGTGTGAAAGTTTCACACTTCCTTTTCCTTTGTTATTTCAGTAGCACTTCGTCTACTACCAGCTTTGTCCCTACTATGTATTTTGGTCAACTTCTACTAGTTTGTCTCCCTGCCTTCAAATGATACTGGTTTTGGACTACCAGCTCTCAGTAACCTCAATTTTCAAATCACTTGTCTGCATGAACAGGGTTTATCTCACACATGGCCCACACAGCTCCACAGAGACCTATGAGAGCAGTGCCCCATAAGTTTTACATCATTTGTTAATTTAAATATATGGGATTCTTCTCTTAATTTAATTTTGTCTGCTGTCAAAAAGATGATTTGTGCAGAGATCTAGTGAAATGAACAGGTTTTGATACCCTTGAAACTTCTCTTCCAGCTGACCTAGTCCCAGTGCAAGGATAACTGCAGTACTAAAGCAGCTGTTGAGAGAATATTTTTCATTTTGAGAGATGTTTCATGAAATTCATACTTCTTGCTGTTTGCTGGTTGTGTGTTTAGTGAGGAGACCAAACTCCAAAACCTGCTGCACTAACTATATTTATTTACTTTTAGGAGGAACTTGCAGCCAATATCTCACAGCTTATCCACGTGTTCCAGAATACAGAGGCTCGTAAGTACTATTTAATTACCTAATGCTTTCTAAGGTACTTCCCTCTTTAGTGGTTTTTAGGCAACTTTCCCAGTGCCAGAATAAAGACAATCAGATGGGGTGCTGCTTTGGTGGTTTTTTCTTTCCTTTTTGTCCAACTGGTGTGTGTGATTGCATTAAGAGAGGCACGAGCTGCAGTTTTTTTCTGGCTGCTGCATGGGAAGAGTTGTGTCTCCTGTGTGATACAGGTGAGATTTTGCAGGACAGGTAGCAAAACAAGCTTGTCCCCTTACTTTTCCATTCTGCATAGACTGCTCTGCATATTTCCTGCTCAAAACCAACCTTGTTTCATGAGCTGTTAAGCCCCTGGTATTCAAAATGTTCATGAAATGGAGTAGTCAGTCAATGCCAAAACTTGCATGGGTAGAAATAAGCGCACAATGGATATTTTGCTCAAACTTGTGTGTATATAACACAAAATAGATACAAATCTGTCCCTGTAATTGTTTTTAAAAGTAGCTGTGTGCCTTTTCTTGTATTGGTCTCAAGTTATAATTGATTCTTGACAGTCTCAAGCCTGTCTTCCCATAGCTCTGTCCCTGTCATTAGGAGAATCCTAGGGAACTGCATCTCTGTCTTGAGATTCTTTCAGGTTAGCAGAATAACCCCTTGTGCCAGACGTGCAGGTGTTTTTCCTTGCTCCCCTTGCAGGACACCTGTTCATCCAGACATTTTGGCAAACGATGAACCGGGAATGGAACGGGATCGACAATCTGCGTCTGGACAAGTACTACATGGTAATTACACATCTCTGGGGGGTGCTTTCTCCTAGGAAACGTGGTGCAGAAGACAAGGGATCATCTTCTTCATTGCAGGAGATGTTTGTTTTAAAGGCTTTCACTCACCGCTGTGTGAATCTAAAAGCCAGTACAGTTTATATCGTGCTCAAGTGCTTTCCCTTCTAACACAGTGATTTCTCTCATTGATTTCTATATTGGAATATAAATGCTGTCTCAAAGGACACTCTGTCAACATCAGTTATTTAGATCAGACTGTTTAAAGACTCTTTTATGACTCTGCACTAGAACCCCAACTTTTCACCAGTAAAGTATCTGCTGTAGTACATTCAGTAGTCAGAATTCTTTCTATAGGAAACAGAAAATTAAAACAAGTGCTAAAATCCTAAAAAGCGTACCTTTGTAAAGACCAAAATCCCATTATCTTCTTCTTTGAAAGAAGTTGATTGCAGGCACATTCACTGCTGGTTTTTCTTTCCCAATATTAGCAGATACAAGTTATTTCAGTAAGTGAAGTGTTTTGAGCCAGTTGAATGTAGCTGTTTTACACATCACTGTTGCTCAGTGCAAGTTTCAAGTAAATTAAATCATTATTGTTATCATCTGTCCCATATTGTTGAGCCAGTTTAAGCTGTGGCTTTTCTTAGATTAAGGCAGCACTTAATGAAGAAATCAGGGGGGTGAATCAAGAGAAAGCTGTATAGTAGAAATGCTCATGGATTTTTCTGTGCTTAGCATATGAAAATAGTTTGTTGCCTTTTTTTGCTTCACAGCACCCTTCTGTTGCATTGCATGATAGACAGTCTGTCAGTATGTTCATATGAGGTAGCTTCCACCTTGTGCTTAGGAGATTTACCAAGAAATCTGTTCCTGTTACAGTCACAGTGACTCCTTTACCTGTTTTCATAAACAACATGTGTAACAGATCTTGTGCTTTGCAGCTGATGCGTCTGATTGTGAGGCAATCCTTTGAAGTGCTGAAAAGAAATGAATGGGATGAGGGGTAAGCAGATTTCTGAATGTTGCTGCATCATAAACAAGTCACCCAACATATATATTCAAATATATTTTCATTTAATAGATCCTTTTTTTCCCATAGATGCCACTGCCATGAAGTCTTAACATTAAGGCTTATTTGTTCTTCATATCACTTACTTAGTTCAGTAACATAGTCAGGTGTTACACTTCATTAAATTAAATACAGTATTTAATGTATTTCGTTTTCTGATTTAGCCAGAAGAGCTATCAATGAAACCACCTGCAGAGAGACTAGACAGGGAACCTGCATCCCAGAAAATATAAAAAGAAATTTTTTGTTTGTTTATGTTGGTTTTCTGATTGGTTCTGACTTTTTTTTTAATATTTATTTTATTGTGGTTAATCATGGTGACTTCTCTTCTGATAAGACAAAACCCCTTAATTGTAAAGTAGCCTCCTATTTGTTGTAAACATCAGTGGTTTTGGTTGTATTTCTTCCATATTCTATTAAAGGGCAAATAATTGCAGTCATTTGCTCTGTCTAGAACTCTTGTGCCACTTCTAAGCTTGTTGTCTTTAAACTGATGAAGAGATTTAAATCTTTTAATTGAAAGTGCTCGATAACGCAGCATTAAGGTTATCCTTTCTCCCTCTTCCATTCTGAAATGTGGGATGCACTCAGGCATGTTTTTGTGGAGACAGAAAGGAATGCAGAGCTAAAGAACACCCCATCCCTCCTGTTCCACCTTAATTTTGCACTGGGAAAATGCCCTCCGGCTGAAGAGATGAAAATGTTCCTTGACAGGAGCAGAAGGTGTGGGAGGAGGTTTGATAAAGCTGAAGCCCTTCCTCCCACACACATGGTCACCCAAACTGATCTCTGACAAGGCTTCTTATGGCTTTGGCCTCCCTCTGTCACTGGAAGGAGGCAGTGTGGGAAGAGAGCATCATGTTTCCTTTATTTGCAGAGTGAGGGAGCTCAGGAACTGCCTTTCCCTCCCAAGTGGAGCCCAGAAGCTGCCTAGCATGACTTTCTTTCCTCTTGCCTTTTAAAATGCTTTTGAAGAAAGGTGTATTAAAGTAAAACTGAAAGAATGTTTATGGGTTTTCAATGTTTTGAATTCTCTTTGGGACTGGAAATGTTCGTTCTGGGCAAAATTGCAGGAGGTTCCAAAGAACACCAGGGAAGAAAGCTTGGAATATACAGAACTTCACTCTTCTGAAAGACAGCAATGATAGGCCTCAGGGTAAAAAAAAAAAGAAATAAAATTCAAATTGGATAGCTGTCCGTAACTGTAAAGAGTTGGAGTTTGTTTTCAAGCCAAATAAGACATGAGCAATTGAATATGAATATCTTGTTCTTTTTTTTCCTCTTTTTTATTTTTTTTTCAGTCTAGTTGAACCATTGCTGCAGCTATTAATGAAAGAAGTTATGGACCCAGACAGTAATTCTCCCACTGGGATAAAATTCCATTTCATTGATATCTATCTGGATGAATTGGCTAAAGTTGGTGCAAAGGAGGTTAGAAAATACTTTTGTCATTTTCTTCCTGATTGATGTTAACTGTGGCATGAAGCATCTTAGAAGAAATGTAATTTTTAGATTATGCAATTTTAATTGTTTTAAATGTAGCATAACAACACTGAGTAAGCATGAAGAAAGTGACTTACTACACGTTATGCTTTTACTTTTATTCATGTCTTTGACAGTGGGAATATGGTAGTTTCTCTCAACTTCCTGAGTACTGCTGTGCTGCTCCAAATTGAGGTTGGAAAAATAGTGATAGAAAAGTTAGACCATTTCTCATTTGTTTGTTTCAGAAGGGACTCAGTGTAATTTCCCTTGTGTGAACTTGTTTTCCAGTCTTTGCTTTTGCAAAGGCTGACATAAAGCCTGCTCTTGGCTCGTTGTGTAACACCTAAATAGAGGAGGAAAGTGAGCTTTCACAGTTGTCTGATATTTGCTTGTTGTTTTCTGTGCATTGTGCAGTTTACCCTCCACATCCAGATGTTTGTTTTGCTGGTGACATCTGTCTTGCCCTGCTGTGTGTTGCTGTGACAGTTAATTTGTGACCCTTCATTTTGGCTGCTGTTCCAGTGGTGCAGAGTTTTGCAGCCACAAAGCCAAAGAGCATCTCTCCTGTCCCTCCACCCTTCCTGCAGCCCCACGCTCATCCCAGGCTCCTCCTCAGTTACCTCCCCTTGTCTCTGATACTTCTCCTTGCAATGGACAAAGGTGTCAGCAGCTTTCCATTCCTGTTCCTTGCAGTCAGTATTCAAACCAATCCTGCCTGCAGTTTTGGGGTTATGGATTGTGGAGCAAGAGAGAGAAGATGTCTGCACCAGAGAAGTGCCAGCACTTGGAGCCGAAATAAATTCTGCAGCTCCACAGTCACACAACTGTAGCTAAGCCACTGACTGGAAGCCTGGAGAGGGGAGTGAGTCCCCCAGACTATTTGCAATCACTGATGATGCTCATACATTGAATTTTGGAGGGAAGGATCTTTATCTTTAGATCTGCTATAGCTGACAGTGTTTTGGTGCAAGGAGCCCAGTTAAGAGAAACCCAAATCTTATTCTTGTCTGCTGCAGACCTTCTTTGGGAAAGTACACAAAATTATTTAAGCTTTCTCTGCCTCATGTTTCCATATCTAAAGTAAGAAGCTTTGTTGTATTTCTATACTCAGCAGAATAAGGTCTGCAAGGCAGTCAGTGTTTTTATAATACTTCCAGGGAAATCTGGAAGTTAGTGGTAGCAGTGGTAACAAAAAGGCCCTGGATACCTCTGCCAGTTGGAATGAGATAATATGCTGAAAGACTGCTAAAGAAGATCCCCCAACACCAATTCCTGTACAAAAACCAATATTCAAGGAATTTCAGTGTACACATACAGTATTTCCTGTACTCACAAAGGATTTTTCTTTCTAATCGAACAGCTCACAGCAGACCAGAATCTCAAGTTCATCGAACCTTTCTGCAAAATTGCTGCCAAATCAAAGGAGTAAGTTCAATGAAAGGATAAATATATTTTAAGAATTAAGAAACTCTGAATATGGTAATAAATGGATCAAAGAGTCATAATTTCAGAATGTAGAGAAAGAAGGGTATTTTACCAGCAATGTGCACAGTCATATAAACTTGTGTTTATCAAATCTACAGATAGTCTGCATGGATTTATAAGAACTATATCAACCTCTGTTGCTTAATTTGTCCAGTTATTTTAATTTTTTAGTGCACAGAGCAGCTGAGCTGGTTGGCTTCTTTGCAGTGTAATATAGGTCAGCATATAAACAGTGAAATTTAAGAGGGGCACATTACCAGGACACTGCTTGCATTAAAGGACTTCTGTTTAGGGAGTAACAGGTTCACTTTCATCATCTGAAGAGCTTGGTGTTCTTCCACTTTCTTTCTTATCCATTTTCCCTCAAATTCCCACTCTTTTAATGTGAGAAGGGAGGGTGTTTCTGGTCTGCCTTTGGGCTCACCCTGCTCTCCTGTGACAGTCGGTGTGTGCTCCATGCTGTGGCCACCGGCATCTTTGAGATGATCGTGGATCAGTCTCCCTTCGCCATCGAGGACCTGATGAGAGAGCTGGGTACCCACAGTGATGAAGAGGATGCTTCTGAAGAAGGCAAACAGGGAAATGAAGAGGTGCTTAAAACCAAAGGTGAGGAGGAAGCTCTAAATTGCCCTGGTAAGTGTTGCTAGGATGGAAAAATTTGTTTCCTGAAAATACTGCTCTGAACCAATCAAACACATGTTCAGGGTGTTGTAAGGATAATTGTGTTTTCCCGTCTTCCCTTCAGATGTGCTTAATAAAGCTTGTTCTTTTGGAGTCACTATCTCAAACAAAGCATTAATATTCAGTCTTGTTTCTACAATAGCAGACAGATGTCTGTCAAGAAAATCAGCACAGAGCTCTGAAAAAACTGAGGATATCAATAAAAATGCTGATGATGGGATCGGGACTGTTCTTCAGGTTTGTGGCTTACTTACTATGTTATTGATACTTCTTTTTCCCTGTCCCTTTCAAGAGGTGTGGAAGTAAAGGGTGTTAAAGGAAAAACATGTTACAAAATTTTAATCTCCTTCTGATTTAATTTAAGGTGGTATTTATGTAACGTGTATTCTGTGAGTGGTAGTAAATCCATGTCTAAATTCTAAATTCCTCTTTCCTCTCTCCCATACCTTCTCTTTTCTGTTCCTTCCTTCCTGTTTCAGGAGTTAAAAAATGTGTGTGCTAAAAGCCAAGTCACTGTGGGTGGGGAAGCAATCAGCCTAAGTTTCATTGCAAATGGATGATGGGATACATAGGAGAGAGGGTAATATGTTACAATTTGGGTTTTCTAGACCCAGGGCCAGTGCAGTGTAGTGATTTTGACAGCTCCTCCCATCAAACACACATGCAGGTGGATACATTTCATGCATCTGTGGCTTTTAAGCAAGAATTAGGACATGACACACTTTAAATCTGATATTTAGCTAAATATTTATGGAAGTTTTGAAGTGGGTTGCCTTCTCTCTTGAGTAAGAATTAAGGTTAGGAATGTTTGAGAAAGTGATGCTGAGTTCAGCTGTTCTGTTAATGAAGCAGCCATCTGTACAAGTCAGTGTGTGAAGGGGGCGTAAATTTCAACAGAGGAAAACATTTGGGGTTTAAAGGAAGTGTCTGTTTCAAGATGTGTATCTTTACAATTTACCTATTGAACTTTAACTTGATGTACTGGTAACACGAGTTGCACTGAGTTATCTTGCATGGATAAACTAAGAAAAGCTGTGTTGTACTTCCCCCCAACAGTTTGATTACAAGGCTGTTGCTGACAAAATCTTCGAGTTTGCAAGCAAGAAAAATACACCTTCCCTGAACAGAAAGCGCCTGTACAAGCTGGTCAAAAAGTGAGTTCTGCTCAAGTTCACCTTGTCCTAAACAACTTTCATTTGCTTTCTGCCCAGCCTCTCTTGTCCTGGTGATGGTGTCATGCTGTTCCTCACTGGTACCAGACAACTGCAACCAGCTGGGGTTTATCTGCACAGGTTTATCTGCACAGGGTGGGTTTGCTCTGCAAGATGTGGCATCAGGTTGTGTGTGATGCAAGGAACAGATGCAGGAGAAGTGTTAAACTGCTGTTTTCTCAGTACTTTCAGTGATTTGGTTTGAGTTTGGGGGTTTTTGAGGCAGATCTCTTCTGGAGTGAGCTCTTTGTAACTTCCTATGCAAAATATGTTGTTCCTATTTTGACAAAACCATAGTAAGTACAGTGGTGCTGTTCTGCTAGTGTTATTATGGGTACTAAATGAGTAATAATGTTTTGTTTTTTCTTTTCTCCCTTCCTCTCACCTCCAGGTTCCAGGACTTAGCAGAAGGTAAGGACTGAGCAGCAGACAGAGAGAGCAGTTATTTTCCATTAAATGATATATAATGCTCCCATACAATGTGTACTGGAATTTTTTTTCTCTTTTTTAATGTGGATTTCAAGAATATTATATTGGGAGTTTTGTGGGTTTTTTTAAAGCTCATTAAGACACATTACATGTTTTTGGTGAGATGGCCAAATTCCTTTCACAATTTGAGCAACCCAGTACTTTGTCCTTAAATGAAAGATGATTATTTTTGCTTAAACAAATAGGAATCAGTCACATGTTTTTCTTTAAGGTTGGGTGGGGAAAAAGGAGTTGTTTTTTCTTTCTGTGGGAGTTACACTGTATATGAACAGCATAACTGTTCATAGAAGTGGGACTCTCAGTTTTCTGATACTTTATCCTTCCTCAACAGGAATCTTCCCCCAAGATATTCCTGAAGACGTTTCAACAGATGAAGACGATGATGAATTCGGCAGGCGAAAGAGAAAGAAAAAAGCTGTCAAGCCTTGGCAGCAAAATGAGCTGGAAAAAGTAAAAGGTAAGGCAAGATCAACCTTTGGAAAAGAGACAGTTTGCAGTGACTTTTGCAGTTTGGTAAAGTGTCAGATACAAGCTGTTCTGAGGAAGGTAACACTATTGTTCAGGATGTGCTGATTTGTATCCTGTTGTGATGAGGGTTAAATGTGAAATTGAGTTCTCTTTGAAAGTGGGGGGAGTTCTCTTACCAATTCTAAGGCAAGCATCATCTCAAAAATTTCAGTCAAAAGCAGAACTGGAAGCAGCTGTTTGCATTGCTCCTTTGAGCAGGTGAATTTACTGTAGGAAAGCAGAAACATGCCAGTCTTAAAACAGGATGAGTGTTAGAATATAAGAATTTGGGGATGTTGGAATACTGAACCCCTGAGCTGCCCTTCTGATGGGCTTAACAGGTGGGTAATAAGTCTTTCTAGGGATGTTGCCATGAAAAATAAGGTTGCCACAGGGAATGGTTTAGATCTTAGCTGTGACAAGGCAAAATTAGCAAAGTGTTAATTAGGCCAGACATCAGCAGACTGCAGTGTCCTGAGCAGCTGTAACAGTGAAACTGTTGTGCAGGCTGATAACAGGAAAATGGTACTACCTATTTTAAAAGAAAAGAACAAAAATAGAATAGAATTTAGTTGTTGTAAGTACCTTTGTGTTTCACATCTGTGTTATGGCATTCTTTTTGGGATGGATTTAGAAGATAAAGAAGAGCTTTCAAGTGTGAAGGTGTCATCAGTTTCCCAGAGGAAGAGGAAAAAAAGGAAGAAGAGGGACAGCCCAAGTGCTGATTCTGGAACAGCTGATGGAAATTGTGAGGAGGGAAAAGCTGAAACATCTGGATCTAATGCTTCTAGCCAGGAAAAGGTGCCAGAAAATAACAAGGAGAGGAAGAAAAAGAAATTGCTAGTAAATGAGGCCAGTGAGACCACAAATGTAGCAACTGACACCAGAGAAAATCAGTGTATCTCTGTGCAGAACAGTCTGACTGATGCAGAACAGAGTAAAAAGAGTCAGCTGAAGAACATGAATCCAAAAGTGCAGAATGTTCCTGCAAAAGCAGCGTGTCAGAATGGACCAGCCAGTGCAGCAGAGGATGTCAGCCCATCTGTCACGCTGTTACCTCCTAAGGCTGTGAAAAAGAAGCAGAAAGCAGGGGCTGTCCTGGTGAATGGGGATCCCCCTGTGCAGCAAACTGACCTGAAACCCAACAAGGAAGGCGTGCTGGGGACCCTGCCAAGAAAGGCAGGGGCTGAATCTGTGCCCTCCAGAAAGGTCACAGTGAAGACAAAGTTAGTCAGTTTGGAAGGGATGAAAGTCTCCAGTCAGAACGCAGCAACCCTGAAAAAGAAGAGAAAAGTGAAAGAGGTGCTAAACTCAGTCGAAGCCAACGGAGTTCTGGAGACTGCATGCAAGAAAAGCAGGAAGGTGGTATGTACATCTCATTCTTTTCTCTGCCTGCTTCAGGAACTGCCAGGCTCATTTTCAAATTTGGCTTTAGCTTTCTGAGCATGGGGCTGCATGGGCTGCATGCTGATGTCATCATGCATTGTCACCAAAAAGAACTTGATTCCCCAGAAATCCACACACTGCTGCAGTGTCACACCCTGCTGTACAGTGACACTAAGTCCTGTGCCAGCCTCTCAGCTGGAAGAACCCATCTAGCTGAAAAATGGGATGTTAGGGGCAAGATGGGGTTGTCTTTTTTTGTCTTTTTTTTTTCTTTGGTGCCTGGGTTAATTATTCTTTTGCATTGGGTCTCTGGTTGAGCCTTACAGCGTGCTCACAAAGGGCATTATATTTTGGCAAAACAATGAGAAATGGGAAGATGGAACATCTCCTCTGCAGCAGCAGCACACAGATTAGGATAAGCTCCTTGTGAAATTGCCCACAGAATTCCAGGAGTGGCTTCTTTTGCTCACTCACTGCTCCATCTTAAACAAACTGATAGGACTGTCCGGGGAAAGAGAATAGACACTGGAATAGAGAATATGGCACTGTGACCTTTAATGTCATCAGTGGCTGTGTGATCACATTGATGAATTATCCAGTTTTTTATAAAGACAGTACTGTGTTTTTTCACTAGGAAGGTCTGACTGTAGTCATCTTCAAAAATTTACGTCTTGCAGTTTGGGAACAACCTGTTTATTCCCCACCACCTCCCACCCCCATTTTCTTTTTGGCAATGAGTAGAACAGGGTTTATTTTTCCTCAGTGATTTGAGAGCATTTTGTACTGTATAATTTTGATAGTGTGGCTAAGAGAGAGTGTGCAGAGGTTCTTCCCTCTCCAGCCACTGAAATGATTTTTAACTGCTCATTTCCCATGTGCATAATCACCCTTCCTATGTGCATATTCACCCTAACACATTCAGGGGTTTAGTTACTTTCTTGGAAGTCTTGCTGACAATCTCGCTTTGGTGGAAAAAAAATTCATAAAGCACAAATGAGATTATGAGCACATAAAAGAGTTAAAAGTGCATGTTATGAGCCTGTGAGCTCACCTCTGCTTGACTTAAGTTTAAAACTGTAGGGTTAGTTAGGTAGTGCAGCATTTTATATGAAGATATAACTATTCAGTCCTTCACAGGAGAAAAAATTCATATTGAAAGTTTGCTTAAATAGTAATAAAATAAATGACATTTTCTATTTTTTGATGATGAACTCCTGAGAGGGACATTCAAGCTGCATTTCTCTCACTGCAGGGCTTTCCAAGTAGGAACCATTGGCTTTGTCTCCTGTTGCCTCAATATTCCATGTTTCACACCCGGTTTTTCTTTGTCTATAAAAGTTCAGTTTCTTAGAAAATATGATTATGACACCCCCATCTCTTTCTGTAAGACTTTGCTGCAGGTGACCAACAGGTTCCAAGACCTGTGATAGATTCAAGATAAGAAGTTCCTGCAGACTTCATGGGAATGAGTTGTTGGCACAAATCAGTGTAGGCACTGAGGGAAAGGCAGCCCCACGGCCCCAGCACTGGCCTGTTGGCTCTCAGGGCATGGGCTAGTGGGTCACTCTTCATATGTAGAATTCCAAAGAAATTATGGCATTTGCTTTTTTGTGCCCAGTTCACATAGTTGTGTGTGTGTTGAAAGGGAGGAGAGGGATGGAGACAAGGAAAGATACATGGAAGTTGAGTCAGGAGGAAAGGGAAGTTGAGTCAGAATACTGATGAAAGAAAGAAGAGGGCAGGGTACAGCTAAAATGCACAAATGCAGAGGAAGTTAAGCTATGCTAATTTTGTTTTCATTGATTGAGAAATAACATGTTGTTTTATTTCTTGATTTTAGTTATGTAATCCTGGCCCTGTGCCCAGAAATAAGGGGCATGTTTTGATTCTTGATTTCAAGGACAACACACACCTCCACAGAATTAGCTTCAAATATTCAGAGGAAAGACGAGGAGGAGAAGGGGAAAAAAGCAGACAAGATCAGCATTATTTCAGAGTTGTCTCCACAATTCAGAAAGCTAAAAGTCTTGTGGTTTTTCCCTTTATTTAAAGCATAAGTGATTTTCAAATCAAAAGAGGCCATATCCTCTGGACATTTTCCACAGCTTTCAGTGAATGCCTTTGGAATTCCACGTCTGTAGGTTGATGAGAAGCAAAACTGAACTTCCCCTCACCACAGTCCACAGACAGCAGGTTAGAAAGCTCTGCCAGTGCAGGTCCTAAGAATTGCCTTGTGCTGGAGACAAGAACTGCTTTAAATGCCATAAAAGTATGAATTTCAGGCAGCAGACCAGTAGCACTACACAATAGCTGGGTTTCTGAGAGTATAGTCAGATTTCATACTCCACTCCATTTTTTTCCCTGAAGTCTCCATCTTAGCCCAAAGCTGTGTTTGTTCATTAGTTATTTATCTTATTCATCCAGAGGTGCCACAGAAGAGTTTTTACTTATGGTGAAGGAAAAAAAAAGATCACTTGTGTGCAGGAGAGCTGGATCAATTGCAAAGTATCCTCATGCACATGGAGAAAACGCGTTTCTTTGCACTCTGATGGGCTTGGCAAATCTATGACAAATTCTTCCTTTTGTGCTTTGCAGTGACTTTCCTATTTCTGCACAGAGCTTGCCTTAAACTTCTGCTTTCAGTCATGCTGATTGCAAAATTACCTGCTGAGAGTTAAACATGATGATTAACTAATGTGAGTGTGTGGCCAGCACTGATCACTGCACCAGGGATTAGTTAACTACAGTACTTTGTGCTGAAGCATTTTTCCCTTTCCCCCCTTCTCAGGAAAGCAGTGCTGCTCTGTCACCATTAAAGAAAAAGAAAGCGAAACCAGGAAGTGATTTTGTAAAATTTGAAAAACCAACTGTACCAAAGGCAGTGTTCTTCAGGAAAGCCAGAAGCACCATCTCTTCCACCAGGACATCCATGCAGGTGAGGTGATCTCACAAAGGGCAGCTGAGTCTGGGGACAAATGTCTTCCCAAGGAAGCTCCCCAGCAAAGGGTATGACCTCACTTGTGCTGTCTCTTCCACTCCGTGTTAGTCTCCTAAAATGAGTTGATAAAACTGGGAATGCTGAGGCATTTCCCTGTAGACAGAGTCACACATGGCTCCAGAGTTTCAGAAAATGAGTTGTAGATGTCTCTGAAATCTCTTCTTCCTTCCCCTCTGCTTTCAACCTTCTTGCTGAATACACACTGTTCTGAATCTGCTCATTTCACAAGAAAAATAAAAAGCATAAACTGACTTTCAGTCTTGCAAAGGGACTTCGAGCCTCCATTTCTTCTCATTTGTGGAGAGTGGCAACAGTACAGGGCTTCAAAAGACTGCCTTCTTCTCTAGACCTTTTTAACATATAAAGCTTTTCAAGTCCTCTCAGCTTGAGGCCTGAGTGCAGTGGGGCCAGTCTGTTTAACACACAAATATCTTCTTGTTTGTTGTTGAATTACATAATGACATTAAGGAGAGAATGTGATTTCTGCACAAATGGAATATGTTTGCTTTTGGCTAGAAAAACAGTGCTGTCTTAGCAGGGGTCAGTGCCAGAGGATTGGGGCGGTTCTAAATGAAATTAAGGAAGTAGGCTGCTTTACATCAGTGGGATGCAGGTGAAAGAACTCATAGCATTGCCTCAGAAATAATATTTTATTTCATGTCTTTATTTTGCTTTTTAGCTGAACAAGCTCCAGTCACCCAGCTCCAAAAAAGTCACATTTGGCTTGAATAAAAACATGACTGCAGGTGAGTCTGATACGTGTGTGTGCCCACAGTCTCTCTGGTAGCTGAGGGAGGGGGAAGCTGTACACACTCACACACCTGTAGAACACCTCTAGAACAGATGATTCTGATCCTTTTTTGTCTCAATCTTTGTATTTAGTTTACAAACCCTCCTCAAGTTCCTTTCCAGAGGAGATGGTAAAGTTTAGGACATTCAGCCCTGCAGCTAGACTTGAGCAATTCCAGGGTGCTGCATTCGTGACCTGCAGAAGGAGCCTCATGGATGGAAAACTGCAGCAGGGTGATGGACTTGCCTTCCTGAGCTGCCTGTTTGCAGGGCTCCTCTGAGGGACACACGTGCACTTCACAGTCATCATTGCTCACTTCTCTCTCCCAAGGCAAAGGTGCTGACATGCTGATAAAATCAGACTTTGTAGTAGCAAAGTTTGCTTTTTATCTTGGCTGCCTGTGGTTTATTAATGGTCATGAGTAGATAAATGTCACTTCCCCTCTGTAAGCAGTGTTTTCCCTGTTAAATAAATGTCTTGCTCCATAGCACAGAATTATATTCCATGTATTAATTTAGGTATTTTTTAACTCTCTGAGGTGTGCAATAGGTCAAGTTCAAATTGAGAACAGCGTACTTAGGTAAATGTCTTCATGTTAATATAACACAGCTGAACAAAATGAAAAATAAATGCCTCCCTGCTGGCTGAAGGGGTGGCTAGGAGTCTCTAGAGCTGTTCAGCAGTCAGAGCAGAGACACTGCTTACCCATTGTGATCTTTTAAACTCCAGTGTGGTGTTCTTCAGGAGAGCTGGAGCACTTGTGTCTGAGGAAAAGGCCCAGAGCCTCTGGTGGTCTGTGGAGCCACGGGGAGGGTTCACAGTGGATTGCAGCAGACCCTGTTCCCCAAGGGACTCTGCTGAGATGTGCTTCACCACCAGCTGTTTTCTCTGCCAAGCCTTAGGCTTCTGATCCTTGCTGGCCTTGAGGATATAAGGCTTCCAGGGCTGGGAAATTCCACAGCTGATTGACAGGCCCTGTTATTCCAGGGGTTGCATTTCTTTTAACTTGCTGGCTTGTTTTTCAACAGAATTTAAAAAGACTGACAAAAGTATATTAGTGAGCCCAGAAGGACCCTCCCGTGTGGCTTTCAATCCTGAACAGAAACCTCGTCATGGGGTGCTGAAGTCACCCACAGTGACCCCAGCAAAAGAGCCCCAAATGAAGAGACCATTTACTCTGTCAGCTAAGAAGAGACCAACTGCTGTGGACTTCTTTTAAACCAACAAATGTGGCCTACTTTTGTACAGGACATTTTGCTAACCTAGAATGTTCTCTGGAGGTATTTTGAACTTCTTTATTTTTTTAAGTTAATACAAATTATATATACAAAATTCTGATTATGACCTGGGTCATTGCTATTTTGAAACCACTTCAGCTCTACCTTGAAATACTCGTTTTGTCTATTTACAGAAAAGAAACAAAATTCAATCTCTGCTCAGGTTTGGTCTACAAAAAGTATGATCTCTGCCCATGCATTTCCAAGAGACTTGTCCATTTAATTAAGGAATGTTCAGGGTTTGATTGTTCCAGTGATTTCTTTTTTTGAGCCAGTGTAAGACAAGTTGCACTTCATGCTGTTAAACTGTCTTTCATTGGACAGTTTAAATTGGAAAAAGGCAATGCAGATTTTAAGCCTACTTGTTCATGTATTTTAAAATTCTACTCTTGTCATTTTTCATGTGTCACCCCTGGCATCCTGTTAATTCTTCTGGAAATAATGATTACCTCATGTCTCTGTTTAATAACAGCAGGACTTGGGTAGCTTTGCAGCTGTAGGAAACGAGCTTTCCCTGGGATAAGAAACCCTTGGCTGCTGCTCAAGTGGTCACTGGTGCAAATAAACCTTCTCTGCTGGTTGCCTGCTGAGTTGGGGACAAGTCACCACATTATTTTCAGTAACACAAGTGCCAAAGCTGGCTTGAGCCTGTCGCATTGTGAGCTGGCTCCTTCTCTTCACTGAACTGAAATTCATGCTCTTGCGCAGGAGAAATCTTTGATATTTCCAGGTCTTCCCCCAGCCCCCACTGCTGCCTTTCCTGAAGGTCTGACAAGACTCCTGGTTTTCTGCTTTAGCAGCCGGTGTCACCACATTGTGCCAGAACTCAGCCCTCACTCAGTGCATGAACCTCTGACTGAGCTGAAGTGAGCTAGGTGGGTGTAGTGCATCTTGGGGTAGGACACACATCTCCCTGAAAGCTTTGGTGCCTCTCAGTACAGGGTGAAACTTTACAGCCCAGCCCAGCTTCGTTTTGGTTTTGATGTAGAATCACATGTCCACTTGGCATTTCTTGGAGTTCAGTTTTCCTTTGGGTATTTTATTATTACTCTGCATGTTTTGTTTTTAATTTGCTTTTTGGTAAGGATTGAGGTGCATTGCTGCGGGAGATCATTTATGTATTCTGAAGGGGAACAGTGAGGAGGGGGAGAGCAAATTAAAATAAAAACTTTTTTTATACAATTGGAAGATTTGAAATCTTTCTGTGGAAATTTTCCTTATGTGAATGAGGCAAAGGCTTTGCAGCAGATCTCTATGTTAGAGCTCAGCTTGGAAGCACAGCCTGATGCCAGAGCAAAGCTGTTCATGAAGCTTCACACCAGTTATTTCTGTGATCCTGTAAGAGACAGGGTGAACCTGCTTCATTACCTTGTTTTAGGATAACTGGATTATCAGTTAAATAAACTGATAAATGTTTATTTAGCCACTTCAGCCAGCAGAATTATATTTTGTGACATATTTGCATACTTCAATGCTGTTTTTACCAGTCCTTGATATTGGCTGTCCTCTGCCAGATTACTCCTCATAAGCAACTGTATTGAAACTGTTCTTTTGTAGTTCATCTACAATTGCTTCAAAATACTGGGGTACTTCCAGATTGCTGGTTGGTCTCAGCTGATCAATTCTGATCCGTCCCAGCTCTCACACTAAGTTTGTGACAGTCCATGGGTTGTGGTACTGCCAGAAATTAATTTTGCTCTTGTTTTTTCTCATTTACAGTGAAGGACTGAATTGTATTTGGTTTTGGTATTGGTCTAGGCTGTATCTGTTTCTTGATCAATAAAGAACTCTGGAGAATACGTTGACAAATTAATTATACTTGGTTATGCAAGTATTGTTCATCTATGTTTTAAAAAGCTCATTGTATATTAGCATAATGGATTTTGTTGACAAGATGATGGTAAGTAGGGTGTAACAGCCTGTTCAATATGTTGTACTGTTACTTTGTCCTGTGGGTGAAAAGTCTCCTGTGGAATATGCATAAAACAATTTGTATGTGCATGGTTGTTAATGCCTCAGGTTGGAGATGCCACATTCCTCCAAGGATGGAGATGCAAACGGTAACTCAGTGGATCTGGTGTGCACAGAAAAATTCAGGATCAAGACACATTGGGGTTTGGTTTGATGTGGATTCGGTTTGAATACATATAACTTATTATGGAAATGTGTTGGTTGTCTGGATCTGTTCCTGTTGATTGTAGATCCACTGAAGCTGTTGCTTGTCCAAATATTTTGTTGCCCACAGTGTTAAATGGAGAGGGCAGAAATGTCAGTCAGGTTTTTACCTAAAATTTTAGTGATGTGATTGCTTGTTGCGAGGCATCCTTAATCCACCTGTGCCATGGAACTGGTGCAATGTTTTGTAAATACACCTATGAGGTGGCTATTGTCTGGAATTTCATTCAGGACAACTTTACAAACAAAACCCGACCACTGGCAATGCAGTTTATTCAGCATTGTTGGGTTACATTTGAATACATTACCCAAATTATTTGGGTAGTGACAATTCCGACAAACATCGAAGACAAAAAAAGAAAGAAATGTAACATGCCATATCCACTGCACAGACACAATAGTACTGTGAGGAGAGATGTATTGGTAAGAAAAGAGAAAGAAAAACTCATCTGATCTGTCTGATGTCACTTTATAGGTTTTTTTCAGTGTTATTCCAGCTCCCCAGCTGCCAGCCATGCTCTGAGTCCAAAGTAATGTGCCCTAACTTTTGAAGGACAGTGTTTTTTAATGATTGTCTCTGCATTTTTGTTACAAATCTGAACAACTTTGTCAAGCTCTAATAGTTTATAATTCTTCATAGCTTCAAGAGAACTCAAAAGCACAAAATTAATTCAGCAAGGCGAAAAGTTGAAATTCTATTTCAATTATTGGATATGCAAGATCTCTTATAGCCTATCAAAGCTGTGTGACTTGGAAAGCATCCAGTGCCCTTTGTCATGAATTACCTGCACTGAGATTTCATTAGAGGCAGGAAAAAAAGTATCATTTTATGTTCCTCTGCAAGAGCATTGGTAATGCAAATAACAGTGTCTAAGTATTACATCATTTAATCTAGTCCAATAAACCATATTTTTTGTGGACATTGTATTTTGGGTAAATCTGTGAATTTCGGAAATTTGGAGAGGGTTAACAGCTGGGGGGCCACTTGAAAGCACAAAGGAAGTTGTTCTT
Organism: Edolisoma coerulescens; assembly: GCA_013397115.1. Taxonomy (NCBI): domain Eukaryota; kingdom Metazoa; phylum Chordata; class Aves; order Passeriformes; family Campephagidae; genus Edolisoma; species Edolisoma coerulescens. The sequence continues at coordinate 627,441 of VWZW01002564.1, forward strand.
GCTGGTGTGCACCTTCTATCTGTCTTTTCCTTTTATTTGATAGTATAAAGAGCCCAAACTGATGAAAGCTCAGACAACTTAGGAGTAGCTGTTCATACACCTTGAACTTCTTACCTTTGTAACTGGGTCAGAGACAGCAGCACCTAAAAGATTGCTCAGGAGAAACTAGTAGATCACACGCTGTCACTGCTTGGTGATGAAAATTGATAACTGAAGTGATAATGTGGCAAGAAATGCACTGGAGAGTGCCAGGATAGGTGAGAGGTGGACACTTGGAAAGCTGTTGGCCTGCTCATTACCGGCAGCACATCCAAAAGAGTTCTGTGAATAGAGAAATCCTGCACAGGGTGCTGAATCCCCACTTCAGGTAGCAGCAGGCCCTGCACTTGCTCAGGATCAATTAAAATTAATGAAGGTGTCTTGACAGGCACAGAATTTTCAGGATTGCAAAAGTAATTATTCAGACAAAACTGATCTATCCCTAGCAGTGTCTCTAGTAAAGTTAAACCAGTTTACCTGAATCCTCAGGTAAAACAGGAATTTATTTCCTTCAGACAAAACTGTGTAAAAGAGGTTGGCCCAGAGCCTGTGCAGCATCCCGAGGGAGTGACACTGGGTGGCTTCAGTATGGATACATTAATAAAAGATGCTGCTTCTCCAACTGTGCTTGCTGGTGCCTGGTCCACTCGGGAGCCAGACAGGGCCAGGGAAAGCAGTACAGATCTGAAACTCTGAAACTGGAACAGCAGTAGACTGTGGCCAAGTCTGTGTCCTTGAGGAAGCCATTCAAGAGCCCCGGGGCCAAGGCAGAGCCCTGAGGGACACCCCTCGTCCCCGGCCTGCAGCTGGACATGGAGCCAGTGCCCACAGCTCCCTGGCTGCGTCCATCTGGCCAGTGGCTCATGCCCCGNTGGCAGAGCGTGATGGAGATGCCCACGGAGGAGGCGAACCCCAGCTCCAGCCCTGAGACGGAGCAGCCGGGCCTGTGCATGAGGCCCCGGGTGATGGCCAGCCCTGGAGGGAGAGGGCAAAGAGGGAGCTCCCTTGGGGCCAGGGCTGGGCTGGTGGCTGTGCCAAGGCAGTCGCCTCCTTCCCCCACAGCCGAGGCACAGAGCCAGGGCCCTGCCCCGCACTNGCTCCCTGGCTGCGTCCATCTGGCCAGTGGCTTGTGCCCCGAATAGGCCACCCTCCAAAGCCAGGGCTCTGCAGGGTGGGGCTCGGGCTGTCGTGTGGGGCCGTGTCCAAAGCCTCACGGGGCTCTGGGCACATCAGGGGCGACAAGTGCCCAAGTCCGGGGCTGCTCCTGCCACTTCCAGTGGGGTCGGCTGCTGCAGGGGCGCCGGGTGCCCTTTGTGACACAGGCGCGTGGTGTCAGGGCCCTTGGTGATGCGGGACATTGTGGTACCCAGAGGCTCTTGTGACACGGCGGCAGAGCCCCGCGCTGCCAGAGGGGTATCTAAGGGGCGCAGAGCCCTGCGGTGCCCAGTCCCAGGAGTGCTGTGCTTTCAGGGNAGGAAGCAGCTCCCCTGAGAGCCTCTGTGGTAGAGCGTGATGGAGATGCCCACGGAGGAGGCGAACCCCAGCTCCAGCCCTGAGACGGAGCAGCCGGGCCTGTGCATGAGGCCCCGGGTGATGGCCAGCCCTGGAGGGAGAGGGCAAAGAGGGAGCTCCCTTGGGGCCAGGGCTGGGCTGGTGGCTGTGCCAAGGCAGTCGCCTCCTTCCCCCACAGCCGAGGCACAGAGCCAGGGCCCTGCCCCGCACTGCCCCTGCTGCCCCCCCAGCCCCAGCCCTGGGTGGCTGGAAGCCCTCAGGGAGCAGTGGGAGGGGGCAGTGAGGGGGGCAGAGCTGCCAGGGCCATGGACTGTGGAGTGGGACTTGGCCAGGGAGGAGAGAGAGTGGGAACCCCACATGGGCCAGGAACTGCCCCAGTGGGGAAATGAGAATGTCCAAGAGCTGGACCAATGGGAATATGAGAAATACCAAGACCTGTCCCAACAGGAATTGGAGAAAGACCAAGAGCTGTCACATGGGAGAGACGTGAGATGCCAGGAGCCTTCCCAAAGGGGAGATGTGAACGTCCAGGACCTGTACAAACGGGAAGACAAAAGAGACCAAGAGCTGTCCCGATCAGAAGGTGAGATAGACCCAGAGCTGTACCACTGGGAATTTGAGAGACACCAAGATTTATTCAAGTGGCTGGACATGGGAATCCAAGAGCTGTCCCAAGAAGAAAATGACAGCGACAAAGTGCGTCCCCAATGGGAACACTCCACTGACCACGAACTGTCTGAAGGGGAAGTCAAACGAGACCCAGAGGTGTCCCAAAGGAGACACAAGAGATACACAGAGCTGTCCCAAAGGAGACTCAAGAGATACACAGAGGTGTCGCAGGAGGACTGCGAAGAGATCACCATCCGCACCATCTGGGTCAACCCCAAGCACCCACAGCTGCTGCAGGACCCCGACGCTGCTCCCCAGGACTCGGCCAAGGCAGCAGCTTCTC
>VWZW01002564.1:640305-735052 GCA_013397115.1 Edolisoma coerulescens
TCGGCACGGGAGGGGGAGCCGGGGGTGCTGCTGGTGGGTTTGCTCGGCCCCGCGCTGCCTGCGCCGGCTCCGGGATGAGGGCGGCTCCGCTGCCGCCAACAGGCGCGTCCAGCCGGGGCTCCTGCCCCTTAAGGCAGGGTCATCGCAGTGTCCCGTGCCGGGCACTCGGGGCACCGGTGTCCTTGTGCTGGCACCCAGCTAAGCCCCGCCTGCCTCGGAGGCGGTGGGGCTGGGTGATCCCCCACCCCGGAGGCTCTGGGGAAGCCGTAGTGGGGTGTAAGGGCCATTTAATGACCGTGCAAGGCAGGGCCAGGGAAGCTGCCTGACATGGCCCGGGACTCGAGGGTGTAATTGGATCTTGGCCTTCATGGCTGTCATGTGCTGCCTTCAGAGTTGTTTGCTTGGATGTCGCCGGTGGTGGGAAAACACTGGGCGAGCCAACATCACACTGTTGGCGCTTGTGAAGGGTCTGTGTCCTCCAGGGCTGATCTAGGGCCTCCCCGTCAAGAGGTCTTTGTGCCTCGACACACGCGTGTCTGTATGGAGCTCTCTAAGAACCTCATTACCAGAACATGATGTGCTGTGACATTGGTTATCGTGGTGTGTGCTTACCAAACGATGGTGTAACTCATTTGACTAGACAGGAGAGGTGATGTACTGTGATAAAAGGTGCAAGTGAGATCCGGCCTGCAACAAGCCAGTGTCACACCCCCCTATCACCATCCAGTTATAATGTAACCAAGTCTCTTGAAAATTAATGTATGGTGAAGGGTGTGTAATCTGAGTATAGTGGAAAAATACGAGTATGTAGAGCTCCAGGCCAGAAAGGCTCTCATGAGCTGCAGGCCAAGTGTCCCTCCTTTCCTAACAAAAAGATCTCGAAATTGTACTTCTCCTTTCTATTTTTGTGTAGCGGAAGAGCACACAGTAATACTTAATTCAGAAATCTCCAGTCTCTTAAACTGTTCTCTCTCTCCATTTTAATTCTCTGTCAAAGGTTCTCTTTACTTTTCTGTAGCTCAACCGTTCTGTGACACATGAGCTGTGTAACTTGGCAGATGGGTTCCTGGAAGGTGTCTTTAGTTCCTTGGCTATGACAGTATAAAATACTACTGGAGTTAAAAAGGTCCTGTTGATGTTGTAGCTGGGTTGTGTTTAGGAGGCTGTCCCACTCATACTATATAGTGTTCCTCAGTGGATAGTATAACAAGAAGTTTCTGGGGTGGGAGGAAAAGAAATTTACCTGGGGAGCAGCCAAACTCCTGCCACTGCAGGCTGTACTTGCAAATCCTATGCAAGTAGCCCTTAGTGAACTTGTGCTTGCTGGAAAGTTATCTAAACCCTTGTTTTGCTTGAACATCAGATGGGGCAAGGTGCCAGCAAGTGAAACTTGGCTTTTCTTTATGTTTCCTTGAAACAAGGAAGAGAATAACAAACCTGAGTCTTTCTATTTTATTGTTTTTATATAGAGATAAAAATGATACCTGTATCTGTTCTTGAGGATGGGTGCAAGTCTGGCATGTTTATGTTATTTCCCATTCTCTTTTTTTCAACTTTAATTTTCTGAACCAGTTAAGTGAGGCTCCCTTCGAAGCTCATCAGTATTGAGTTTGCAGGGCAGGATGTATGTAGATATGTGTGTCTGTGTGCTTGTGAGATCTGATGGGCTGAAATCCTGACACAACAGTTCAGGAATCTGCATTTGGACAGCAGCATCCAAATAGAAAACCAGGCGTGGTTTCACCTGCTCTTTGCAGACTTCTCCAAAAAACTTCACTCATGTTTGCATAACCCGGTCTTTGATGGAAATCTATGACATTGTTATCAATAGCCACCAATCTGCACAGAATTCTTTAAGGTCTTTTCTTAATCAGTTGGTTGCATTTTGTCAGGCTTCCACTAGAGTAAAAGCTGAAGTATTTAAAATGTAGGTATGTTGAAAGACTTCCTCCGTGGAGTGTGTGGTAAATGCTTTCTATATGGCAAACACAGCAAAACAGAGTTAGACCATATATTAGAGCAGTTATAGTAATGGAAGTAATAGAGCTAAGTGAGAAATGTTAGAACTCTGTACACCATTTCAGGTTAAAATACATTTAAGTAATTAGACAGTCTAGATTAACTAATAGGTCATAGAGGAAATGTGCACCTGGATTTGCCAGAGAGTGAACTGCCCTTAGCACTGCTTTGAATTCTGCCTTGTCAAGAGTTTAAATAGTTTTTACTTGCATGGTCTTACTATCTCTGTAAAACGTTCTGAAGGTACTTATGAAATATTTTTTTAAATCGTCTTAAGTTATTCCACAGTTGTATATTCTGAGCTTTTAGTATCAGTAAGTGGTTCAAGATTGTCCAGCATTTAAGAGAGGAAGAGCAGTAGGGTGCATGTTAACTTGGGGAGTTGCCACTGTCAGTTAGATATATAATTTTAAAACACAAAAAAATGTTTCTAAGTTTCTAAATGTTTCTAATGTTGACTAACATTTGTCATAGTTTTTATGATATAAAATAAAAACATATATTTTCATTGTGACATTCAAATTCACTTTTATCATACATGGTTTTTTTCCTTAGAATTTGAGAAACTCATGCCTCTGTTTTGAGTATTTAATTCCTGACTTCCTTTTATATCTGCTTACCTTGAAGACAAAGCTAAAAGCTAAACCTTAGACAAATACCATTAGTCATTTAGATCTGGAGAATGAAATTGTCTGTCCTGAACTGTAGAACACACTATAAACAGTTTCTACAGGACAGGATAAAATGGCCTTTTGAAATCTGTTCAATTATTTTATTTTCTTTTTAACTTTTTTCCCCCTGCTAAATGGAAATAGTTGTCCAGGTATTAATAAGGACTGATGATTCTCAGACTAGTTCTCAGTAATTCTCCTCTGGAAAGAAAACAGCAAGTCTACATTTTTAGCTCCTTCTTGATAGTAGAAAAGATGGGAAAACAACTTTGGTCCACACAGATGGTAATTTCTTTGATAGTTAGGGATAGTCTGGAACTGCCTTGTCCAATCAATATATGCTTGTCCAATAGATGCTGAGACCAAAACCAGTATCAGTAGATCTTTGCTAGTAATTATCTACTGCCTTAGCAAAAAAAGTTTTAACACTTTTTTTTCTTAATGTTGTTGAAAAGTATAGCCAAATGGATTAAGGATTGTGTAGAAAGATAAAGTGCATCTCTTATTTAAGATGACTGCTTTTTCTCTTTAAAACCGTGCTATTGTGTTAATAGTATGAGTCAGAAGGATGAATCAATCAAAAGTCTTTACAGAGAAACAATAAGAAATGTTCTTACTGTGTAGCCCTTATTTTTGTTACAGATCAAAGGCTGAAAAAACCTAAACCTTAAACAAAAAAATAAATACAAAGATGAAAGAATGCATTTGGTCTTTGTAATAACCAAAGATTGTCCTAAATTGCATATCTGGAACAACAATTATTGCTCTATAATCATACTTCAAATGAAGCTTGTGGAAGCATGCTTTTTCCCCCTTGCCTTTGTTCTTTTCAGAAAGGTAGATAAGGGCTGAATGAATTAAAAAAAACCAACCCAAGACATAAAAGAATTCACAGCCCCTCTGGGAAGGCTTGTTCAAAGCTGTGTAAAGAGCATGTGCTTCTTGTGTGGATGTCAGCACATGTAGCTGCAAAAGTCTGGTGAATACCGTGCACAGGGTGAGGCCCTGAGAAAGACTTGTGATCCAAAAAGTCCAAACAAGGTGGTTCCCCACCTGGCAGCCTGGATTTCTAGGGAGAGGCTTTACCAGACCTTTCCAGAAGTGCTTGTCCAGATGAATCCAGCTCAGGTGCGCTGAGAGAAAGAACTTTGAACCTCCCAGGAGCTTGTAGGAAATGGACTTTCCACCTGCGTGGTAAGCTGGGAGGGAACAAGAAAGTAGATTATTACTCAAAAGACAACAACAACAACAAAATGGGGTGTGTGTGTCACTTTCAGCTCCTAAGTTTCTTTGATACAGACTAGACTGAGGCTACTGGGGTCTCGCTTTTACTTAATAATAGGAGTTTATGTTTGTGCACAACTCTAAACAGAAACCTCAATTTTCTTCTCGAACTCTTAATGGAATCTTTTCAGCTACTAATGCAAAATAATCAGCTTGAAAAATTAGGAGTCATTTCGACCTGCCTAAAAGAAGTGCAGCTGGGGCTGCAGATGTGCTGTGGACTCTGAATGGCTGGGCAGAGCCTCTCATGAGCAGAGAGTGGGACTGACTGAACCATCCTCATCCAAGGTCAGGTCTGCATGACTGTGGGATTCCTAACTGTTCCTACAAGTCACTCAATAGAGGCAGCTTGTTAAATAAGCCTTTGTCATGAAAATACAGATGCTGAGGGATGTTCACACAGGCTGATTGTATAACACAGTTGTAAAGCTGCAAAAAGCATTTTAAGATGCATTAAAGATGTGCAGTGTGTGTATGGGGCCGATTGACCAGTTGGCATTTTAAATTTTTTAAAAAGATGATGATAAGTGTTGACAACGATTGATGATTATGATAATTTGCTGACTTTTTCATTGTAAATTTCGGGAGTTTGAACCGTGCAGATGCACATGCTGGTATTTGATACAATAGTTACACTGGAGTGTGTGTAGTGATGTGTAGTGAACAAATAGTTTTTGACATAAGTGTAATCTTTTCATCTATCTCAACACAGCAAAAGGAAAAGATGAAGGAGGATCCCATTTGGTGTCTACAAGTACGTGCAAATATTTGACTTGAGAGGAAGCAAAAATGCTTTACCCTGATTCACCCACTGTCTTTGGAAGAAAAACTGAGTTGTCAAGAAATTGCAAATCTTATTAAAAGACTGGAAAACCTTGCCTAGAGGTAGATTTGCACTGTTTGTGTAGGGAATATAATGTACTCAGAGACTCAGTAGCAAGTGTTTACTTGCTTAGGGCATTTTTATATTAGGAATGGCCTTATTTTCTGTCTTTAAGTCTTAGAGGTTTTTTTAATTCTTCCAGTAGTTGATGTGTTATTTCTGCTCCAGATGAAACAGCTGAGAGAATATTTTCTTGCGTGTGAACAAACAGGGACAGATAACAGAGTGAATAGTGATCAGGTTTCTGGGGAAAGAAAAAAAGTTAAAGTTAATTTCATGTTAAAATGTATGGAAATGTATTAAAAAAAAAGTATAGGTTGAAATAATAAAATGAATCTTTAATTATGTATATGAGAATTGTACAAAGGTAAACCTGAGGAGAACAGGGGACATAAAAAGTTACTGATAGCTCTCTAAAATCTCCCCTTAAGTAAACTTCTGTCTTTTGCTATTCACTTTTTCTATTTATATCCAAAAAATGATGGTCACTTTCCCTTGAAAAGCATATTTAGTCATTTCAGATAACGTATACAGCATTATCCATGGCTGACTGAACACATACCAGGCAGGTATTTTTAGCTTCTTTAGTCTGAACGGATGCAAGTGGAAGTTCCACTTCAATTGCTCGTGTTGTATGGAAAACAGGCCGGAGTTGGTGAGGCAAGGTTAATGTGAGGAGCTGGGCATTAGTCCTGGGACATAAAATGTCCATTCTCCTGAAATTAGTACATGCAGTAGAGTGTGCAGCTGCATAGTAATATATACAGGGGAGAAAAAATATATATATGATGAGCATAATGTTTGAAACATGCCAGGGAGGTCTGTGCTGATAGATGATACGAGCCCCAGGAGAAGCCAGACTAGTTCATCATCTTGTGGCTTGGCAGCAGTGGGGTGACTTCCCATAGCTAAAAAAATATTACTGTGCTGAACTACCTGAAATTTTTCAAGCCTTTGTTCAGGACTCGTATTTGTTCATGTTAATTCATCCGTGTCACCTCCGAGCTCCAGTTCCCTTAACATCTGGAACAATTATCCATGGAGCAGGAGAGAGAACCGAGATACCAGAACCTCTTCTGTGGTTCATTTAAAAACAAAACAAACTTCTCTTCACCCTCCGTCATCCTTTGTAAATTTTAAGCATATGGAGTAGTTTGGGCTGAGTAGAAATCCTTGCATGGTGATTTAACTTTGCTGTCCTGGGAATGCAAAGCACCTCTTGCCAGCTGGATGTGTGGGATTGAGGAGGTGCTAGAGCACACACTGGAAAATGGAAAGTCTCTCCCCTGTGGCAAAACAAAAGCTGGAGAGCAGCTTTCTGATCTATGGATGCAGTGGCTCCCAAAACCAGCAGTAAATGGTTTTTCTGACCTGCAGAACTCTTCCAGTCTGGCCATAACTATTCCCCTTCTCCCCGCTGCGGGGTCCAGTCGTGTTTTACCTCTCAGAAGAGGAACTGTGTGGAAATCTCCAGCAAGGATGGCACAGCTATCAGTGACATTAATAAGCTAAAGGGAGGAATCCATGACAGTCTTCAAGAACAGTGTGCATTGGAAACATCCAAGGAAGTGAAGTGCTGGTCTGTCCCACAATATCAGAATACAACAACATTTTTTCTCTTACTTCATTTGGCAGATTGCGAGCCCATAAAGCCATACTTTCATACTCCCTTTATTGTTAATACTAAATTATTTGTTTTCTTCCTGAATTTTGCCATGCTTATTCATAGCTGCTCTATATGGTAATTCTGCCTCCATCTTCTCTAAGGGAGAAGAAAAAGAAAGTAAGTTACAGCAGAAAAAATTGTGGGCTAAATTCTCAAAATTTAATACTCTTTTGCAGAATTGCATACTGGAACTTATGGTCATGTATTTAGTAAAGTCTGGCCTAAGTCTATAATAAATAAATAAATAAATATTACAAATCTGTGTACCTTACAAATCTGTGTATTTTATGATGTTTGTTTTGGATGGCGAGTACTATTGCACGAGGTTACACTGAAGGAAAACTCTTTTTTCCATCCATCTTCATTGTGGTTACTCTCATTCTTCTGGCAGGACACAGCCCCTGTCTCACAGGGGTGAGCACCGCAGTACCTGTGAGAAACCATCAACACAACTCTGAGCATTTAACAAAAATGAAAACAAAAGTTTTAAACAAACCCAGCTGTTTTGTTCTCACTGTAGTTAATGGAATAACATTGTGCCTCTGCCCATTCATACAACAACCAAACAAACACATGACAAGCTAGTGTTTAAATTTTGTGAAGTTTTATATTGTCACCTGTCGTGTAGGGTACTGATATCTGCTGGTTTCAGTAGAGAAGCCAGATTGAGAAACACTTGCTCTGGCCTTACCACTGCCAGCTGGTCCTTCCACCTGCACTATTTTGTGTCCACTTCGATGCTCCAAGGAAAGTAATTTTGTGAGACCATGTGGTAAACTGCTCTGAGAAGCCATCCAGGTTATAAATGACTTGGCAGAAATGGAAAAGAAGAAAGTGAGTGTTTATTTTGTGAGCCAATTTCCTGATCCAGTTCCCTAACATAGCCCCACAGACAGTTCTTCTGGCATAGCTGAGGTGCCAGGGCAGGAGCAAGCCCCAGGCTCCTCCACCTGGCGTCTGCTGGAGGAAACATTTTTCAGAGTACTCTTCTCTAAGACATCTGCTTATTCTGAAGGAAGTGGTGAGACATCCGTTCTCCAGAAGCTTCATTCTTCCCATGTGGGGCCTTGGTCTGATCTTCACATACTGTGGCATCTCCTTCAGGGACCTATTTCCTGTTTTGTTTCTACAAGTATCTCTTGCCATGCAATTGAACATCTAAACCTGTGATAGGAGAGTGGGATCCATTCATAGTCTACCTAAGAAGTCCACGTAAGGCAGGTGCTGGATAAAAGAAATCTCTCTCTTGTCAGATAATTCCACCTTAGATGTACAAAACGTGCTTGCCCACACCTTGCTAATGGACTGGTGGTTAGGGAGCTGGCTAGCCAAAAAATGAACAGCAAGACTAAAAGTAAAGTAAAAATCAGAGGAAAAGAATGTGCTGTGGGATCCTGCCCCCCATTTCATTCACTAAAATAAAGGAGATAATTTCCACGCCTGTTGAACCTATTGCTAATGTCTGTGTCTGCCTCTCCTTATCAGTGTTTGCAAACTTCCTCGTGTAGCACTTCAGGATTCCAGCTGGCAGGAGTTTGCAGTGACAGTATGGTGTTTTTGTCAAATTACATCCAAGTGTAGAAGGAAGCAGCATGAAGATGATGAATCTGAAAGCTGCAGTGAACCTACTTCTCCATCTGAAATCAGCATCTGAAGTCACTGGTGCCTAACAGTAAACAGTCTCACGTGGAATTTGTGCCTTGGGTGGAAGGCAGGCAGACACCCACAGCACCACCTCGTTCTGCTATTTTTGTATTTGTCCTTTAGTGGGAAGAATGAAGGGGAAAACAGCAGCAGAAACAAGTTTTTTCTTTGTCCTTCATTTGCCTTAACCTTTATAAATGTGTGTCTTGCAGATCCATCACTTAATACCAGTCCAGATGTCAGGAATGGCCTCCTGCCCATAGGAGGGTCAATAGAGCAGCTCACCCACAAATTTTTGACACTGCAGTCACCTCGATCCCAAACTAGAACTGTTGTGATGCAGGGAGTAATGCTGAGGAGGGTGTGTGTCTTGCAGGCACAAGAGGCTGTTTGTTTGAGTAGCCTATGGAAAAATGGTCATGATGCAGAACAAGGAATTTCTTAGTGCTGAATAAAATGGCTGAGAGGGAATCTTGATAAAGGCATATATTTTGTGTCATCTGAGTATCTTGCATTGAACAGTTAGTAGTGCATGCCAATCAGTCTGTCCAGGTGCAAAGAAAAATTAGTGACTTGGTGGTATTTGCTCTGAAGTATTCCTGTGTCTCCAAGGCTTATTTGGAAAAGCATCTTTAAGGCATTACTGGATAATCTTGGTTTTGGCCTAATTACTATTCAGATAAGTACTTGCATTGCAAGCCTTTTCAGAAAAATCAAGAAATTATTTGAGAACAGGGTCACTGCAGTCTCAGGCTGTTCTAGTCTTTTCTGTTCAGATGGTCATGATATTACAGCTAGATCAGCCCGTCAGCAAATTCTCAGCGAGTACCAATTTTGCCAGAGCACTGTGACAAAAATTGTAGTCTGCTCTGCCAGAAGAGAGAGGATTTGTTTTCTGCGCCAGTCTTTACAATGTCCTCTGTGGTGTCCAGTGCTGAAGTCAGCTTATACATCCTGAAAATTCGTATGCAGTTGATCAAAGGTAAAAAAGGAGTGTCATTCAAGAAACAAGCCCTGTTCCAGTGCCCTGGGGGAAGAACCTTTTCCTGATATCCAACCTAAACCTCCCCTGACACAACTTCAGGCCATTCCCTCAGCTCCTGTCACTGTCACCACAGAGCAGAGCTCAGTGCCTGCCCCTCCTCTGCCCCTCACGAGGAAGTTGTGACTGCAGTGAGGTCTCCCCTCAGTCTCCTCCAGGCTGAACAACCCCAGTCCCTTCAGATGCTCCTCATAAGGCTTCCCCTCCTGACCCTTCACCATCCTCATGGCCCTCCTTTGGATACTCTCTAATAGTTTAATGTCTTTCTTACATTGTGGTGACTTTTTCTCAAGGTCATCTGGTGTATATTTTTACTGTCTGTTTTGTAATAGTCATTTTGTAACCTCAGAATTTGAAGTGGTCTGTTAATAAATCACCAATAATACAATAACTGGGTCCAGCATCCCTGTCCCCAGTTTATTTGCTCTACTATTTTTATCCTGGCACGATATCCCCAGTATCTTAATGATTTTTCTTTGCAGTGCCTTGTCAAATGCTGCACTAAAATACAGCTTTATTATATGTACAGAGTTCTCTTTAGATATTTGGTGTGCCTTATTAAAAGCTCAGAGAAAAAAGAGATTGGGTTAGTCAATAGCAGTTTCAGTTCAGTTTATCAGCCCACGCCAGCAATTATTCCTGCCTCACTAATTGTCAGGACCTGCCTTTTCTTTTTCCCAAGTTCCTATTTCTCAAACTGAATTGGTGTTTTTACTTTTCTGCGCCCAGTACAATGTATGTTTTTTGGTTCAGCAGCAAATGGAAGGAGATGCAATTAAGTGAAAGAGCTGGCACACAGTGAGAGGCGCAAGCTGCAATGGGGAAATTTTTCTTTTTCCTCTATTCCAAGTTAGTTTGATTACAGAAATTCAGCCTTTTAAAACATGTTTCTGTGCCATCTTCAGAGGAGTACAGTGGAGCAGTGATGTGCATTGGAACTGCAGTGATGGCTGGGTGAGGTGAAGTTCCAAACTGTAGGACATTATTGCAAACAGCTTGTAATACAATGGATGCATAGAGCAATTCATGGCCTGACACAGAGACTTTCTTATTGGAAAGTATTGCTGCCATTATTTGGCAAAAAACACCCCAAACCTCAATTACCTTGTTTGACAGGGTAATTTTAACTGGTAATAAAATTAATTCTGTTAATGTCTTTCAATTAAGCTCGGCTTTAACATATATATATATAAAGTTGGAAGGAATATAATGGATTTGGTTTATGTGATACAGTAATTTTTTTACAAAAATACAGGCGTTCCTGGCTAATTCAGTTTGTGGATTGTACACATGCACTGCTAAAATTCAGCAGTTTGGAGTCTTACCACAAGATTTCTTGAAAATTCCCCGTAAATTGTGTCTAGTTAAGTCTTGGTAACCCCCTTGGTTTATGTACGTCTTTGTGCTATAAAAATTTGTCCTTTGACTGATGCCACAGTTGGGATAAACCTCACAGGGTGTTAATGAAACAATCGGGTTGGGGGGGAATATATGTATTTTGTGTGTTTGTATATATTTGAGATGCAGGGTTTGCTCTTAAATATTCGCTTGTTTTTTGAAAGGCTGCTGTGTGCCTTAAATGATACAAATCACAGTACTCCCCAGTGCTTGGAAAGTTTGAGTGGCTTTTGAAGCTCAGGACTTTTTTTTTTCTTTCTGTAGAGCCCCATGGCTTGTCGTGTGCTGCCATTAATTTTTGAAAATTAGACACAACTTCACAGTGTGATGATTAGAGGACTGGATCAACTCTCTTACAAGGACAGGCTGAGAGAGCTGGGTGGTTTTGATTCATTTGATGATGTGTGCTATACTTGTCGCTTTTTTTTAGTATTTACTCCTGCTTTGCTCTAACTCATCAGTCTGTTACCATTTGTTGGCAAAAAGGACAGGACATGCCTGGCTTGGGTGTTTCATTATTTGAATATTAATTAGAAAAAGAGTCGTCCTTTTTCCATAGAAGTTTTACTTGCAAAAAAAAGTATCTTGCTAGGAAGCAGAAGAGCTGAGGTGCTGGGAAGTTAAGTGTTGTAATACAAGGCTGCATTTATTTTGGGGAGAGCTGGATGCGTGAAAGTCAAAGGTTCTCTTCTCCTGGTTGGCAGAATCTTGTTCCTTCTTACTTTTTAACCATTTTTCTGTGCCATTTTCCTATCAAACTGTGTTTCCCTTAGAGATAAACTCATCTTTTAGAGTTGTGAGATTTTTACCTGTGGCTGAGGTAAATTTGTAGCTCAGATCATAAAAAAACCAAGGTGCCTTGTGTTCACAATAAAAGAATTTGTATGAATGACTGGCTGCTGAGCCTGATGTACAACTTCAGCTACCGATACTTTCCTGGATTTGTGGTTTACAAACCATTTGGTTTGGGAACTCATCTGAGAAAATTGGTTTTGATGTGTTCTGGTATGGTAAAGCTAACATTTTCCAAAATTAAGAACTTTGAAGGAACTGGAGAGTTGGGATGGAGGTCTTGGCTTTATTCCATGAAATATAGATAGCAACCTGTGAATGTGTATCAGGAACATAAATACTGTGGAAGAAACACATATGCAGGTCTACACAGTCTGGTTTTATACAAACTTTGGGGTTTTTCTTTTCTTAACCTGTTCTGTCTATTTTTCCCTCTGCCTTTTCCTCGTTCCAGATTTTTCCTCTAACTTAAGCTGCATTACTCCTTTGTGGTTTTAATTTCAAACCTGAAAATGAAATGCCCCTGAAGGCACAAAGCCAGTGCCCTAAGAGGGCAATACATACCGGTCATGTTGCAGAGTAGAGATGTGGTTTTAATTGAATTTCATTCTTGCAGAACTAGGTCATTGTTCTCTAAGGTTGTTTAAATTAAGTACAAAATAAAACATTCTAGTTAAATTGGTCCACTGGTCATTTAACAGCAAAGGATGTATTATCTTTACTGTCAAAGCTGGCATAGTTAATAGTGTAAACGTAGAGTACCCCTGGGCTTTATCCTTAGAACCAGAATTTTAGGATGAGGAGCCAGTGGTGATATTTTGTGTGATTTTACACACGGAGTTCTGCAATGGATAAAGCTGAGGTTTTTGTATGTAATTTTGCCCCTGGGTGATGGAGTGACCCAGGCTGGAAGGGACCTCGGGAGCCTCTGGCTCAAAGCTTGGGGAGCACTAAGTTCAGCCCAGGCTGCTCAGGGGTCCTGACCCTCCTTGGGTCTTGAAAACCTCCAATGACAGCAATCCCACAGCATCTCAGCCCCCTCTAAGCCCCCTTTCTCTGAATATGTACATGTAATGCATTGGAAATTGGGAATTTTTTTGTTTCTAATGTTTAGTACCCTGGAAACCACTAAAACTTAGTTCAGTTCAGAAGTTTGTGTAGTTCAAGTGACAGTTTTTCCTCACACACTTAGGAGGTGTAAGACACTTCTTTTTAAAAAAAACCCACCTACTTTTTTCCTCCCCAAATTGCATGCAAACAAGGAAAAAGGAAAATTTCTTGAGTACTACAAAGTGTCTGACACTTTTGAAAATATACCTTTTCCCCTGCAGGAGCATAGTAAAGCTGCAATACAAATTTAAACAGAAGCAGTTCAGTAACAGCTTTTCACATTTCTCAGAGTAAATAAAATTATTAAATGAGAAATTATATTAATATTTACTCTGAGGCAGAGCTAATCTTTGAAGTTAACAGTTTTCCAACTCGAGTGGTGTTAATAATCAGATACCAAATAGGATTAGGAGGTAAAAATGAGTACTTTTATTTGTCTCCAGACCATTGGTACATAATGTAGATTACACAAATATGAAGGTTGGCAATCATGAAAACTGAATTTCAGATGTAACATTTGCTTCAAAATCTTCCTGCTCGTTTCTCTGTTGCTACACTCACAATTTGCCATATTGTGAAATGGTTCCCATGTTGTTTTTCAACCTCCCCTTTACATCACAACTGAGGCTCTCCTCTGGAATGCATGTTTGTAATATTTGATATCTAACAATCTTGGGCACTGGTTTGTTGTGGTGAAGAAGTAACATTTTTCAGTGTATGTATGGTTGAAATGTTTTCTGGAAGGAAGGAGAAGAGAGACTGTAAATTTTAAACGAAGCTTTAATTAATGCAGTAGCACAGTGGCAATGTCCAAAGGATTGCAACATTAGAGGTGAACCATAACTTAGATCCAGCTGTTTATGTAACTTACCCAGCTCAAGACATTTTCTATCTGTCTGGGCCTTTAGGTTGATCTACTAGTGAAACAACTGGTGTCTCTTGTAAAATCTTAATCCTGAAGGGGACCCATTTGTTGAATGTTTATTTGTGGCTTTATAACTGGATATAAGTTTAAATTACTTCTCTCCTTTTAGGAAAACTAGGCTGTCCATCCTCTTTTCCAAAAGGGCCAACACCTTTAGAGGTTGTTCATGTATTTTGAAGCCTCTTCCTTTCTTGTGTGTTGATTTTTCCCTTGAATATTTGCTATTTTGAAGAGGTGCGTTTGGATGGTTCTCTAGACCACGTCCCTGCCCAGGTCCCACTTTTCTCTTTGCAAGGCTGGGAAAGCACTTGGGGGAAGAACTGGATGACGTTTGTCCCTTTCCTTCAGTTACCTGTGATGAAGAACTGGGCTGAATTTGATGTCGTGCATAACATGCTTCTGCTGGCTGTTTCTTCTAATGCATTCTGCTCTGGTGTGTGTACTTGGATTTAATCTTGCAAATATTTTTCTGAAATGTGTCGCTCAGATCTGCCAGCCGTGCCTTCCAAACACGGGACTCCTCCAGTTTTAATGTTTTGTGATTTAATTTTAGAAGTGTAACAGTTCTGCCTCCTTTGCTTGAAGATACTTAGAAAATATGTTAAATTTGCCCATTTTCCTCTGAGATTTCAATTGCAAATACCACTGAATGATGTGATCCAGGCAACTGTGGTTTGGGTCTTAAGAAGAATATTTGACATGTGCTTAGACTGCAGGCTGAGAGATTTAGGATGGACTCAGTCATCTTTTTCCCTTGAAGAGTGCTTATCATCCTTACCCAAACTGGCTCTGGGTTTAGATTTGCCCAAGATTTCCAGTTCTGTGGGCAAATGATGCTTACACAGGATGACAGCAGAGTGTGGAAACTTGGAATTGTTCTCTCCTGGAGGGCCTGTAGGAGAGCAGATCATCCAAATCAGGGGATGGTGGCAGCGTAGAGGATGTGTGTCCTTGGCAGCTGGAGCCCTTGGACACTTGCAGAGTGTCTGATGTCACCTACATTTCTAAAACCAGAGGCAGCAATATCAGCACAGGACCCTTGCTGTAAGGAGCAGGGGAGGCAGCAAAGGTATGGACTAAAGCTGGTATAGAGAAGCAAAAATTAAACATTAAAGTGCATTTCTTAGTAAGCTCAGTCCTGATGCCAATCAAATACGATCTGAAGGCACTTGTTCTGCCACAGGCAAAATCCAAGTGGGGTGGGTCCCTCAGTTTGTTTACACAGAGGTACAAGGAACACAAATGTGTGTACACAAGCAAGAAATTTTATATACTGAGCATAGTCCTGTTTTGAATTTTTACTTTCTGGTAGTTTTCTGAAGAAAAGCTTGATTCTTGATGGTTTATGACAGTAGAAAAATTTCTGATATCCTACTAAATCGTATTTTCAGGTTGTAGTTGCTACTTTTATGTGCAAATATGAGAGATTGAGTCTCTTTTTTGGTATGGTTTATCTGATTCATTTGCTCTGATCTCAGTTTTCTAGGTCTGTACATACAAAAATAATGTATTTCTAATTAGTTAACTTTCACTTAAGATTTATTTAACCTCTGGTTTGAGTAGAAATTCTTAATTAAATTTAAAAACCCGCTCAAAATCAGTGCTTTTAGTTAGCTTTGCCCAAGAAATTAAAAGTATGAATATGCATCAAAAAGGTTTAACAAGACTTCTTTTGAACACAGCTCCCCTTGTAAGCAAGAAAAGTGTCCATCATTCAGTGCATCAGAAACTGCCTCTGATGTCCTTTAGATGTGAAGGATGACAGTCACTGACACTGGATTTTAATTGTTGGTTGGAGGAAGAAAACAACACTTCCTCATCCACTGTAAATGATCAGGTTATTAAAATGAACTATGCAAACCAAAATAGAGACACAGGTTTTTTTCTGTAGCCCTAGAAGAGGTGATTGCTGTGAAAAGCTGCTTTTGGCACCTCAGTCCTGTTTTCAGGTTGTCTTCTGGTGACTAAATTCCATGGGACTTATCAATGCAGTTTGCCTTGGAAACAAACACAACCTGGCTTAACATGACTTCAACATTCTTTTTGATTATTCTACTGCTAATGCTAAGCCTAGGCCTTAGTAAGAACCTTTATAAAAGGAAATGCTTTGGAGTAACCCTGAGTTATTTTGAGGGTTGAATCAGGTTTCAAAATGAGGTGTGTTAGATTTCAGTCATACATGTTTATTCAAAACAAAACTTTAGAGCAAATTTAGGAACTGTGTCAGACTTGACTAACAACAGTAAATGATTGTTATGGAGACCTTGGATGGCTTTTTTTAGCCTGTTTTGTACTGATGAGAAAAGTGAGACTATCAAGGTCCCTTGCAGAGTTTGAGCTGTGGCTTTTCATCCACTCTCCAAAGCATTTTATTTACTGTTCTACCCAGTGTAAAATGAAGTTAACCTGACCGTATCCTAGAGAGGTGGCCTCCCTTGTACTTTTCCATCTTTTGGTTGAAGCACATTAACTGGCCAAAACAAACCAAAAATCCCTATTTCTGTGGAAAACCTGGTTGAGAAATCAAATGATAACTAGTGCTGGGGAGGACACTAAAGAAGGACTGCTCTTTTTGGTGGCCATCATCTGGGACCGTGCTGACCTGTGTTGTAGAACTGCCCTCCCCTGCAGCAGCTCTGCCTGCTCTCCTTCCCTAAAGCACTGAGTGTAAACCTGATTAGTCAGTAAATCACAGTAACTGTGTTCTGTAGTCTCAGGGGTTAAGTAGTTGGAGAGACGTGATCTGCATATTGCAGAGAAATGGATTAATTCACAATTGTTGCTAAGATACTTTAAGGAAATAAAAATTTAGGTCTGTTCATTGCAGGGAGGGGAATTCATTATGGGGTGACAGTCTGGTTAGAGGCTATATTCCCATTTATTTCCTTGAAGAGCATGTCCAGACATCAAGGTTAAGGTCATAACAGTGTTGTCATGTTCTCAACTGTTCAGTTCCTGGGTCTTTAAAATAAAATCCACCAAGGTGAAACAAGAACCTGGGAGGAGCGTAGGTGCTGAGCCTAATTTAAACCTGGTCAGGTTGAGGTAACTAACCCACCATTCTGTGTATCACTGATGCAAAATTACTTTGCTTTGTGGTGAGGAAGGAACAGAAACCTTTATTAAATATTGAAATAAGAGATTTATTCCACGAAGATCTGTGTGGATGTGAGCTGTGAAACAACAGAGTGTAGCACCTGCAGGTAGAAGGAACGACCTGTCGCAGCACGTAGCTCCATCTTGTAGCCAGGTATTGGAATAAAGGGCTTATCACAGGGAAAGTACAGGCACAGGGGAAAGCCTGATGTCTGGCACCAGACACCCAAAAGGTTTTTAATCTATGTGAAGGAGTTGCCTTCACGACGAAAAAGGGAGAGGCGTGAGTCTCACTGGAAAACGTGACTGGAAGAGCTTTGTTCCCTCACTCCCCCCTCCCAGCAAATTGCCTGAAAGAGGATCATACACAGTGGTGCATCATTCCTGTTATCTCCCAGAATGACTCACTGAGCCATACATAGCAGCTCTTCTTTTGAGGAGATTTCTTACTCAGAGCAAGCTGGATGTGGAAACAAAGACTCGGCGTCAGACTGTTAATGTCACTTTTGCAGTAGAATTCCTTGCGTGACACATAGAAATGTCTAAAAATGGCTTGACTAGCAATGCCTGTCTGTATTAAACAGGTATTGTCAGGTTAAAAATCCTCATCAGTTTTCTCCTGATTGGATGCTCTTATTTTCATAGTATTTATTTTTGGGCACATGAATATTTGTTGATTACACTAGCAAATTATTGGGTATTTCAGTATTTGGATTGCTGGTAATGTGGTGTAGCAGGTGGCTTTTGGAGCATGCTTTAGGCTTTTTTTATTCTGTGTTTCTTTCTCCCTTTTATTGCCCAATCGTACCCCAAATTAATTCCCTGTGATTTCTTTCTATTCTCTTTCACTTGTAAAGGAACTGATTGTGACATCCAAGTGTGGCTTGTAATATTGATCCCTTTTAAGATCCTTCTGTCCTCCTTTTAGAAAAATTGGTTTTCTGAAATGCCAACAGCGTCATCCCTCCATATTGTGCATTAATTTAGTACCTTGTACTTCTTTTCTTGCCAAGAAAGGCCAGCCAAGGCTTTCTTCAAGGTTTCAGTGCTTGCTGCTGGATGGGCCTCTGTGTCCTTATCCCCAGATGAACTCCAGCCTGAGGATCCAGAGCTGTGTTTTCCTGGTGCTGTTGCCAGCGGCAGTTTTGTTCCCTGTTGGTTGCTGTAGTAGAGCACGGGGCTGTTTGTTTATGTTGCATGTTTGTTGACTCAGCTCCCAAGATTCTGAAGTATGCACGGGAAAGCAAGGAGCTCTTCCCTGTGTTTTGTGATATGGGTAACGTATTAATGTGTTATTAAAAGAAATATTCCTGTGTTCTATTACAGGTTTTGGGATTTGAAGTTGATACGGTGAACTCTGTCCAGTTTTCAAACCACACAGGTAAAATTTTACAGATACTACTCCACAGTCAGTGAAGTCACTCAGCACAGGGCTCATCTCATCCCATGACAGTGGAGAGGACATTGGTTTTATTTTTTCACTCACATTTTCACAGTATAGGATGGAAATGTAGTTTTCATATTTTCATTCAAGTCTCTCAGAAGCCTGGATATGGGAGTAGGGCATTGATGTGATGGATGTAGTAATGCCCTCTTCTGCCCTTCAGAAGGAGTTTCTTTTGTTAGGTAGTGATCTAATTAACTCAGATAGTGAAATAACACAAATACAGCCATTTACACAGCCAGACTCCTAAGGGAGTCTTCAGGATGGTTTTCTGTGAATTATGCCCTGTGAGAGTCATAGTCCCATTACCAACCCAAATATCAGAAGAATACTGAGGTAGACCAAGTGTTTCCTCTCTAAGTGTCCACCCAGATGGCTCACAAGTATCCCAAAATTTCATTTTGGTGGGAAGAAGGGTGTTAATACATTTGGTTGTATTTTATTTGTATTTGGGTGTGTTCTAAGCCTGAATGCAATGCACTCACCTAATACATTCAGACTTCCTAATACTCACAGTGCTAGAGGACTTTGTTTTTTAAAACAAAGTTGAAATTTATGTTTATTTTAGCAATACCTTTCACCCATAAAGGAGCTCTAAGCGACTTGCTGGTTTTGGATCACTGGAGGCACATCTGCTGTCTTGGTGGTGGCAGATTGGTTGAGGGGAGAGTTACTCTAGATAGAGAAAATCTACAGGTGTCTTCAGAAAATAATCTGGGTGCAAATTCTGGCTTTAACATCCTGGAAAAGAGCAAAAGTTGTTTCTGACAGAGAAAAAAGAAGGCAAAAGTTGAGGTACTTTCCTAATATCTTACAGGTACAGCTCTATTAATAAACTACTAATTTTTGGAACAGATATCAGTCTCTTACTCTGTTGAACTTCATGCAGCTTTCAAAAGGTTGCCTGTCATGGAAGGAATTTAGTGTCACCTTGGGAAGAGGAAATTAATGTTTCAAAGGTAGCTTGAAAGCTATCTCTTCTTGTTGAGGAAAGGCACAAAAGAGGTAATAATTAAACAAGGGAATGAGGCCTTTCCTGGCTCAGGCAAAAATCTGCTTATTTTGCTTGTACCCTTTGGCACAGTACAAAGGTTCTCCTGTGTTTTTCAAAGATACTTAGATGTGACTTCTGTTTATTTAAAGAATGCATTTAGTTTTGGAGTTCGGGATTTTCTGTTGTTCAGTTTCAATAGCTGGGTAAAACTGTTGTAATCTTCCAGAAATCAAGCAATTTTTTCATGTCACATTATTCAGTGCTTGAAATGCAGGAGCGTGTGTTGTTCGTTGGCTTTCTGTTTCAAGATTAAATCAGCTTTATAGGGCATTGAAAGAGCTTAATAGAGGTTTTATTGACCATAAACTGAATCTGTCTGAAGGTGGGAAAATTACATTACCAGTAGGGTGACCAGGTTCTTAAACAAAAAAGAAAGAAGATTTTTAATTTGTTTTTAATAGTGTCACAGTCAAGGAAAGGTTACTAGTGTTTCATTCAACGTTTGGCAGACAGTGGAAGGAACAACCAATTAGTGGTTCCTCCTCCCACAAGAAGACTGAAATGAGCATCCCAAACCCAAAAATACCTCAAATATCACAAGTCCTTAAAATACTGGAACTACTCCTGATGTTTAGGAGTCAAGTTTTTTAGGTTTTTTTTCCTGCAATTTTGGGGTTTTCTTACTAAATGTGTTAAAAAATCCCAAAGTTTGCCACACAACCTCATGGTTTTGGGAAGCAGAGCTTGTGTCTGGCACTGTCCTGCAATACACAGGCATTGTGTGCTGGGTGAATGGGTGAAGGTAACTTGATTTTCCTATAAAAACAAAATTTTACAGGAACCGTTTCTGTCATCATCATTAAAGCTGGAAGACAAACTCCTCCTTCAAAATCTAGCTGTGAACTTTAGTTTCTGAAAGAATGCCAGAGGAGCACAGGTAGAAGAATGTGTGGGGTTTTGGACATGGTATTCTTCCTTTCCTTCTTTCCCTGTTTTTAAATTTGGAATTAGCAGCAAATAAAATGCAGAGAGAATTTATGACTAACAGACTTTGGTGAATCATTACTGCTCTTTTTTTGCCCTGTCTATGAATTAGTAAGATACCGCAGGCCTCTTTCTGCTGACTGCTGCTCAGAAAATTCAGCTTTCTTTAGTCTCTGATAATCCTGAAATTCAGAAAATGTGCTTTGAATCAGTGCCCCTGGGAGAACAGTTTGTCATGTTGCTTCGTGAGGAACTTTAGTGATTAGAGTGACTCACACTTGAGTGGCATCATGCTTCACATACAATAAAAAGAAGCTGTCATGCAGCCTGCAAAGACTGTGCTCTTTATCCTATATTAATGTACTGTTTGCAGAAGCTTCCTGTCATCTGATGTGCAAAAATAAAAATCTGGATTTATTTTTAATTGTATAATTGATTTTTTGGGGGGTGCATTTTTAATTCTTCAGTGATTTCCAGTTTTGTTTTTCCTTGGTAGGTTAATTTTAAGCAATAATGTGCTTACTCTGCCATCCAAATTCTACCTTTGAAACAGCTCCGGAACAAGTAGCCTGGGGTTTTTTCTGTTAGTTTTCTTTTTATTCTTGAGCACTTTTGACTTCCACTTGGTGGGTAGTAGGTGGGTGGGTTGGCTGGTAGGTCTAAAACCTGAGAAATTACAATTATGTGTTGATGTGATTCTGCACAGTCTGCCCGCCCATGTGCACTCACTCACCCCTGTGTGTGCAGGGCAGAAAGAAAAGATCTCCACTCGTGCCTGACACTGGTAGCATTTTACTCCCACACTGTGACCAGCTGTAAAAAATCCAGTGGGGAATTTGGTTCTGAATTTCTGGTTTTGTTGAAGGCCTCCTGGTAGCTACAGATGAGTCGTGTGTTCAGAGCAGGCTGTCTGCTGGAGTTTGCAAGGTGAATTTTGTGACACAGCTGGGCCCAGATTGCCTGTCCATCATGTGCCTTAAACACTGCAACTTCCTTCTTTTTTCCCGTGTGAAATTCTTGGTCACTGGAGCCACTTGGAATAGTTTTGCAGGGAACACCACAGGAGGAACTCAAACCTCAGAACAAAATGTTCTGGGCTGGAAAACAAAGGAATCTTACATGCTTTGCTATACTCAAATGACAGCTCGTTTTTGTTTTGCCGTGTTGGTCAGTTGGGGGGTTTTTCCCTTCTGATATGCCTGGTACTTTCATTTTTTTCTTTCCTTGTTTTTGAAAGTAATTAAGTGGATTATAAATACATTCCAAAGGACAAAAAAAAAAGCAGAGAAAGGCAACTATGTAAATTCATCTTGGGTGCAGCATTAGCTGCCTCTCTTGGTTGTGGTTTTTTTAAATTATTTTTATTTTTCATATGAATGAACCAAGACATTTCCTTGGAGACTGATGAATATGTTTATCATTTTAGCGACATAAGGCATCGTATCTTACTTGTTTTTCATTGCCTTATCTGCTAAAAGCAAATAGATGACATCTAATTGCAATAAAAGATCAGATCACAGATAAGCAGAAGGGGTATAAGGTTGTTTAAGCATTTATGTTCATCTGTGTGTTTAAAATCATTACAAATCTGGGAGACTAATGCAGTCTGAGCCAAGTGGAGTTTTGAAGAGCTGTGTCATGATTGGCAGTGTTCTCTCTGCTCTCTCAGACCAGCACTGAGGGGAATTATTTGCTGGTTTTGCACCCAAAACGAGGAAGACTCAGCTTTCTTCCTTTCTGCCTTTCCCCTTTCAAGATAGTCCCTCTTCCTGGGACCCCAAGGTATCCATCCTCCAATTAGTGAAACCCTCTTAGAACATGAGTAACTGGCTTTTTCTTCCATCTGTCTGCTTTTTGGTGTTACATTCCACCAGGAAAGTAGGATAAATGCAGGGTCACGGGATTTGCCCCTTGTTTGTCATGTTACATGAAATTACCCTGGGGAAAGGGCATAGGGGGGTTCCCATCTTGCTGCCAGTTCTGATTTGGTTTGATTCTTTCCTGAACATAATTCAGTTCCTAGTGACATCACAGCTCTCTGCAGCTCCAGTGAAGGCATTCCCTTTTTTTTTAATATCTCGATAGCTGGGGCTTCCCTGAGAGCTTCCCTAGGGCTTTGTTTTTAACTCTGGCTGTCCTGTAGCTAGACTTTAGGTCGGATTGCATGTTACCAGGTGATAAAAAAAATCCTCCAGCTACCTGTGGAAGTCATTGCCACAGAGTTCAGACACTGTCCCTACCCCATGTGTGTGACACCAGTTCCTGAGCTAAGCTGGGCTGGTTGTGGTTTTCTATTTATTTCTCTCCCTCAGTGGACGATCAGTGTAACATGAATCCTGTGCCGCATTGAGCATTTAAGACAGCTTGACATGGGAAGGTGAACTTTTGGTTAAATAGTGAATTTACAGTGTCTGTGTAGGAATAGCTCCTGAAAGTATCCAGGTTGTCTGGGCAATCTGTCGTGGTTATTTTTATGGCCATGTGTAAGATAAATGTTGGCATTTTTGCCTTGATTTCTGGGTGAAAAGTGCACCCAGTTTCCTTGATGGTCACCAGGGAAGGACTCTGTTGTGTCCCTTTACTGGCTTTGCAGTGCTGCAGAGATTTGGGGAAGAGGAGAGGGCAGACTGTTTCTCTGTGATGCTCCAGATGTGACAGAACAAACATCTGCATTTGTGTTAAATAAACCAGATAATGGATTCAGGTGCAGTCAGGGGTTCTTCATACACTTGGGGCTGGGCCTGGGCCAAGGTGGGGGGGTGTTGCAAACTACAGAAATCCCTCACTTTGTCCCTTTCTTCACAGGACTTTGTGAAAAGCATTTTCTTGGGAGGGAGCCGTGGTGGCTGATGTGAGTCAGGCCCCCAGCCAGCTGGCAGCGAGTCGTGTTTTAGAGGCTTGGCCTTTGTGAGCTGAGGAGAGCAAAATGATCCATCTGCTCACCATACTGTGGGTGTATTTGCATTCATAAGAAGGAAAACTGAAAAATGTGCTTATCCCAGGCTCTAGGCACCTTTTGGCAGTCACTCTAATAAGTCAGTTTAGAGTGATAATCAAAGCCAACAGTTTTCATCACAGAATTTCTAACTGCAGGAGCAGAAGTTAAAACAAACAAAATACCATTGTCTTTACACAGGGGAGGTATGGAAGAAGGTATCTCATATAACTTTTCACTTTTCATAATTCCAGTTAGGAAAATATAAGCTTTTTAACAAATTCTGAATTTAGGAAGATTAGAAGAGTTAAATTGTGGATGCCTCATCTCATATCCTGGAGGAAGCCCCATCCTTGCATGCAAGGGAATGATTGGTGCCATCTAGATGGAGCAGGCTTTGATGACAAGGTGCAAGGTGCATTTACAGTTTTCAACAAATGTTTAGATTCTGTTCAGGGAGATACATTTTATTTCCTTGGAACTGGCTGCCATGGACCTTGGTCCACTGTTTGCTGAAATCAGTTGAGTTTATCCCAAGTAACTTCACCTTCCATCTGCTTCTCTCAGCTGAACATATTTGCTTGCAATTCTTAGAGATCATTCAAGGATGAGAGTATGTGGATATTATTTATCTGTTTGTAGTGTCTTTCTGCTACTCATTTCCTCCTCCAGGATCCTCAGCACTAAAGCTGTGCTATTTTTGGAAGAAAGTCTGTCAAATGACACCGTATGTTCAAAGAGCATCCATGGCAGTGTTCTGCTGTGGTCACTCTGTTTGTGCCATGCAGGTCCCAGTGAGTGCTGTATCTAATGGGTGCAGGCCTGGTCCAGGCAGATCTACAAGCCTGTTAAGATTGTCATCCAACTGTCAATATTTCCTTTTTTTTTATGTATATATAGTATAAAATAACAAAAATAGATTATACTGACACCCTCCTCCAGTGAAGTCTAAAACGTATGTTTTTCCTCCTCCACACAGGAAAGGGATAGTTGCAAAAGCTCCATGGGAAATCTTGCAGGAGCCTTTGTGTGCTGAGCTTGATTTGCTGGTAAATGGACAGTCTCAGACTGCAGTGTAGTCACTCCAGTTCCTTTGGGAGGCAGAGGTGCTAAGGAGAAGTTGAGCACATTAACTGTTCTGCTGACAGCAGCTTTCATTCAGCAGCAGCCTTTCACAGGAGAGGAGGTGGAAATGCTTCCTGGTGCTGATATTTGATGTGGTCCCTCCACCTGTGTCATCTGTGTGATCTGAAATAGAAAATCCATCTCTTGAAAAATGACCTGGTGTTTGCTTTGCAGGCTATGCCCACTGGAAGGGTCAGGTCTTGAATTCAGATGAGCTTCATGAACTTTACGAAGGACTGAAGCTGAACAAGGTCAACCGGTACGATTATGTGCTCACAGGTAAGAAGAGCTCGTTCCCTGGAGTTCCCAGGAGATGTAAACAGGAGTAAAGAAATGTAAAACATATCCCTCCCTGTTGCAAACCAACCAATTAAAATTTCACCTGTATATTATAGGCTGAACTGGTTCGTGCTGTTTAATTTGGAACAGCCAGAGTTCTCCAGCTGGGAGGTTGTAACTGGGGAGGTAAATTGATTCCCTGGTATAATTTACAGACTTGTTCAGGCCAGTCATGTACAGGCACACTTAATATTTTGGGAGTGGCTCTACTGGAACAATGGATGAGGAATATCAGAATATTATTTTCAAATTTATTAGGGAGACATGAGTTTAACCCTTTGTCCTAAGTCTGCAGTACTGGCACTCTGTGATACTGCAGCATGATTTTATAAGCAGTTGTCTGTCCTTGATTTTTTTACTTGATCTTTAAGGCTTAGTGCTTTGGACACTGAGCAAAGTATGAATAGAGTTGGGTTTTGGTTTTGACTCTATCATATATCTTGATTTTTTGCTCTTGTTACTGTGTAGATCATCTGAGTGAACACAGTCCTGCAGTGTTTTCCTTTGCTTTCCCTGGGTGCAAAGTGTTTATAAATACAGGCAAAGAGAACTTCTTGTAGAATACTTTATAGAAAGGAGAGATTCTACAAGAAGTTTTTACCAAAAATTGCTTGTCATCCAGTTCCTGCTTCTCAAAAGTAGGTTACTGATCAGATTTCACCTCAGTAAGAGCTGTACATCTGGTTTGGATAACAGTATCAATTTCTTACAGCAGTGAACAGGGACTTTTTAAAGGTAAGCAGAAATAAATCACCAGATTTGATTGATTTCATGGCTTCCACATGTAGGAAAGTTTTTTCTACACAGGGAAAACTGGAAATTTTAAGTGTATGGATTATGACCCCAAAGCAGTCATTCTGGCTTGAAGGATGTGGCATGCCCAAACAGTTATTGTCAGGGTTTTTTTAAGGAATATCCCCAAAATAAAGAAGACTGAACAGCAAATAGATTGAACTAAGGTTAAGAAATTGATTTTGGCATAAATGGGTTCTTTGTTATTGAGAAATAGACGAACACCTTTTCTTTCCTGGAAGGAACTCACAAAGAGGACATATTCAGGAAAAGCACACTGTATTGTAGGAATTTTCAGGAGATGTTTGTGTGCAAAAATTGTAAATAATATTTGAGTATTCTTTTAGCTGAAACGTTACCTTTTTATTTCACTTCCGACCCTTGGAAAAGACCTCTACACCTTTCCTATCACTGGCAAAATGGATGTAGGAGATTTAAAATGGTAGAAGGAAAATAGAAATCTTCAGCAAAAAGGAATTTTGGAGGAAAAGGGAATATTTATTAATATGCCTTTTAAAATAGGATATTTTTGTGTTGTTCAAGTTTGTTTTAAAATCTCATTTGCTGCAGCCATTTTCAGTATTAGCAAAAAGAAGGCATGGGTAGAAAGAGCAGTGATTTCTGAACATCTAATAACACTTTCTGTGTTTTAGTCTTCAGCTGCACTGTGGCTGAACTTAAAATGCAGTATTTTTCATTCAGGGCCAAAAGTCAGATTTTTCTCTTCAAACAGCCATTCACTATAGTGCACAACTACTTTGTACCTCAAACAACCTGGATATGAGTATTTAAACACCAAAGAGCAATTTATCAGCAGGTGGGATTTGACTGTTAATTGATGACTGTAGATATCTCAGCTGAGATTAAAATTATTATCTTTAAACCAGTTATACAAAGTAACACTCCATTAACTTTTTGTGACTGTTAGTTATTTGTAGATCTTCATGTATTTGTTTCATTTACCGTAAGACACTCAAGGTAAGAGATAAATTCCAGTTCAGTGTAACTCTTTTAAAAACACCTCTGTCAATGCTGTTGATCAAACTCAGTTTTATTTTCCAGCCAGTCTGCCATCACAGGTCATTTAAAAAATAAAATATTTGCTTGACTCTTTTGACTGATTATCAGCATTTCATGGATAAAAACCAGCATTTTGGCAAAAAATCTTTTCCCTTTCTCTTCAGCACTTAAGAACTGATCAATTTTGCAAGTTTAAAAAAAAATCTCCAAAATCTACTTTTTAAATGTGCTTTTAAATATTTTATTAGAGTGGACGTTTCCAAGGACATTGAAAGATGCTACTTTGGTAAAAATAATAGTATTAAATCCCAGAATCACAAAATATGCTGAATTGGAAGGGACCCACAAGGATCATTGTGTCCAGCTCCTGGCCCTGCACAGCACCATCCCCAAGAAATGAACTACAGTGGATTAAAATCAAATTGATAATTAATAAATGTTGTAACTAAAGTAATACATAAATATATAAATTAAGAAACACCTATGAAATTTAAAAATTAATGTTTAAATAAGAATATTGAGGTGCTAGCATTGTGATTTGGGCCTTGAAATACAGTAAAACATATTTCCAGCTTATTTCAGTTCTCAGCCTAAAAGATAGGAACTTTATTGGGATTTTGGAAATTGCTCTAAAATTGTCAAGGTTAAGTGTGTTTCATTAATGTGTTGGACTCTATCAGCATGAACATTAATAAAAATAAAAAATTGCTTCAAGACAGAGTATGAGAAAAGTGTATGGAATTAAAAATATTTCCTGTTTACTGCATGAAAAACAGTACAGATCAGTTGTTTGTATCAAAAGGAATGTTTTTTCCTTCTAGCCTGACCTTTGTTTATATATGTTCAAGCATTTTGAAGTTATATGAGCCTTTCATATACAACATTCTTAGTAAATGGATTTTTAAGGTTATACTTGTAGTTGTGCAAGCACTGTCTTAATTTGTCTTCCAGCCTGTTATTCCTGAGTCAACTACTGAAATGCCTTTGTTCTAAAAATGCGTTTATCCAAAGGATGAGAAGTATGCAGCATTCCTATCCAAAACTAAGAACAGCAAAAGTGTTCATGAAGTTAGACTTCAAAGGTGTCTTTTTTTGTTTTCCCAAAGGGTATACAAGAGACACATCATTTCTGACAATGGTGGTGGATATTGTCCAGGAGTTGAAGCAACAGAATTCTAACCTCGTGTATGGTAAGGATGTCATTATAATCCTTTCTGCTTCCTCACTGGGTGTGCTCATCATTTTCGCATTTTAGGATGAAAACACTGGTCTGGTGTTGTGCAGCATTTCTGTTCTGGCTGGAGCCAGCTGGGCCTCCAGTGATGTTTCATTCCAGCTTTAGGTGTTGAGGGAGTTGGGGTTTTATCTTTCTGATTTGATGCCTTCCAGTGTGTTTGTTGCATTATGCCATCCAAAGGAGAGTGTGCCTTGAGGACTGGTTGTCTGTATCCAGGAGAAGATAAAAATCCCAGCCAGCTGCTGCTGCTGATAGTTCAGGGGCTCTGTGTGCTGACAGCTGAAGCCTCTCCCTGATTTCCAAGTCAGCCAAAGCAGGACAGACTCTCCCATGTTGCCCTGCCATGGTTCCATGTAACGTCCCAGAAATATCCTACTTTGCCTCATAAGTTCCACGATTTACCTTAAACTCCAGGGCTTTTTTAGCTCTGGTGCTTTCTGATATTCCCTAGGACTCCCAAGGAACAACAGGCTCCAGCAGCTGTTGTCACTCACATGTCACATCAGGCTTCAACCTGTGGGAAAAGATTTCTTCTCTTCCCTTCCTTCCTCTCCCAAGTGTCTCAGGAATTTTGAACATAACCAGCATAGGCTTGGATTGAGCAAAGCATTCAGGGTGACAGGGCAAAGTCAGTGAGGATTTAGTGGGATGAAAAGGTAGGAATGATGGTTTGAGCTGTCATCTTCAGGCTCAGTAAACAGTGTGGCCAGGAGACATGTAGAAGGATTTGCAGGATTTGCAGAGTGTTGTACTGAGCAGCGATACCTGACTTAAAATTAACAAAGCACAGGTCTCATTTAGCAAAATATAGCAGAGAAATCTCTAGGTTTTGTTGCTTTTTAGCCTTTATTAACACTATTATATTATGAAATTCTTCATAACCTTGTGTGAAAGCTAAAGACTCTTTTGGAATATGAACAGAAAGAGACATCTCACTGTGTAGAACAGGAAGGAAGTGGTCAGGTGGTGAGGTCACAGCCGGGCTTCTAAGATCCTTTATATTTAATAAATAGATTATAACGTAAAGAAAATATTTTTAAAATGCAAAACAAATTGCCCTCTTTTTACTCATAGAAGCTTCCTGAAATACTGATTGGACATTGTTTTGATATCTTTGGATTTGTATTTCTTTTTGATCTTGCTTAAAGATGTTTTAATACAATGAACAGTGTTCCTTTTTTGAAGTGCAACACTAGGCTGTTTCCATCCTCACTGAGGACACTTGGAATGTGTTGTTAATACTGCTGGTGACCCAGAACCTGTGCCAAACATGTGTTAATATCATTACACCAAGTATGACTCTGTGTACTTTGGCATGAATTTTCTCACTGTTTCATTATAATACTTTCTTTTTTTAAATATACACACAGCATTTTGGTGTGTACATTTGGCGTGTATTTTTTTACACTAAAGTAAAAACAGGACTCTTTTCAGAGCTGTTAGGTTCTCCCATGTTTCTCCCTGCCATACTACCATTCCAGACAACTTTTTAAGACACATGACCTACTCTTTCAAAATTGGCAGCCACCAGATACAAATTTCAGCATGCTACAAGAGCTGTGGGAGTGTGTAAGCTTTGAGGTGCTCAGTGCTGTTCCATAGCCGCTACTGTTACCTAAATTTTTTCCCTCCCACCAGGGTCTTTATAACTGTACCCTCTTTCTAAACCTAAATTTTTTCTGTTACAGTGTGTGATCCAGTGATGGGTGACAAGTGGAATGGAGAAGGCTCTATGGTTAGTACTCTTCTGTTTGGATTCTCTGTGTAGTGAATGTTTGTTTTATAAAGACGTATAAAGATTTATTAGTTTTTAAACAACAAAACTAAGATACTTTACTTAAGTGTGGCACTGGATCCCACATCAAGTAAATTTGTACTTAAATTTCTTGGTTTTGAATGAGTTTGGCATCAGGAGAGAATGACAACTGCACGGCCCTGGGATTATTTCTGGCTCTCTCCTGAGACAACAAAGGGAATTCAGACCCTGTCCACAGGAGAATATCCCCCTGCTCCCCATCCTCGTCTCACTGGAGTTCTCTCACCTTCTGTCAAGTGCTGTGTTTTGGCTGGTAGCCTGGCTGCCATTGTCAGTCATCCTGGGAACTGACACAGCCCTGGAACCTAAACAAAGACAATTTAATTCATGTGTGATCTGACAGCTGTGGGGCACTGGGCTTTGATCAGTGACAGACAGGTTCTGTGTGCCAATACCACGCTGCACTCTAACAAAAAAAAACATTCATTTTTGATCAAAAATTTTTGAACAAAATGGTTTGGTTTGGAGCTAAGGACATGAGTGAGCCGAGACACTGTATTTCCTCATGCTGCTGTGTCACCTTGGTGAGAGAGAACTTGAAAATTCTTCACCCAGGCATCACTTCCTTTTCATGCTGCCAGTTCAGGTCCATCTGCTTAAAAATAGTGCTTCCCATCACCTCCAAGGAAGAAAGGGCTGTTGGTTACAGTGTCCCCAGCTGGAGGATGCTCTGCCACTGCAGCTGCAGAGCTTGGAGCTGTCAGGTCACTCAGTGGCAGCAGGAATGGTGGATGAGGGAAGGAGAGTTGCAGTCCCACATCTCAGATGCTGCTGACAACTTCTGACACTGTTTTTTCTCCCCAGTATGTGCCCAAGGATCTCCTGCCAGTCTACAGGGACAAAGTTGTACCTGTTGCAGATATAATCACTCCTAACCAGTTTGAAGCTGAGTAAGTGCTTATTTCCTTTTATGGCCAAATAAACTTGGGGAAAAAAGCAGGGAAGACTGATACCCCTTAATTTTATTTGTCTCAGTATAGTGCCTTATTTATATATGTGTCAGGTTTTGGGTTTTAGCTGTTAGTTTCAAGTGGTGTTTTTCAGATAACCTCAGCTGCTGCATGTTGAAACCAATAAAAAATCCAGGAGTTACGTGAGGAAAAAATTCTTGTTGTTTTCTCCAGTCTCTCATTTTCATGATTATTTCTTCTTATCATCAGAGGCCTGTTTCTAGGACAGGTTAAAAAAATACCTTCCCCATCCTTACCCATGACTATGAAAATTTTTATTATGTGCCAGAATATCAGAACTGAAATAGTTTTGTTCAACCTCCCCCCGCCCCCCAAAATTAGATTCAGAAATACCACCATGACAACATCTCATAGGAGCTAGGAATTTAAATGCCTCCTGCCTGTCCTGCCTACATAGCTGTGACTCTTTGGCCAGCAGGTAATCTGTGGTGATCAGGCTGCCCCCTTAAGGGGAGGGAGCAGCTACATGGGAGAGGGAGAGGAGACACTTGTGAGGGAATTTTTGTGGTATAGGGATCTCTGGAGGAGGCAGGGTAGGGCTGGTGTGAGTGCACTTCAGCAGCACTGTGTGTCTGTGCACGTAGCCTTTAAACACAGAGGTCTGGTCCAGCAGACCGTGGAGCTACAGATGGGTTAGGCCTGTTTGGTGCAGTCCAAGCTTTCCTCCTCTCAAAGGGCAACCAAACAGTCACTGCCTGGAGAACTCGTGCTCTTCTAAGGTTCCTGTTTCATTCTCAGGTTACTCACGGGCAGGAAGATTTACACGGAAAAAGATGCGCTGGAGGTAAGCAGGGAAAGGCTGGGATGTGTGGGGTCCCTTTCTGCATTGCTGCCTGCAGCGCTGCAGTTTGCAGTTTGTCCTTAACCTTGGAGTCACTTTGGCCTCTGTCCTTTCCATGTTTATCATTAAAGCTCGTACACTCCAGGCACAGAACAGTTCCTGGTTTAGTGTCAGACTTCTGAAGAAACTTCCCAGAAGAGCTCCAGATAAAGGGATTACAGGGATAATGAGTACATCTCTCCGGGCTTGCTTTCTGCAGTGAAGGAGGAGTGGCAGCAGCACGCATGGCAAATACCCACACACTGTCAGCTCTGTTATTACTGCATTATTTGTCTGGGGTGAAACCCCAAGGGGACCACGGGCATTAGGAACCTGTTTGGGGCTCTGCTGTCCACACTCAGCAATGCTCAGTGCGAGGACAGCTCTTCCTCATTCTCCCAGATAAATCCACAGCATTGACAGCTGCTGTCATTGCCATATGGAGGTGATAGATGGCCTGCACATATATTGCTTCGAGGTGTAAAGATTTGCCCTTTCACACAAAGTGAAGAAAATAAAAAGCTGTAGGGCTTGATGGTGAAGGACAAAATAGAAATATGGTTTTATTGATGTCTTGAGAAGGGCTGAGCTCTTTGTTTTGTTGACTAGTCAAGTGCTTTCATAATGGACTGATGTTATTCCCTCCAGTTTGGTTTTGAACTTCAAAAGAACACAAAATCTTTAAACAAACAGCAGCTGCAGTGGCACCCTGGAGAGTAGCTGGGGGTCTGTCAGCCCAAATGTTTGTTGTTTTTCTGCTGTAGCAACGTCAGACCACATGGATTGGTCACCATCACTTCACAGCAGGAAGCAGCTACAGAGATCTCATCTCTCTGAACTTCCTCTGCCCCAGTTTTCTGTTACCCCACTGTGCTGGGTGAGGGTGATGAGCTGTGCCTCATGCCACTGGCTGCTGGGTTCTTCTGTTCTCATCCTCACTTGTGGAACCAGAGTCTCGAGGAGAACATCATTAGCTGAGCAGCCATTAGTTTTAGATTTGCATATTTCAGCTGCAAACATGAGGTGCATGTGCTAAACAGTTTTGCCAATTATTCTTCTGACTGATTCATGCCTAGCTCTGATTTGTGATGGGCTTTAAAAAAATCTCTCCCAAAGGGACAGAATTATACATAGGAATGGAAACATTTTTAAAGCAGTTGTTTGCGGGATGTTATATTTTAATCTGTGTGCCTTTTCCAGCTGCATGTCATATATGGGTCTGAGTAATAGTCCATGCTGGAATTTGTCCCCTTTGGAGGTGGTAGGAATTCTGGCATTGATTTCCGTGGTTTCATGCTTGCTTTCCTTTTTTTAAAAAGACTTGTGATGACAGTAGTGTCTTCTGACATAAAATTAAATATGATGTAATATTAATGTAGAAGGGACTAAGTCCCATGACTAGAAATAGTGGAGATTGGTATCCTGGTGAATTGTGACTGAGAAATGAAATTTAATTTAATATTACTGCACAGACTGATTGTGTCAGTGTATGCTGGTGGATTTACTGCTTCTTTAAAACCCAGCTGTGATGCCTGTGCAAAGAGGTCTGACAGCTGAAGAAACTTGGAGGCTTAGACAAGAAAGAAAAGCAATAAAGTATTAAAAAATAGCAGAAATAAATCCTTATCATTCAGCTGCTCATGAGTCATAGCTAGCCTGAGAGGATTTTTAGTTAAACTCTTCTGGGAGAATTAATATTTTATCCATGTTTTATACTAAACTCATTATTGAAGTCATTCTTTCTTCTGTGAAATCAAAATCAATTCTGTCTGTAACAGCCAATTGTGATGTCAGAAGTAGAGTATTAATGAGTTTAAGTGAGGAACACAGAGTGGAAATACATCTGCAAAGGTATATAATTTACAGCTGTAGTTTGGGGGTTGAAACAGAATGAGAAAAGAAGATTGAGACAGACACACTTGTGCCTCTGATTTAGGTTTTTTAATTTTTGCTAACTCTAAAAGTAGTAGCTAAATAAGATTTCATGACCTGGAGTTGTTGGCTTTCTAGCAAATACGTCAAGATGCCAGCTCAGGTGCACATGTCTGTATATTTATTCTCTTACATTCTTTTGGTAATATGTTCTGAAAACATGATGCAGGCAAAAATTCTGATCGCAGCTGAAACAGAGTATTCTTTCCAGAGGAGCATCCAAAGATAACACAGAGATGCTTGTATATTTTAACAAGTTATGTACATTTAGATGTGGATGTTATGATTCCCGTATTTCAAAGTAATGGCCCTAATTCAAGTGGATTATTTGAGTAGAAACTGGTTTTTTCTCTTTACAAAAGATGCCAGAATACAGTGCTTGTTAAAAATCCTCAGTACTATGAATGAAAGTGTAATCAGCACATATAGCAGTCACTGATTCCTGCCTTTTTGCACGTTGGAAGGTGATGGATATGCTCCATGCCATGGGACCAGAGACTGTGGTGATCACAAGCTCAGATCTGCAGGCACCTCTCGGGAACGACTACCTGATTGCTCTGGGAAGCCACAGAAAAAGTAAGTCAAGAGCTCCTTCCTTACCTGTGCTTTATTCTAACCCTTCTGTGCTTGCAGTTACTCCTTGAAGAAGTAGTTTTATTCGTCAGGCCCATCTGTAGTGCATGGAAGGAGCTCAGATCCCTCAGCTCCCCAAGTGAACACCTTCTACAATAATAGCAGGGGTGGTAAGAGTGGGGCTGCTCCATGAGGGAAGACAAGAGCTGAGTGTGGTCATAGCACAGGCAGAACTCTGTCCCCAGCCACAGGGCACAGACCCACAGGACCTGGATAAGGTGAGCAGGACAGGTCCCACTGACAGTCCAGAGTAAGGGAGACAAGCCAGGTCTGAGATTAGTATAGAAAATCCAGTCAGTAAGGCAGGACAGCAGGGCTGTACACAGGAATATCTGCAGCATAGCTCAGGCAAGGATGCTTGTGCCCAGGCCTGAGCTTCCGTGCAGCTCCTGGGCAGAGGAGGAGGATGTCCCAGGTGAGGTTTACTGGGACTCTTTCAGCCTCTAGTAGTGAATCTGGCAGTGAGGATATAAAACAGGAACTTGGAATGTTTGATTGCTTTTCTGAAAAGTCACACTGTCCTGGTAGGAGATTGTTCCTTCCTTGATAGGTTATAAAATACCCTTGTGCTTCTCTATATCCCCTTCTGTACTGTCACTAAGATGCACTGTGTGTTCAGACTGTCACACAATGTTTCCACCTGAGATGGGCACGGTTATGAGGGATGAAAAATGAAGGTGCTAGCTTCTTCCTCCCCCTTAAATCAAGTATGTACAGTATAGAACTTGTAACTGCTATCCCAAGCTGGCCAAGTTTTGGAAGGCTGTGCCTTTTAAAATAGCTGGTGCAAAGTTCACAATACCTCCTTTATGTTCCAAACAGCAAAAGAATTCAAATCTGATGATGCTTTTAAAATAATTTCTTTTAACTCTAGTAATTGCTGTTGTATTAGTTGCTGGGTCTGTCACTTAACTGTGTATCTGTGTTGTAGCTAAAGCAGATGGTACCAGGATAACACAAAGAATTCGAGTGGAGTCTCCTAAAGTGGATGCTGTCTTTGTTGGAACAGGAGACTTGTTCGCTGCTATGCTTCTGGCATGGACACACAAGCACCCCAACAATTTGAAGGTGTGGGAGAAGTTACTCATCTCTCTGCAAGTTTAGACCTTGTTTCTCTTGGGGTTTTTTTAAAAACTTCTCATCTGTACATTATTTAAAGATTGTCTTCTGGTTTTGCTTTTTTTCCTCACCTCAGAGAAGAAGCCACAGAATTTCCCTTTTGCCAAAAGGGACATTAAACAGTCATATTTCAATTAGATTGATTTTGTAATTTTGCCTAATAAGATGTTGTTCTCTCTAGAGAGACAGACTGCATGCCTGTTTATAATTACATTTTTTTACCCTCACTTCATAATAAGCACTGAAAATAATTTCTCAGATCTATTTTTCTGCTTCTTTCCCTTAAGGACATAGAGTCCTTGGTATAAGTGTATGATTTCTAATACCTGTTTTGGGAGAATTAAGTCAAAATTTCTTTTTTTTCCAAACTCTACATTACATAGTTGTCATCCTGTTTGTTTTGTCAGTCAGTTTTTCTCTTAATAGCAGTGTTTTTTAAATAATATTTATTAATATTAAGTAATACTGAAGTAGGCAGCTGAAGTTTTACTAAAACCTGAATATGTTGTGTTGATGCAGGTGGCATGTGAAAAGACTGTGTCAGCCATGCAGCATGTTCTGCAGAGGACCATTAAGAGTGCAAAAGGTAAATTCATCCAGACCTCGCTCCCTTGTTCTGCCTGGCTTGGCATCAGAAGAAATATTCCAGGAGCTTTCTGTGTTTCCTGACTAAAAGCACCCCCTCAGTGCAGAAGCAGGCAGAGAATTTACAGAAGGAGAGCTTGGTAGTTTTGTCTGCTTGTTCCTACTGTGTCCTCCAAGCCCGTTTCTGACGAGAGCTGACTGCAGATGTCACTGTTTAGCTTGTGGTGGGTGGCAGTCGTGCTGACTGTGCCTGACTCAGCTCTGCAGGACCAGCAGAACTTGAAATGCTGAGTTTGGGGAGCCAGAGAGCTCCTGCTTCAGTGTAGCTCACTCACTGCCCCTCTGAGTGTGTGTTTAGCACTGAGAGGGGTTTATCAACTAATTGTTGTTTCTTTGCTGTGTTGGCCATGTGGGGAGTGATTTTTTTTTAGCTTCCCTCCCCTTGGAGTTCCCCTGTCTTTCAGTTCTTGAGGAAATCTGTGGGTTCCCTGAGCTGTGTGACTTCCTAATTAACAGCAGAGACTTATTTCTTTCCTGGAGAGAGGTGTGGAACAGTGGTGATAAGAAATGACAGTGCTGACCTGGATTTTCCATCTTGGAAGCCTTTAACAGGGAGTAGTAAGGGAGATTGGGGAAGGGAGGAAGAAAAAATCATGGGGTAACAGAACAATGTCACTTGTTTCTTTTTGTACTGCTGTTTTTAATGACATTCTGATGTCATCTTTTTAGTGCAAGCTGGAGAAGGAAACAAACCAAACTCAGCCCAGCTGGAACTGAGAATGGTCCAAAGCAAAAAGGACATAGAAAACCCAGAGATCATAGTGAAAGCCACCGTGTTATAAAGGCTCCACGTCTCCAATAACGCACAATGTATCGATGTCCTCATTTCTTTCCTGTAAATTGTAATATTTGCCTTAGATCTGTGACAGAAACCTGACTTTCATGAAATAGTGCCCAGCATAGGCAGATACCCACTCTCAAACATATGTGCTGGCCTTGCTCAGTTTTAAAAACAGAACAGTTAGTGTGCATTGAAGCATATTCCCAGGTATCCCAATGTCTGTCAGATTCACTTAGTCCGTGTGATTACCCAGGGCAAGAGAGCAATGTTCCTGCCTTGCCAAAGACTGTAGATGTGAATTTGCTAATGGAATGCTTGACTGACTTGGAAAATGTATTTCAAGATGGCATCTAGTGCCAATGGAGCTGGCTCCATGCTCCCTTTTCCTGGAGGTACCTGGTTACCTACTCTGGTATTCGGTATCTCGGCTGCTATGAAACTAAGCAGGGTTAAAGCTACACACACAGTTCTGGTTGTGTGTAGGAGTACTTTGAAGATGTTTGGCGTGTTCAATACTCTGAAGTGACCTTGAGGTGTCATTCATGCTACTGATCTCTGCTCCTGTTTCTTGTCCATGCACAGCTGCACAGTTTCAGTTGTCACAGGTTCTGGCTGCTTTTTTCTCATGTCCATGGGTGCCCACATGATTTTCCTCCAAAAGCTGCTCCAGAAACACCTTCATTAACAAGATCATGCCTTTATTCAGTAGCACTGGTTAGAAGTGTGTAGTTCTACCTCCGAGGCCAGGTTTGATTCTCTGTTTTTTAACTAAGGGCAAAAGAGAAAGCAGCTCATACCCTGGAAGTTGGATGCCTTGGTTTGTTCATCGTGGGTGGATGTACTTAAAAACTACATGGGCACTTCCACTTAACATCAGTGAGCACTGCTGGCAGGCTTAGCAGTGAGGCAATGTGGGAAAAGTAGTATTTTTTGTTTATTAAGGTCTGGTAAGTTACACGTGTTTACCAAATGCAGTGAAACAGAAAAGTTAACTTGTTCATAATGTCTCTGCAAGCAACACCAGTTAGAGATTACAGAAACGCATTATTATTATTATTATTATTATTATTATTATTATTAATAATAATGCATCTTGATTTCAAAATTCTGCTTGATAAGGCTTCAAAATGGGATTTTTAATCACTTCAGTGTCCTATGGATCACAGCCACATACTAAAGCAGCAGGGCAGGCCTGCTGACAGGTATTGGCCACTCACACTTCCATAGGATTTCTGTATGGGATCCATGTTCATGCTTGTCCCAAGATGAGCTCTAGTGTGATGTTACATCCAAATTGAGTTGATGAGCTTTGCTTGTCTCAGACTGCATAAGGGGATGGAAATTGCATTTCTATTTGATTTCTTCTCCTGCATTTGGCATCGAAAGTGAAAAAAAAAATCACGTTACTTGAGAATTTTAAGGGAAAAAAAAAACAGCAGGAATTTATCTACTAAATGTGACTCTGCTGCCACAGTTTTTAGTAACCACTGTCATGAGTTAACTTTCTAGCAATAAGAATTTTGGTGTTGTGAACAGTTGCTAAAATTAGCAGTCAGAAACAGAGATCTGAGCTCATGGCTGGTACCCAACATGTAAAAAGATGTGAACTACCTTGACAGTGTGTACAAATACCTGATGGGAAGCAGTGAAGAGGGAACCAGGCTTTTCTCAGTGGTGCCCAAGGAGGTGATAAATAGGCAGTGGCGCAAATTGAAATACAGGAAAATCCATTTAAACATTAAAAAAATATAATTCACTGTGAAGGTGATCAAACACTGGC
Organism: Edolisoma coerulescens; assembly: GCA_013397115.1. Taxonomy (NCBI): domain Eukaryota; kingdom Metazoa; phylum Chordata; class Aves; order Passeriformes; family Campephagidae; genus Edolisoma; species Edolisoma coerulescens. The sequence continues at coordinate 678,203 of VWZW01002564.1, forward strand.
ACAGGTTGCCCAGAGAGGTTTTGGAGTCTCCATCCTTGGAGATTCTCAAATGCTGACTGAACATGGCCCTGAGCAGCCTGCTGTTCTTGGCCCTGCTTGCTCAGGGGTTGGACCAGAGGATCTCCAGAGGTCCCTTCCAACCTCAGCCATTCCACGATTCTCTGAGCACTTCGAGCTGCCTTTCTTTGCAGCGCTGGATTTTTAAATTGGTGTGCAAGTATTTTGTTCTCCCTGCAACACAAACTTCCAGATGGGCTGGAAAATACTCATATTAATATTTTGCCCCCTTTTTAGATAAGCTGCTGTTTGCTTGGGCAGCTGTGCCAGGAAGACAATTACTTCTTTTGAGATAATTGCTTTCAGCAAAGATATTTAAATACTGTACCTGGTGATGCATTTCAACAGTTGAACACAAAAAGGATTTTTAACTGTTTCTAACACTGATTAACCAAGTGTTGCATGCCATATTCCAAACATAACTATGAGTTTATTAATCTTTTAAAATTAGACTGTTTCATGTGGAAGTGTATAATCCCTACCATCCTCTTAGGAAGAAGGGATCAACATCCTGAATTTCCCTGCCTGTACAGACAATGGTCAGTGCCCTTTTAGTAAATGTGAGACAGCACAATTTTATTTTGCCATGAGACTAGATAGTCTTCACAAGAGGATTGAGAGAAAGGCAAGGGATGTTTTCTCTGAAATAAAGAAGTTTGGAATTTGGGAAACCTGGAGCTACCTTGCAAAAAAGGTTTTCATTGTCAACCATAATGAGCCGTGATCTTGACATAAAAGACAAAGTGGTATGTTTGTTGGAGCAGTTTATACATGTCAGGTGTAATCATTTCCCACTTCTTCAAAGAATGGATCAGTTCAGTAATTCACACATTCCTTAGAATCTGTGGCATATCCATGTTAAAAAAAAAAAGGGATATTCATACTAATGTGCTCAATTTGCAAAAGTTCCTATTTCACAGTAGCTGGATCCTGTAGCAATGGGCTGCTGGCTTCATCTGCTTGAGTCCCTGAGGGTTGCTCATGTGATACCTGCTTTAAACTCCCACTGACCTGATCTAAATTAGGTCAGGTTTATGTCTTCAGTGAAGAATTGGGCTTAACATCTCTTGCCAGGAACAAACATCAGATATTATCTGTAAATATATTCTGTAGCTAACGTTTTGTAGCCACAGCAGGCTAACAGGTATTTTTGAATGTCAAGGTACACATTTTTATTTGTTTAGAGTTACACAAAGCTCATGTGCAGACCAAAATTCAAAGACTCAGCACAGTCCTGTCTAACATTTCATTCCCTCCTTTCCTCCTGCATATAATACCTGTATCTTTTTCTGAGTCCCTGCTGTCTGTCTAGTGCATCTGGAAGATGTCTCAGTGTCACACCATTTATTTAGGGGCTTGGAGGAGACTGACCAGCATTGTATGATTCACTTGCAAACCTTAAGTTAAAGATAAATGGTTAATCTAAACTAGCTTAGATCCTAATTGATTACAGGAGAAGAAGCACTTTAGCCCAGAGAGTGGAGTCTGTAATAATGGATAATCTTCCATGGCCATCCTGAGGGCATGAAAGGTGTAACCCAGCAGTCCAGCACTCACCAGCTGGGGTCTGGTGGCTTCACTGCCACGTGGGAGCATGGGAGAGGTGAATGCTTTGTGTTTGTGTCCACCCGACTTCCCTAACATTCTTTCTCCATTCTGGAATTCATTTGTGTCGGATCCCTTTTTCCTGGAGTGATTTGCAGTGCCTGTGGCCACTGCTCAAGTCCACCCACTCATTCGCGGAGCCACCTGTGCAGGAGAGACCAAAAGTTGTTTACAAACCATCTACTCTGGGCCTGGATTGGTCTCTACATGCTGAGAATTGAGACATGCATAAAGACATTGTGCTAAAATCAGTGCTATTCACACTCAATAGAAACACTTCAGAAACCTGCGGTATTAATTGTTAATGTTTGTGTGCTGATTTTTATCTCAAGTGGGGAGAAACCCACAATCCATGTGTTATACAAAAGAATCAGAGGACCAAGGTTTCCAGCTACTCATACTGCCTTTTGAGTATCTTAACTGTGTCTTGATTGGATGGTGTTAATTTGTTGTCTGTTATGGTGATTGTATTGATTAATTTTATTTTAAAATATGTGGCAAGGAAGATTGTAATAAAAGCATCTACGTTTAATATACTGTGCACACACAAATTGTTAGATCCTATTTTTAAATATGTTAATCATTTCAGAATTAAACAGCACAAGAATGGTTTGATAGTCTTGCTGAATAAAGTGGATGTAATTAATTTTTTTTCCTTAGCTATGTCCTAGGATAGAGAAGGGGTAGTTAATGGAAGAGAGCATATTTGTGCCCTGTTATCATCTTACTGTAAGATATGGATGTGGAAGTGAGTAACATCCTTGTTGTCTTAATTTTTATTTTTCTTAAAGATGTTTCATGGGAAGAAAATTGCTGGCATTCTGCACCACTCCCTTGCATTCCTCTTACTTGTATGTGTAGGACCTCATTGTGTTGTGCTCTTTTTTCCTGCAGACAAGGTGAGAAGAGGGGCTTGGAATAAGAACCATAACTCATTTTGAGATCTCTTTCTTGTGCACTGTTTAACTGCACTCCTCTTCACTGAATTTTTGCCTCACCGTGTAGGGTGGAGCATACAGGACTGTAGAGTGGGAAACAAATGTTCCTCATGTGGGAACAAGGGCTTCTGTCAGCACTCAGCAGTGTCTCTGCCAGGGTGGTGGCTTGCAGGAGGAGGAGAGCAGGGATCCAGGTTAAGGAGAGCAGAAAGTGCTGTGTCATTACACTTGTGTCCATTTGAGGAGTTTGGTTTATATTTATGCTGAAGAAAACCACCTCTCCAGAGTAAAGGTCCTTGCCCAGTTAAAGAGTGCTTTAAAAAGCTGGGACATATTACAAATCTTGGTCACTCTGGGGCTAAAATGTTTTGTCATGAAAGGAAACTCAACCTCTTCTTTTACATCCCCTTGCAGCCGTACTGGCTTATTGACTGTAGTCATTCCACTCCTGTTAGAATCCCAGGATTAGATACCCAGAGAGCTGTTCTTCCTGAAAGCACATGTTCTTCATGTTCCTGGTGTGTGAGAGCCTGCTGAGCAGTTCTGTAGCTTTCTAAAACACGTCCATTAAAGACATTTGTCAGCCATGGAAACTAAGCTTCGAGATGTTCAATCACAGCCCAAAAATAGCTCTTTCAAATAAATGAAAATTCTTGAAAGTGCATTTTTTTCAATAAGTGAGTAAACCAGCGAGTTTATACCTGCACGCAGGAGCAGATTTCAGGTAAATCCCTGAGGTTCAATCAGTCACTGGAGGAGTGTGCCCTGAGCAAAGGGCTGCTGCTGTCAGGGCACTGCTTCAGGAGAGACCCAGCTACTTCTCACCATTTCCCAGAAGAGAGGAATGTGGCGTGGCATTCATCAGCCAAGGAAAACTCCCATCTGCTTCACCAGGAAACCAGTGCCAGGGACAGCCCCAGTGCCACCAGTTTGGTGCTTTTGCTGCTCTGGCAGCAGTGGACATCGAGGCAGATGGGATGCTCCTAAATGTGCACACGTTCCTGACTCAGTGCCTCCACAGTGCAAATAATGGTAATAAATCCCCAATTTGCAGAGCAGTGAATGAGGCAGCACATTATTCAGAGAGAGAAAACCAGCAATATGAGAAGGCTGTGCCATATGTTACCACTGAAATCACACTTACCTATTGCCCTCGTGGTTGCATTGCTGTTTAGAAAAAAATCTGTGTGTAGAAGAGTGTAATTTATGTACTCTGTGTGTGTGTGTGTGTATGTTGAAGCTTTATTTGCCATGTGGTAGGGGTGGGAAACAGAATTTGGGGGGCTGGCTGAGTAGGCCTTCAGGATGTGAGCAGAAGGTCTTAAAGAATTATATTTTTATAGATTGTGCTGAAGCTTTGGGTCCCAGCCACACATAGCCTTTTCTTCCAGAGAAGTAAAATGGTTTGGAAAGAGAGTCAGGTGGCTGTAATATAGTAGGGATAGTACAACCCCACCAGCCCTGGACAAACTGAATAACTTAATAAAAGATGCCTTTTTAAGTAATATTTTTTTAGTGCTGAATTGTTAAACGAAGAAATATTTATGAGCAAACTTTCTATGTACCTAAAGTTTGTGTGGTGCTTTGTACTGACTAGGTGGACCTGTTCTATGTTTACACATCTTAAATGATTGTCCTTGAGGCGTGTGTAGTAATTCAATGACTTCTGTGCCAGAAAAACAATGAAGTTCTGTGTAATAGCAAATGATTTAATTTCTGATGAAACTGTAGGCTTTCTAGTGTTTGTGTATTTTTCTGGTTGGCCATTTCAAGTTGTATCCTTCCTGCAGTAAGGCTTGTACGCTTGATTGTAGAGAGAGGCAATAGGATGGTAGATAACCATTGTTTAAAAAGAAAACCCTAAATATTGCTACCTTATCCATTTTAAAATCAGGGAAGATTTGTGGCATAAGCCTGAAATTTTGCATTGGAATCAAGTTTCAAATACATCTAGGTTAGTTTAAAAATTTGGGATGGGTTTGTTTGTTTAATTAATAAGACTTGGCGGTCTTAAAAGTGCTTAATAGCAATATTTACATGGACAAGCCAAGAGATGGAACAAAACTGGCTTGTTCCCATTGTATGGACCTGACCAAGCTAATTCATAGCTCGTGCTAAACCTCTGCACAGACAGGTGCATAGAGAAATGGGAGGAAGTAAAGATTTTTTTTTTCTTTGTAGTTTGTCAGCTGTAATAGCGTGAAGAATTTTAGTTGTTTTTTCTGAATTCAAATTCATAAATACCTTCCAGAGAGCTGAGTTACCAATAAAATCCCATTCAGTCGAAAGGCAAAGCTGTTGACAGGTTCAAAACCAGAGCAGGATTTTTTCATCTTGCTAAACATACTGAGTCTTTGTTCCTCATGGCTGGGAGACCAGGGCTAAAGCACAACTCTCCAGATATATTTATTTTTTTAGCTGAATTTTGGGATCTCTCTAAAAAGTGCAAGGGTCTGCAGCACAAAGGAGTTTTTGGGGCATGGTTCTATGATAAGTGTCATCACCTAATGCAGCAGTTGGTGATTTGGCAAAACTGAGCATCACTTCTTACCTTTTAATAAATGTGGCAGCATCCTCACCCCTCTTGTGAATAAACCACCACTGCAAAAAGCAGAGCAGAATTTATCACGAGTTTTTCTCTCGAGAGTTCCCCGTTTCTGGATGTGTTGAAAGAGAAGCACTCCTGCTTTGCTAAGCCAGCAGGAGAAATGTCACCAAGATGAATAATGTATTGCTGAGGAGGGAGGCTGTGGCAGGGAACAGCAGTGCTGGGGATGTGTTGTGCCTGGCTTTTCCTCCTCTGGGAATCTGTGGGTGCAGTGTCCCCATGGTGGTGGCAGAGTTTTGCCTGCATCCTCCCGTGGGGGAAATGTGGAGGGGTCACTGAGCACGTGGGAGCTGAGGTGGGTGTGGAGCTGTTGGGTTTGTTCAGCAAACAAAGGCTGCACCAAGGCTGTGGTTCAGCACAACTCTGTGTGCACCCAAAAGCCTGTGGTGCACAGCCCCCTGCTTGCCTGGCCACGGTGTAATTCCCTTAGGCTTCTTCTGCAGGCCCTGGAGAACCAAGAGACTCTGGAAGTGCATTATTCGGATGATTCAGGCAAGGCTTTTGGTTTTTTGGAAAGAAAGGTAGAGAATTATCAGCTGCTGTGGTAGATATAACTCATCCAGCTCAGCTACACCATAAAAATGTGCCCTAACCTTCCTCTCCCATCACCTCTGCTGGCCCTGATTTGCCTGTCCCCATAACAAGGGACATGAAGGAGCTAAAATCAATGGGGAATTCATCCAGTCAAAACCCCTGAAGTTTTAATCTTCTTTAATTCTCTTAACCTCCCTATCCTGGGAACAGATAAGTGCTTGTGCTGCTGCCAGGGACGGTCTGGGACAATGCAGCTGCTCAAAATGGGGGAGAGTAGAGCTGCCTCTTTCCCTGGCAGTGAGATGCTGGGTGAGCAGGACCTAATTGCAAGGCTATCCTGTCAATGGTAAAGAAAAGAAACCTGTGAATGAAGTACCTGAAAGAAGAGCTGGCAATTCAGTAATCAGAGTTTGGTGTTCTCAATCCGCCCCATCCCCTGTGTCACAAAAACATAACAGTACTAAAAAACTTGGTGTGGCTGTTCTTAATGATCTCTGGGATGCTTGTGCCTGGCAGAGTAGAAAATAGCACTGAATAAAGCAGTGCTCTAAATAGGGAATGTAATAGGAAGATCCAGGTGCAGAAAATGGCAAGTTTGTTTTCACAGCACTTGCATGGTGTCAAGAGTTGTCCAGGTCTGGCTCTCTTCCTTCCCACCCTCTTTAAGCAAGGAAGAAATGACATAAATAAGTCAATAAATAAGGGCAGTTACCAGGGAATTTATGTGGCATTATTAGTATTCATTTTCATGGACAGATTGATAAATCTTTCCACACCAGAGGTCTCTGGTTCAGGAGGGGTTTTCAGAGGTGTGGGAGAGCCTGTCACAGCTGGCTTGGAGCACAGCTCTGGGGGTGTCCCTGTGACAGATGGCATTGGGATGCCACCTGCAGGCACTCCTGTCCTGTATTTGGTACAGCACATGTATTCACGTGCCTGATACGTGCTAGGTGTGGATACATGCCTTGCTAGGGAGAAAACTTGGGCTTGTTACTGGAGCTGCAGTGATGGGAGGAAACCCTGGAGAATTCAGCACCATCCAGTGATCCTGCCGTTTGCTGTCAGTGTTTGTTAGTGCAATGTATCCCCTTTCAGTGTTGTTTTCTTCCTGGGAGATGGGACCTTGGCAGCCCATCCACTGCTTTAACATGCTTTTACCTGGCTGAATGTGAAAAACTAATCAAGATTGTTAAAAATGGAGGGGAAGGATAGCTATGAATTTGCCTAGGACCTAAGTGAGTACAGAAACTATGAGATTTGTCTCTAATTCAGAAATAATTCAGTATTGACCAAATGAGTGCCATGTCTTCAATGGGCAGTAGCACCTGGAAGAGGCCAATATTTAGGGTTTTTGCCCAAAGCACATTTAGCCCTGCTCTACTGTTTAGTGAAAACACCCAGTGCAGACGCCACCAGAGCCTCATCTCGTGGAGTAATGCTGTAATAAAGAATGTGGTTTTCTTGTGCAAGTCTTGACCTCTTCTTATGAAAATAACACACAACTCAGTATTTTCATGGTGTATAAGTGAAATGTAATTTTTTTTTTTTCAATAAAATACATTTCCTTTCCTAAATGTGGGTCTCTGGTTTTTTCCCTTGGTGATGTTTCTCTTTGAACTCTAATGGAGGTTTGGCCTTCTGTGTCTTCTCCCTACAAATGTGAGCCACAACTCTGTGCTTTTCCTGTGAAGAGCCTGACCTCGCTTCCAGAGATCACATAATTTTTTTTCCTCTTGGGCTCCAGGAGTTCCCAAGCTGGCCTCTTGCTCCACATGCTTGACTCAAAACACAGTGGAATTTTCTGCTTCAGTTGTTCTAAAAGGTGGTTCCCAAAGTCTGACCTACACTTGTGGGCTTCCTAAACCCTCCAAAGCAGATTCTGAGTGCACTCTATTAAAACAGCTCCCTGCATAGCCTAAAGTTTGCTCTCCTGCAGTCCAGGGTAGCAACTCTGCTGTCCTTTTTTCTCATTACTCTGAAAATTTTATGCTCTGCCATTTCACAGTCGCTGTGGCCAAGGCAGCCACAAACCACCACATCCCACAAAAGTCCTCTGCTATCCACAAAGAGCAAGTCTAGGAGGGCATCTTTCTGAGGTGTCTCACTGAGTGTCTGTGATAAAAAGTTATCGCCTACAAAAATCAGGAATTTCCAAGATCTGCTCCTCTTAGCAGAATGATATTCCCAGCTGGTGTCTGGGAAGTTGAAATCATCCACAAGGATGAAGGTTACCAGTCCAGAAATTTCTCCTAAGTGCCTATAGAATAACTCATTGATGCTGGGCCATCAGTAGCACACACTCACTACAAATCCCCTTTCTTTTCCATCCTCCCCAGTCCTCACTCCAAGGCTCTGAGCCACATCATCACCAACTGCAAGGGTTGTACAATCCAACCTCTCCCTTACAGCTCACCTGCCTCTCCTGAGCCTGTACCCTCCATCCCAGCACTCCCAACGTGGGACTCGTTCCAAGTCTCACCAAAACCAACAATGTTGGAGCTCTGGGAGCTGCCCAACACTTCCACATCTGTTTGTTTCTCCTGTTTCTCATACAAACAGAGCACCTGGGGAAGGGTCTGAAAAGATTTGAATATTTTTGGGGAAAGAGCTGAAGCTGCTTCCTCTTGACAGCCCTGTGAGAATGGGGGGTTAAGCCACGCAAAGAGCCACCGTCAAAGGAGCTGGCAAGAAGCAGGTTTTAATATGAATTTATGAGAGTGTAACTTTTAATAGAGTTCAGTGGCAGAGTTGGCTCTATTACTTAGGACATGGATGAAGCACACATAAAAAAATCAGATTAGAATCAATTTAGGATGATTTACACGGAGGCCCGAGATGCAAAAGGGTAAGGGGGCCAAGGATATGGATATGAAAAGATAAGTGTGCAGAAGGGGTTAGCAGCTCTTAATCATCAACTAATTTAACATTTATAAAGTGACTCGATAGGATTAGCTACAATTACAACAGTGACTTAATTACAGATTCAGGATAACATTGATACCATAATCAATTCACATGGATGCACACAGGCAAAGAGATGCATACATCTGTCTTTATATGGAGATGTGTACAGAGCTCTATCCAGCTCCATCCATCTAGAGATGATGCTCAGGGCTCCATCCAGTCTGGAAGTGTCCAAGGCCAGGCTGGATGTGGCTCTGAGCAACCTGGTCTAGTGAATGATGTCCCTGCCCATGGCAGGGGGTTGGACCTAGATGATATTCAAAGTCCCTTCCAACCCAAACCATTCTGTGATTCTATGGTATCTATCTATATTTATCTATATCTGTATTTATCTACATACTCCAAGGGATCTGTGATGCAAGACACTTGGCACTGACGTGTCCCAAAAAAAAAAGGAGTGTCTACAGAATAAAGGAGGTCACTGGGGCAGTCAGGTCTTTCCCTGAGTCAGCCAGGAGAGCTGAGAATCAGGAACTGGCTGGAAAAGGCTGCCCTTGCTGTCCCCCTTGTGACAGGTTTGAATGCTGTGGTGCTGGTGCAGAGACCAGACAGCCAGGGGGAACAAAATGAGAGGAGGAAAAGACTTAGGAGGGAGGTGTGACTCCGGGGAGAATTTTTGGATGTAACTCATTTCTGAACAGGGAGTTTACCCGATACAGAAAGGTCACGTTCTGCCTTTGAGCTCTGCGCGTCCTGTTCGTGTCCCAGGAGTGCTGCTGCAGATGAAAGGAGCTGGAATCCTCACATTCCTGTCCCAGCCAGGGACTGTGACTGCCCAAAGCCCAGCCCTCTCCATGGAGCAGGCTGGTTATCCCCTGGTGGATTTTTTTCACCCTGTTTTCCTCTGGTAAATAAGTTGAGTTGCAAACACAACAGAAGATCATTGCGGGCCACAAAGCCAAGAGGAATTTTAAGGAAATAATAAAAGCTACTACCACCTCCCTATCCCCTCGCCCCCCTTTAATTCCAAAAACTAGCTTGAATAATAAGCATAAAAAATGAACAGAAGGGCAATACACAGCATTGGCAGCCTTTTGATTGGAGCTGAATTATGAGTCAGGTCCCACAAACGGCTTCAGGAGGGCTGGAAAGCCATGGCATTATTCATAATGCTCATTAGCTGCCTGCTAGGACAAAGGCAATTAAATCTGCTGTCAGCAATACCTCAGCTGCAGGGAAGCCAGGGAGGGATTTAACATCCCCTCTCACTGGTACCAGCATCCAGCATTTCACAGCCGGGTCCCAGGTGCTGCGGGTGATGATGCAGCATCAACACATCCAGGTGCCTTCTTCAGCCTGGGCTCCTCCAGATGGGGTTTTTGGGCTGTGCTGTTCACCAGCGAGGCTGTTTGAGTGCAAAAACCAACTTTACTAATGCTAGTGAAGGTTGAGCTTTGTGTTTAATGTTTAAACGACGGTTTGCTAAATCACTGCTACAAAAAACCCCAGGTGCCCTTGTCAGTGAGAGCAAACACACCAATCTAAGGCACACTTTTAGAGTTATTATAGTATTGTATTAAATTATATAACCTGTGTTATTCCCTGGATCTGAATAATTCTTGAGGCTTTTTTACCCCCCTGGCTTTTTACCCCAATTCAGGTTCTTGCAGCAGACAGTGAAGCAGCACTGGCTGCAACAGAGATTCCTTGGATGGGTCAGGGTGACAGGGGCAGGGAGAGATGAGGTTTTCAGGTGTGTGGTGAAATTTCTGAGTGCTCTGCTGGTTAAATACATGCAGTTCAAAGCAGCTGAGGGGGTGGATCCAGTGTAGGGCACCCCAGAGCCCCTCCTTCAGCTGGCAAGGAAGCCCATGGCGAGCTGTTTCAAGGAGCTGATCCTGCTGTAAACCACAGCTACCCAAAAATGGGATTGCTTTTCACCTGTATGAGTGCCCTGAGCCACCAGGAGCTGCCAGGAGCAGCGCAGGGGCAAAGGGCTGGAAGGAGAGCACAGCTATTTAAGAAATTGCTTAAGACCTTGTAAAGACAGGTAGTGAGATCCTCACTTCATACAGACAGATAAAGGAGGTTAAGAAGTGGGTTGTTCCTGCCTTTCCCTTGGGACCAGGGACGTGGTGATTTTGGGATGATTCTGGAGGAGGGAGGTGACTTGTCCCCCAGGCCCTGCCTTTGGGGAATATTCTCAGGGAGCCTGGGTGGAGCTGCCTTACCCCACCACGCTCCCCAGGGACTGTTTTACTGCCTGTTAAATGGCTTCCTGCAGAGCAGAGGAAGGCATGAAATAATAATGATGCAATAGCTGGGAAAGAGTGCAGCTGCTGATTTATTGGATAAAGAGGAAATGTTTGACTTCACCTTTGCCATGCTGAAGTGCTCTGATGGTGGCCAAACCTGGGCTAACCAGCCCTGCAAAGCACCCTGGCAGGTGAATGGATTCCCTGTTTTGGTCCCAGTGCTCCAGGGAGAGGGAACTTCTCCCTCTGTGTTTCCCCCTTCCCAGAGATCCCCCAAATACTGGACTGCTCTTCCCCTCTCTGAGCTGAGGGGTGCTCCTCACTGCCTGAGATGGAGGCCTTGGATAACCCCAAGAGGTGCCTACCTGGAAACCCAGAATTGTTGAAGGTGAGTGGGAAAAACCTTTTGAAACAAGGGCATGGTGCACTGGAAATATGCAGGAAAATACCCACAGTGTTAACTGGACAAAAATGCAAAGAGGAAAAAAAAGGCATTTTTAAATGGAAAGAAAAGTCTGAGCTTCTTTCCCAAATGTTCAAAATAAAATTTCCTTTATTGTGGTGTATTTAATAGCTGTGGAAAATGTGGCAGGGGAGTTATTTGCATTTTCCTGGTCTATCATGGCATGCTGCTCCTGTACCTGGGCTCAGAGCTGCCATCACTCCCTCCAGGCACCCCAGCTGGGCAACTCTTCCAAAGCAAAGCAGGACAGTGGAGTTTTCCCCTCCTTGCTAAAAACGGTGTGTTCAGACCATCCCCACCTACCCCTTCCTCCCAAAGTCTCTCACAAACACTTGAACTGAAGCTGGTGAGTTTTCCAGCTCAGAGCGAACGACTCTTCCCAGCCATAAGAGGAAATTGCCCCAGCTGACTGAGGAAATTGCCCCAGACTAAACAAAATTAATCTAAAAATGGCCAGTTGTCACTATAATAGAGGTGCAGAAACACAGGACAAACCAGGATAGAGTAAAAGGCTCCCCTCCTTTTGAGAAAGCTCCCTCGAGTCTGTCTCAAATACGACCTTGCTGTGTAAAGCTCGCACGTAGCTGTCTAAAGCTTCAGCCCCCATGGGAAATCCCAGTTCCTGGATGGTGCTGCTGTGGCAGGCTGGGAATGCACATCTCTCCCCACAGTGCTGTGAGGTCAAGAATTTCAGGTTGTGCTTCAGCAATTAATGGGCCTTACCCTAAAGCGCTGACTTTGGGGACACAGGAGGGTCCTGGGTGCTGTCCTGAGCACAGGAGCTGCAGTGTAGAAGGAGGGTTCTGGGGAGAGGGAGAGCAGCTGGCTCTTGGGAAGCCCTTTTATCCTTTTGGCATCCTTAAGTGACAATTTTAACTAGCTGCTACACAGCATGTGGGGGCTTGCAAAAGGCCAAGGAAAGGCTGGGAGAGAAGATCTGTAAAGCGGTTCCCATTCTAAAATAGGAGACTCAATCCAAAGCATTAACTCATGACCTCAATGGTTATAAATTGATTTTGGTCTTGATTTGTTATTAAATGACTGGGGTTTTCTTCATCTCTTTTCTTGAAGGCTCTTACCCCACCTCAGAACTGTGGGGTCAGCCTGGGGAAATCTTTTATAAGCCCTGGGGAGAGAAGATGGAGCAGCCAGAAATGATCCCAACTTACATCATCTTGCCAGTGCCTGTGTGTGCACATGGGAGTTTCTTCACAGATCCTTATTGTTACTTTGATCATGAAATCACCCAAACCTTAGGTTTGCTAAAACTAACCCTGACAAGCTTCAATAAACAAAGCCAAAGGGAGTCGAAGATTGGATATCTGGGATCTTAAATTTATGACCCTTCTGGAATGTTGGAGTAACCAGAAGATACGGAGGAGATAAAGGCCTAGAAAGTTGGAAACTCCCTGTTTGAGAGAAAGATGATAAAAGGACTAAAGAATGTGGGCCAGATTAGCATGAAGAGCAAGAGATCAGGACACCTCTTGGAGTTCTCCAGCCCTCAGGCTTTCCATACTCAGAGGATGGTCATCAAAAGCTGGCAGCAAGGCCTGGGATGAAATTCCTCACTCCTCAAGGCTCCACCTTCATCTGTTGAGAAATACCAAGGCATTTGAAGTATTTCACTGAACTCAAAGGGAATTTTTAAAAGGAATATCTTTATGTATTTAATCCTTCATACATATACTCCTCTTTTTTTTTTCCTTTGTGTGTGTGCATTTGTCAATTGATTTAAATCCCTATAGCAAGTATAGCATAAACATTGGGATCTCAGATCTATAATTAAATCACCATTGTGACTGTAGTAAATACTATTGATTCACTCCATAAATGTTTAGTCGATGATTAAGTGCTGCTAAATCCTTTAGATATAAACTGTAAAGGAATTCTGAGACTAAGATTGGACCAAGCTCACCTAAGCTTTATCAGGGGTTTAGAAAGCAGCAGGGTCCTCTCTGATCAATGGGAGGGTTGCCCTTAACCTTTTGCGTCTTCAGTCTGTGTGTAAATCATTCTAAATCAATTTTAACTCGATTTCCCTTTGTGTGCTTCATCAGTGTAGTAAGTAATAGAGTGACCCTTGCCATCGAATTTTGTTAAGTCCCACTTTTACAAATTCATATTTATCCTGCTTCTGCTAATACCTTTGGTGAAACTTGGAGCAACCTGAAACCACCAATGCATAACAAATCAGCAGAGTGGTCAGGATGGCAAGTGATATCCCTGATTCCTTACAAAAGCATGGAAGGAATCCAAGCCCTGAACCCTCAGAAGGGTGGACTTGTGATGCCTGGCATGATTGGAAAGCTGTGGAAGAGCACCTAAAGGTGGCCAGGGACCACGTAAAGGAGGGAAATGGAATTATTTGTAAAATATTAGGCAGCCACCTAACAGCTGTTTGTCAGTTTGTGAAGAATGATAATAAAAGGGAACAGGACCTAAAGGAAGAAATAGAAGGCAGGAAAGCAGCTGAGTTATCACTGCCTTTGAAAATTGGGCAGCTGCAGAAACATTTAGAGGAAGAAAAGGAGAAAAAACAAGAAGCTGGAAGGAAAGCTTGAGGTGATGAATATGCGGCCTCCTGATCCCCCAGACACTGCACAGATCAGAGGAATAGCATCCCCTGAGGAATGGATGGAAACATACAGGGTGACCCTGACAATAATAAAATGTTGGAAGATGGAATATGAAGCCAAACTCAGTATAGAAACAGAAGAAACTACTGGACCTCGGGGGGAGTGGGGTATCATACCCAAAACCCCACCCTGTTCTATCTGATAACAAGCAGGGCGACATCCTGGGCTGGTGGAATAGATAAAGTGGAGAGGAGAGAGCCTCTATCCATGCACATTAAATCCTCGAGTGAGCTCTCCCCAGCTGGTACAAGTGCTGCCTGTGTCCAGGCTGTGCATGATATTCCCTCTTGATATTCCCATTTCGGCAAATGTGGATCATGACATGCTAAAGGCGTTAATTAACAGCCCCTGCTGTACTCAAACCTTCACTCAGGGGCCTCTGTTTGCTTCTTTCTCATCCTTTGTGGGATGCTTGGCAGCAAAAAACTCCAATCCAATGTTCAGCACAGGCTTTCCCTCATTCCTGAAACTCCCTAGGTTTGTTACCTTCTCCAGTAATAGCCCCCAGGGATATAATAACATCCCAGAGGGGTCCCAACAGTATTAGACAGTGTCATGGAAATGGGAAAAAAATTGCAAGTCGTGTTCCCTGGGTTTTGCTTCTGTCTGTCAATAGAGAGCAGCATTAATGCTGTTCTTCGTCCTTGTAATGTTGATATATTCTGAATTTAAATCAGAATTTTTATATTCCTGCTCTCCCATGGCCACCCTCTGGCTTTACCAGGGCAAATGTGTATTTTGGGGCAGGGATTTGAAACCCTGTCACCAAGCAGGTTCCCTGATGTGTATTGCAGCTTTTCCAGCCTCGGAGGAGTCCCTGACTTCTCTCCTTGTGCCATCACCTTTGCCTGTTGAGGATGCATTTGTTGTCAGCCACTGATAATTCCTATAAGGAGCATTTAGGTCTTGTTCTCCTTGAGTCACCACCACCCAATTTACTGTAATTCTTTAATATTTCCTGAAATTTCTTTTTTGGTCTCCTCCACATACTCCGCTCTGTGTCCCACTACTCATCACTTTACTTCTAACTCAGTGGTATTTATTTGCCTTCCCTCCTTTCCCTGCTTTGGAGCCACAATGAAAACAGAGAGAAGTAAAGGCTTTGTGAGCTGCTATATTTTTTCCCCCGTTGTCATTTTGAGTTAAAAAATAGCCACAGGGCAAAGAAATGGTGATTTCTAATTTAGTGGTAATTTGCTAAGGAAAAAAAAAAAATGGTGCTGTTAAATGTTGAATTTGTTATCTGTTTAATTACTGTTAGCTGGGTTTCTCGAGGACCTCATCAGCTAAACATCTGGTTTTAGAGATGCAGTTCTTAAGGTCTCAGATGCTTCCTGCAATTATCTAGCTACGAATGAGAACTTACTAACATATCCCAATAATCAGTTCAAGGCAAGTAAATGCCTTCTGTTCTGTAAAGCCTGAATGATTAATATCTTATCTGGGTGAAGGACTACAGGATGGGAGCACTCCCTGCCTGCCATGGGACAGGCATTGCTATTTGCTCCTTCCTTAACATAACGCTGGGCTGCAACTCAGGCAGGCTCCCAGCCTCTCCCAGGGTAACCCAGAATCTCCCCTGCAGTATAAGATTAGCTGCTTTCATCAAATCTCTAAAAATCTGGGCATTTTAATCACCTTTCCCTCAGATCTCAAACTTGTATTGATGGATGAGCTTAATTTCTGGAGTCTGTACCAACTCATCTCACCCCTTTATACCTGGCAGGGATGGGGCAGTGTCGGCCACATTGGGGAATGAAAGGACAGTTTTAGTTCCTGCTTTTCCATCATTTCACCTGGCTCCCTCTCAAGAAAAGGCCCTTTCTCAGCCACACTCTTCCCATGCTGAGAGCCCTGTGGCTGCAGACAGTGTCAGGTCTGCAGCTCGTTACCACTTCAAGGCTCTTCTTTTGCATTGCTGTGGTCACCCCGAGGGGCTGGTGAGTGCTGTGAGCCCAAATCAGCTCTGGGAGGCTTCTGGCACCCTGAGTGTTACTGACAGGCTTTGAAGCAAGAAGCCCGTGGTACCCTGAGCAGACACAGCCCAGCTGTCAGTGCTGGCTCACCTTCTGCTCCTGTGAGTGTTTGTGTGCTGCTCTCCCCGCTCCATCTTCACAAGTGGAGCTGCTAATTACCTCCTGCCACTTGTTACCCGCTAAATCCTGACACCTTTCCCACCTGTCTCTTGGAAGTGTAGGTTTGGGGGCTCTAGTGAGAGACTGTTTTGACATCCCAGGGACTATTTGACCCTAAATTAATTAAAAGAACTTTCAACTCTACCCCCATTTTAGCAGATTTCCAATATACTTTAACCACCTACACCCTCTAACAATCATTTCACTTAATATTTAATTTACTAGAGAAGCTTCCTTCAGAATGCTAATACGGACAGAAGAGAACAGCTTTTAATCAGGGCTGTTCATTTGCAGCAGTCAGCGTGGCAGGTAGCACAGGCCACTGCTCTGCCTCTTGATGCATGTGCTCATTAACAGGGGAGAGTTTAGACCTTTTGTATTCAGTGTTGTTACAGGCTGGATGGCTTCCTGACCTGGAATTCAAACCCTATTATCCAGGGTTTACTGGCCAAACTGGGTTTGGTCCACTCAATGGGCCTAATTAAGGTAAACGTTGAGAATTCTACCCTGCTTTGTGGAGACCTTTTTTTTAGCTGAGTATTTTTTGGAGGTTGGGATGTGTGCGTATATACATGGAGATATGAAGAGAGGTTGAGCAAGCCTTTGTGACCCAAAGAACAGGCCTCCTGGGAGGGGCAGGAATGCCAATTAGAGGATATTTAGCATGGCTAGCAGGAAAACTTGACGATTTCTCCATCAAAGCAGGACTTTGTGTGGTTTTGTTAACAAATAAACTGGTATCAAATTAATCTGATGCTGGCCTGCCTCTCTCCTCACACCTAGAATAACCTGAGCCTCTCATTCAATCAAAAAGGACAGCAGATGGAAAAAACCTGGAGTGTTGGATCTATCCAGGAGCCTAACAGCAGTCTGCTTTACTCCGTGATGAAACCCCCAGCCTCTCCCATGATACCAGTCAGAGAAATCATGCAGAGGCAATGATGCACCCACATCCAGGAGGGGTTCTCCAGCCAGCTGAGGATGGTGACTACCACCAAGTGATTCAGGGTTCAGCTGGGGGAAAGGCTGTTTTTTACAAAAAAATTATCTTTTCCAACCAAAGATTGCCTGCTCCCCCACAAGTCTGCAGGAGGTTTTTTTTCAGTGTGCTCTAAACTCTTACGGTGAGAGCACAGACTGGGCACCGTGTGCCTGCGGGGGGACAAGGGGAATCCAGGTGTCACTGGAAATTTCCTTACCTTGTAAGAAATTAACTGGACTTAAATACCCAATGAAGCTGCCATGAAATCTGAAGCATGTATCATAAGAGCTCATTTTTTTACCCCAGGCACTTTGAAATGAGGAGATTAAAGTAAAAGCTTTTGTTACATAAAATGAAGAGTGCTTTCATAACTAGTTTCAAGGTACATCAAGCTACTTTGGAAAAGCCACGTTGGGTTTCTCTTTTTTTTTTTTTTTGCCTAGTAAGAACTCTTGATGACCTAGCCCTGGCTCTGTGGAGAGTGGATGTCTCACCCTGCTCCTGCTGGCATCCCTGCCAAGCTCCTCGGGGGAGCAGCTCTCCCCCACCGCAGGGTGACCTGCAGCTCGTCCGCAAGCACAGACCTGTGACTTCAGCTGATCCAAAACCATCCTTCTTTTTATATCCCCTGCTTCCACAGTCTCGAGAGAGGCCTGCCAACCACCAGAGCTTTGTTTACCTGCCAGAAACCTCCTGTCACTGCCAAGCTGCCCTCAATGAACTTCGGAGGCTCAGCCTGCCAGTGGTGCCTCCGGCACAGTTGCAGAGGCAGCGCTGCAAAAACTTGGCAGCTTCTACAACAGGACAGCCTGGGCAGCTTCAAAATGCCTTTTTCTGTGACCTCTGGTATGTTTAATAACAGGTCTTCTCATCAGTGTGCCCAAACATGCGTTTTTTCTAGTTTTAATTTAAAGCCTGCCCCGTGTGTTTGCTCTCAGAGCAAACCATAAAGACACAGAAACCCACGGATGGCTGCTCACTAGGAAATGCAAAGGCTTCATCAAAACTGCTTCTGCCTCTGCCCCCATCCCCTCCCCAGCCCACCCTTCTCCCCTTCTTTGGTGGCTACTGAGGCCACCAAAGCTGCGATGCTCAAGGCTGTGCCCAGACCTGCTCTGAGTAACTCCGAAAAAATGGCATTTCCAAAAGCTTCCCCAAGAGCCTCCACTGCACCTCACTGCATTTCACCTGGTTATGATC
Organism: Edolisoma coerulescens; assembly: GCA_013397115.1. Lineage (NCBI taxonomy): Eukaryota > Metazoa > Chordata > Aves > Passeriformes > Campephagidae > Edolisoma > Edolisoma coerulescens. The sequence goes on from VWZW01002564.1 coordinate 696,523, forward strand.
AGCCAACATTGATTATTCTCTGGCCTCTGGAGTAAAAGGGGCAATTCCCTTCCCTCACTGCCAGGCCATACTTTAAACACCTGTGGAGTTTTACATCTCTGCTTAGCCAGGTAAGATACCTAGGAGAGGTTCTGTCTCTCCTCATCAACCCCTGCCTACTCCTCTGACCTTTCTTTGCTTATTTCTGCATTTTCACACTGTCTGCCTTCCTAATAATGTGGTGCCTCTGGAGAAGGAGGTGTCATCACCAAGCCATTCACACAGGGGCACTCTTCCCTCCTCCTCTCCCACGGGATGCCCCTGCAGAGCATCTCCAGTGGATGTGAGCGAGCAGAGTTTATGGCAGTTCAAGCCCCAGCCTCAGACACAACAGGCTTTGTTCATCACTTTGGCACACGGCATAAATCTGAGGTATTCACCTTTTTTTTTGTTTTCCCCCCACCTTCTGGGTCTCTAAAAGCATCTGACTGAAAACAGAGGTGCTTTTAGCTTGCTAAAGGCTGGCTGGATTTTTTTTTTCCTACCTGGAAACGAAATATTGGTGCTATTATAACCTGGCGTGGAAATCTGCCATTGGATTCAGCGGGGCCAGAAGGTTGAGCTGTATTTTAATATGGTCGAATTGTTTCAATGTACAAAATGATTTTTCTTTTGGAGGAGAGCTAGCTAAGTGAAACACAACAAATCATGTGCTTTAAAAAGTCAACTGGTTCTGTGTGCATATGTGGTGCATACTGGACAGCTGGTCTTTCAAATGTACTGTGACCATAAGCTGACATCAAATCTTTTATACTATTCTTATAAATTCACCTTCAGCTCTCCTGAGGGATAACCAGAACAAAAGGTAACTGTTCTCCTAAGATTAAAAATGTGTATCTCAGGAGAGGTTTTTGCAATAAGTTTAAAAGAAGAAAAAAAGAATGTCAAAACAAAATGCCCTTTCAAAAACATTTCTTAATTTCTGATTCAACAGCAGCACTTTCTTGTTTTCTGAAGGAGACGATTTCTCTCCTGACTTGATCAGGAAACTCTGCATGAGTGTCTGTAGCCACAACTCCACAAAGCTGACTTGTTTCAATGGATGCTGGTCTAAACAATGAAAGATCAAAACTGACTGATCAGGTACGGGAACCTTTATATAATTAACTGAGAAAATTCTACAGATCGTAAGAATGAACTATTTTCTGATACTCCTTTCCATTACTAAAATATTTAGCAAGGTAAATGGAAGCCATGTGCATTTCAAGCGACTTCCAGAAAATTCCTATGCTGTTGTTGGAAGCCCTCATGGGCTTCCTTGACTGCCAAAAGCAAACCTGGGGCCTGACTCCCTGGAGCACACAGCAAGCTCCAGCAGCTGAGCTTCTTGCATGTAGCTATCAGAAAACAAGGCATGAGAAAATAACCTGTTTGCCAGACTTTCTCTGAGATTCTCCTTTCTAATCTCAGGTAGGAAGTGAAGGAACATGTGAGCAGGGTGAGTGAGTCACCCTCATTGACCTTGGTGGTTCTCATCCATCCTTTGGGGTACTCATTGATCTTGCTCTGAGGGAAAGGCTACACAAGAACTGCTCTCCAATTTTCTAGAGCTATTCCTCTGACACCTTTCCCCAGCACTGGAATCAATGGAGTAGCCGCAGATAAATATGCCTGAAGAAATTTAAAAGGCAGGACTAAAGAGGAGGGCTGCATAACACATTTAAAGAAGCTATTTTTTGCCATTAAACCTCGAGGTCAAGGAAACAATTACTTGGCATCCTGTGTTTCCCTGCTGTGCTCCTCGGCGGGCAGCATGCAGGAGGAATAAGGTTGTTTTTTCATCAGCATAGAGCTCAGCAAGTGTTGAACCAAGCTTTGATTAAAATGGCTGTGAGTTATTTTCCACACAGAGCCTTTCTCCAGTCTTGGGCCCGCACTGGCTTCCTACAAATGAACAAATTATTCCCTCTGTCCCGTGCCAGGAGACCATGGCTGCACACAGGGAGTCAGGTCATGCACGCCTTTTACTCATCTGTGACTGCCAGGATTGTCCTGCTTCCTTGGGAAGTGGTATCTCGTTATAAGAATGATGTATTTCCTGTGGCTGTGCTGGTTTTGGCTGGGGCAGAGTTAATTTTCTTCGCAGTGGCTGGTGTGGGGCTGTGTTTGGGTTTGTGCTGAAGCAGTGTTGATAGCACAGGGATGTTCTGGCTGTGGCTGAGCAGCTCTCACTCAGACCCGAGGCCTTTTCTGCCCCTCAGCCCAGTGAGGGGGCTGGGGGTGCACAGGGAGAGGGGAGGGGACACAGCCAGGACCCCAGGGGTGTCCCACATCATATGGTGCCATGCTCAGGATATAGAGCTGGGGGAAGAAGGAGGAAGGGGGAGATGTTTGGAGTGATTAATTTGTCTTCCCAAGTCACTGTTACCTGTGACGGAGCCCTGCTGGCCTGGGGATGGCTGAGCTCTGGCCTGTCCATGGCAAGTGGGGAATGAATTTTGTGTTTTGCTTTGTTTTCATGAGCAGCTTTTCCTGTTAAACTGTTTTTATCTCAACCCAGGAGTTATCACTGTTACCCTTCCATTTCTCTCCTCCCATCCCAACATGGGGGGAGGGAGCAGGCCACTGTTTTGGGGCTACAACAGACTCCACAACTCCTCCTCACTGCGACTTTTGCCCCTGGTAAGGCACAATGAAGCCGCCCTCGACATTTAAATCCCAGCAGCAGGGAGAGCCTGGCACACACTGCAAGCCCATGGCCGTACAGAGTAGCTCACACTTTATTTTAAATCACTCAATACTGACTACAACACTTAAAAATAGGGAGAAAAACACGGGAGTATCATCTTTTTTTGTCCTTACAGTGCTTAGTGGGTTTTTGCCCTAATGGTTCCCACCTTCAGGTCCTCTCTCTCCTATCCAAATTTTGAGGTGTTTAGGCAGGGTTCCCACCACGACAAACTGAACAGGTGTGTCCCTAAAGAGCAACATGCCTGTCTGCATTTCCCTCTTCTCCCTCGGGTAGTCTGGTCACTGGTAAATTCCAAATAATTGCTTTTTCTTTCTTTTCCTTCTGCCCTCTCTTCTACCTCCTGATGTAGCACAGAGGGCCTGGGACAGGGACCAGTCACAATTCAATCTCCATCCCCTGTTGTTCATACCTTGCCTTTGTGACAGGGAATTTGTAAAGGACAAGAGGGAAAGGAATTTATCCCGTTGGAGAAAATAAGGGAACAAGACAAATAAGGAAAGCACAGACTGAGGCTTTGACTGTCCTGGCTGTGGGGCATCTGGGAATGTCCTTTCAGAGGAAACCTGTTTCTGAAAGGGGGAAACTGTCCAGGTGTGTGGGAGGAACTGCCTCCAGAAGTAGTACTCATTTCATTTGATAAACCTTTTATTTTTTAGGAATTTAGGGAGGGAGGATGAGGAGGTGTGTTCCATGTGCTGACAGGATGGTTTTCAATATCTGCACTGTATGATTTTTAGCAGGTGAGGACAACATTGTGGTCATGGCATGCCAGCCAGGCAGTCAGGGACTGACCAAGAAAGATTCCTGCTACAGATGCTGGACACATCTGTTTGCATTCCTTGGAGGACCACAGTCAGTCCCTCAGTGACAGCCCTCCAGTCACAGCTAGAGCATGTCAGTAACATATTGCTAAAAACCACTTGTGCTCTAGTAAAAAATATTTCCTTGGCTCTTTGTCCTTCTGAAACATTCCTTCCCCTTCATTTTGTCTTTTTTTTTTTCCCTAGATTGGTTGGTTTGCCAATTTTCTGAAAAAAAAAAAAAAAAGAAAGAGAAATAGAAGTTGAAAGCAAAAGCTGTTAGTTTCAGAGTCAGTTAATTGGACAAAAAAATTGTTTGTCCCTACTCTTTAGGAAGGTTGAATACAACATTCAAGGAACTGAGTGAGAAGGGCATTAAGTGAGGTATCTGGAGGTGATGGGTAGATAGTTTCTCACTTTTTTTTTCCTTTTAAATATTAAAATGCACCTGGAATACAAACATTCTGAAGGAATGTCTCAGGAAATGACCTTGGGAAATTTGAGATGGGCACAGGTATATTCAATAATGAATAAAAATTCATGCTCTTACTTATGCTCTTTCTTGGGAATTGAAATGTGAAGGCATCTGTAGGAATAGCAGCTGGAATACAGATAACACTGGTAACTTGTTTAACCAAATTAATGCAGGCATGGAATATGAAGGCATTGGATTTCAAAATTTTATAGTTGAAATCATCACATCTCTGCATATGTTTTGTATCTCCTGAGTCACTCCTATTTTTCAAACACATTATGAAATTAAAAATCCTCCAAATCTGTGCAAAGTCTGCTTCAGTGTGGGGAAGATGTAGGGAAGAAGGGGAATGAGGAAGGGAGAAGAAAAGGCCTGGGATAACATCCAGAACTATTTGGCTACAGCATTCTCCATCTGCAAAAAGAAGAAAAATGTCTTTCCAAAGTGAATAGCACACAAAATGCTGAATGAAGTGAGCATAAGAGGCTCTCTCAAATTAACAATTATTTGGTGAAAGGAGTCAGATTTTTCTGGGCTCGAATGAGCTGGAATGCTAAAAAAGCCTGTTGCCAAATATCACATCTGGAGAACTGCTGCTGCATATTTTGTGGTGATCTTTACTACGGTTCCATGGCAAGCTGCCTCCTGGTGCAAAGACTGGGATGCTGCCCCAAAAAATGACTATAAAAACATGAATTCCAATGCTCACAGTCAGGTTTTGGGGTATTCTGGGCACTGAAAGCAGGAGAAAAAATAGCAGTTGCCCTCATAGTCAAAATACAGCTGTATTTTATCCTCCAAGAGGTGCTGGACACGGTGCTGCTGAGCAACTGTTTTTCACAGATCTGCAGACTGGGGGTGTTTACGTGCACATTTCCCACCCTAGAAAAGATAAACAAAATAAAATAGTCAATCACAGAGTCTACAGCAAAGCTCACTCCTTTGAAATACAGAGGTCAGCTCTAGAGATGCAAAAGTCAGAAGAAGCAAATTACGTTTCTTCTTGGAAAAGGTTACTGCTCTTAATCCGTATCTGCTGCTTCTCTCTGAGGAACAAGAGGCTTGTAAAATGAGGCTGTCCACCAGGCTTTTATCCATAAAGCTCTGCACTGCTTTCAGTTGTGTCTCAAGATGCTTTCCAACTTCTGGCCCCGGGGGTATGGATAAGAAACAATTCCTGCCTTTCTCAGAGCTCTCTTTAGTTTTATTTTAACAATGAAGCTTCAAGCCCTGCCACAGCAGCTGCCCTGCCACCCTGCACCATCTCCAGGGCTGTGCAAGGAAGTGAAGAGGGAAATGGGGAGGAAAAGGAGATTTCTGGAGCAGCTGCCTTGGTGTGGCTCCCCATCAGCTGCGCTTGGCAGCCTTCGGATGGGCTCAGCCACGGACAGCAAGAACTGGGGAGCAGAGTCTGAGCCAAAGCAAGGGGACAGGTCTCCTCCTTGGCGTTGCAGGGTCTGGACAAAGCATCCTTTATCTCAGGAAAGCATTGGGGTGAAGCCTGCCCCCCACTAATGGGGCCAGGCAGAGCAAAGGCTGCAGGATTCCTGAGGCTGTGTTTTGGCCAGCTTCCCCTCCCGGCTCTGCTCAAACTCGGAGGCCGTGGCAGAACTGCTGTAATTGGTGCACTCTTGAAAATGGAGAGGCTATAAATAGCCAAACAGAGCTTGAAGTGGAGGGCATGTCACAGTTGGGTTGGTTTTTTTTTTCAGTGCTACTTGTGATGAATAGAATACTAATTAGTCTGGAAAAACAATATTATTTGGTCAGAGAGCTCAATAATTGCAGCGTACTGCCTTACTTTTATTTACCTCCATCTAAAAGTCTCTTTCTTCCCCTTTTCCCTGATTTCCTGATTTGTTGATGGATCAGCTGCCTATTCCAGGTGGAGGAAATGTCTGTTTTAATTGCCCCCCTGTCTTAATTGTCTCCTGTGGCCCAAGTGGGTCCTTCCCTTGCCTCTTCCTTTGTTGGAGCTCTGATTCTGTGTCACTTGGGGTGATTTAATGGTTTATGCTCCCCTCACAACCCCAGCTATGATGCAAAGCTGTGAGACTTTAAAATATATATACGTTTTGGTGTGGGGGGGAGTATTTTTATTTAATCAGCCTCCTGATTTTTATTTCCTCAAAGGGTTGTAACGTTTTTTCCCAGGCTTTGATCATTCATTTCAGTAAAGTGAAGGTTTGGCCAGTCCCTGCCTTCTCTCTTTCCCTTTTTTCTGTTCATGGTGCCTCTCACCTGTCATTGATGGACTCTCAAAAGTACATGCTAAGAGCCATGAGGTGCCTCAAACAACTCCCTTGGTGGCCCCAGAACTGCTTTGTCTTCTTCTAGCCTGGCTTCTCTTTCCTCTGCCAGCACATTCATCCTGCTGCCCACCAATCCCAGTTAATCTTTTCACTCCTGTATTAGAGTAATACAATGAAAGGGCAAAGAAAAATCAATAAGGTCCTCACAACCCATCAGTAAATCAGATGAGAGTCTCAGCAAGGCAGTGAGTAAAGCGTTTAACAGACTGTGTAAGATTCGTCTCCTGAATTAAAATCTAATGAGAAACAATAACTGGAAGACTCTAAATTATCTGTACTTACGTCTGGCCATAAAAACGAAGATGTCAAGGAGTCTCTTTACAAGGCACTTGGGAGGATGATGGCTTGGGGAGGGAAGTTAAACATCTTCCTACGATTAAACAACACCTTCAGCACCAGAGCTGGGACAAGTACCTCTCTGGGGTTGAAATTTCACCACAGGAGAGAGGGCAGCTCAAAAGCCTGGAGCAAGTCCTGCTTGTTGTGGTCTCCAGGAGATCCCTCAGCAGATTCCTGCTGTGCTGACAGAAAGTTCAGCCTTCCCCTCCACACCCAAAGCCATGGCTGTGCTATGGGTAACATGGATCCATGAGAGCTCTGAGCTGGAATCCTCCCAGGGAGTGTTTTTTCTTCACAGAGGTGTGTCTGTCACAGGATGGGTGGGATGAGAAAAGGTCAGCTCAGCTCCTTTATTTCTCCCCCTTCCTCCCTCTTTCTCCCCTGTCTTTTTTTACCCTGCAAAAGGCAATAATTTCACAAGCTGTGGAGGTCACACAAGTGTCTGGACCTGAAGGAGGGAATCGCTTCATTATTGGAGGGTGAAAAAAAGTGTTAAGGTGCAGGTTCAGATCCTCTGTCTTCATTGTCTCCATAGAAAACTGTTTTATTGCCAACTTCTGAGTTTTTAAATGAAATTTTATGAGTCATGATACTTGCTGGTAGACATTACCTAATCTCAGTAGTTTATAAACACACAAACCCTCACATGGTTTTTTCCCCTCTCCTCACAATAAGGAATCATTCAGAGGAAACACGCACAAATGCATTCCATGTTCTGCAAAGTCTCTTTTGCCAAAAATGAACTTGACAACGAGCAGATAGTTGACTTTCAGATGTGTCTGGTGGCCTTCTCTCATCCTGTGTGTGACCAGGGAGCTCCACCTGCCTGGAGGGACGTTGTGCTCTCGGCTGGGTGCGATGTGAACACAGCAGCTCTGAGCTGCTGGTGCTGCTCCTCCCCAGCAGAACAACCACATCACCCAGGTGGTTCAACCACCCTGAGCTCTTGGTGAGTTTCCCAGGGCCTTCTGCAGCCCAAGCTGAGTTTGGTCGAGGCCAGCTAAGAAGCTGCATAATTTAGGGGGCGTTATGTGATGCAGTACGCCGACCTGTAAAAAGCCTGAATTCTCCACAGTTTGCAAACTTGGCTGGGGGAGGAGAAGGGGGAGGCTGACATTATAATTTTGTGTTTATTCAGCCCCCATTGTGGTGGGCTTTGGGTCAGTGGGAGGGTCACTGCTGTGGTGGTGACACGGAAGGTGAATAATGGTAACGTGCTCGTGACGGCGTGAGCAGGCTGAGACCCGGGCGAGAGGCGACAGATGGTGCACAAAACGAGCTCCTGCTGCTGGAGAGAGAGTAATCTGTTAAAATCTGTAGGGTTTGTCGTCTAAGGGTAAATAATATGTTTTTACCCTGGGGCAATGAGATCTGGCAGGATAGCAAGTGCTGTGTGATCGTGTCTCTGGTGTTAAGTGGGGTTCCTTGGACGTTTTAATCCTTTTTATTTTTCAGTGACCCAACTCCAGGGAGATTTTCTGACTGAGCAAGAACTCTGACTCCTGTTTAGGAAAAAGACCTGTCAAAGCATCAGCTCTCCAGCTCTGCTCATGTCCCTGTCATGCAGCTGCCAGTTTTCCAAGGCTCTGTTGCTGGGAGCACAGACCTCAGAGGTACAGCTCTGCTTTGTGAGCTGGTTTTCATCAGCAGCCCATTTTAAGGATACAGCACGATCTGTATCCTTGCTTTGCTTGGTTTGCTTCTTGATGGGACTGATTTTGCCCAGTCCTGTGCTACTAATTAATAAGTAACACCACAAAACTGTAACAGCTCACACTGCAGGAGCCAGGCACTGGCAGAAAGCTGCCCAGCTTTTTTTAGATGTCGGTGAGCAAACATCCTGTAGCTCTCTCCATTTACTTGAAGATCTTTCCTGACCATATACAGTGCTCAATAACATCCCTATTTGAAAAAAAAAAACCAAAAACAACCCAGCAGCAATAAAAAAGATGGGGCTGAAGCTGATTAATTTAATGAGGGCCACAGCAAGGAGCAGTCATGAATAAAAAACCCCCAAATCTTGATTATCAAAGCCAAGAACTGATAAATACTGGATTTTCTATTAAGCTGAAAGTACAAAATTTAAATGGCTAGAGGCTCAAAATTGAAATGGGTGGATTTTTAAATTAAGATATCGAGGCAATGGACATACCAGAAACTTAGAAAACAAGCTGAGCCATGGGATAGCACAGTCATAGGCTGCAACTGATAAAGAAATTGCAGATTACGTTGCGCTGCTCTGTGTTTAAAAAAAGCTTGGCATCAAACCAGGTAAATAAGTCATCCGTGGCACACAGGTAACAAAGAATCCCTGTGGTTTGAAATACTGTGCCTAAGAGGGAGGACAGAGCGATGCTCTCAGCCACCTGACTGGGCTGGTGACCTTGACTGAGAAATGGCAAGGGCAATGAGAAAGTGGGAAATGGCAGAAAACAAAGGGGATTGGAGGTCTCAGTGATGTCCTGCAGCGTGGGTGAAGGTTATGAGAATGGATGAGGCAGAGATTATATTTGCAGATGCCATAGAAAAGGGCTTTTTTTGCAGCACCCAAACAGGGAACACAGCTGAGAAAAACCAGTGCCTGGTTCTGACTGAGCCATGAGCAGAGAATTGCTGTGGACAAGTGTCACCCAAACATTTTTGCACAGGTGACCACAGCACACTCAAATGCAGCACACCCACAGGAAACAAAAAACCCCACAAAGACCCCAGAGCAGAGCTTCAGAAATGACAAAAATGTGCAAATGAGAAAACATTTTAGAGATCAACAGCACATTTAGAAAAGGCTAAAATGCATGCAGGTGTCATAGACACATTTAATGACATCAGAAGTTCAGAGTAGGGATGTATTTTGTGTTCAAAAAGTACTTTCAAAAGGTAAAAAGCAAAGCAAAAGAAACCACAAGAGTTATTTTACAAAACAGAGGGGAAGGTACAAATGACAAAAATAGAAGAGAGTGCACATTCTGGGAAAGGAAATGTAAAACCATAAAAAAGCAGTGGGTAATGAAAAGGTTCTTGCTAGCAGCACACAATGCATGTAAGTAATAATAAGAAAATTTTCAAACATGTCAGAAACAGAAGGTCACAGCCAGAAACTCAGTGTAGCTGATAAATGATCGAAGTGTAAGAGAAAGGCAAAGCAATAGCAGGAATGCCAAATGGATTGTTTGTCCTGGTGCTTGTTCCCATTTAGAAGGCCAATGGAGGTGCCACACTGAAAACTTTAATTGGGCAAGTCTGATGAAAGGTCTCAAACTGAAGTGACATTAAAAGCCTTTTTAAAACAAACCACTAAAACAGATAACAACAGATCAACAGGACCAGATGGCACTCACACAGGAGCTTCAGAGAAGCTCTGATATGAAATTGCCAAACTATTAACTGTGGTGAATAACCTACTGCTGAAATTGGCTTTGCTTAAATTAGCCTCAAGGTCAGAGGAAGTGGGACACGCGATGGCCACCCCGGAAAAGGTCCCCAGAAGAACCCAAAGAACTTCATACACATAACCTTGGTTTTCGTTTTAGGGGGATTTGTGAGAAGCAAGATGAAAATGAAAATTAGTGGGCATATGGAAAAATACAAAATAATGGAGAAGAGTCAGCACAGCTTGGAAACCACAGCTCATAAATCTGTTGTTAAGGGTTTTTCTGAGAATCAGCATGCACGTAGATAAAGTTGATCCAGTAAACTCCACGTACTTGGATTTCTCCAAGCTTCTGGTGAAGTCTCTTCCTTAAATACACTAAGTTTTCATAAGGATGAAGGTTGTCTTGTGAACTAGCAATCAGTTTAAAGACAAGAAACTAAGGGCAGGAAGACCTGTCAGTCTGCACAATAGGACAAGGTCACCACCCAGGGTCACTCAGGGATGTGTGCTGGCCACATGGCAGCTCCATGGACTCACAAGTGACCTGAAAAATTATTGGAGGTGACAAAACTTGCCCAAAACTTTCAGTGGCTTGGAGTAATCAAAATGAAAACTAATTGTGAAGAGTTACAGAAAGATCTCACGGTGCTGAATAGCTAGAGAATAAAATAATAGATGACAGCATTATCAGGTGCAGAGGAGTAGACTTAATTTTAGTGCACATAACTCTACGTGCACAGTGGTGGGCCCTGAAGAATTGCCACTGAAGGAAATGATCTTGGTGCTCAAGAAAGTTTCAGCTAAACCCACAGCAGCTGTCAAAAAGGTAAATGGATAATTAAAAACCAGCAGGAAAGAAATGAGGGAATGAAGTGGGATGTTTTGCCATTCTGTAGACCCACGATGCACTATCATTTTGAAAGGTTCATGTTGGGCTGCTCATGGCACTACAGGGAAGACGTCAGGAGAACCAGAAAAATCAGAGAAAAAAAGGGGCAAAGCTGGCGAGAGCTTTGAAGCAATTGCTGTATGAGTAGAAATGAAAAAGACAGGGAGAGTTCAGTCTGATAGAGACAGCTGGAGAGAGAAGGTTTGACAGGGGGTGGGAAATCAAACACACCACGGAGGAAGCAATAAGCAGCGATTACTCGCCCTGCCTGTACTTGGCAGCTGCTGAATCATTCAGTGCTGCTGCCCCTTCACAGGGGCGTGGGTGAGTTTGTCAGCCCTTTGCCCTGAACAAGGGGGAGCAGCCACTCACGTCCCTGCACTCAGAGCATCCCACCCAGACAAATTTACATCGTCATTCCCAGCAGGACTGCAAAGGTCAATTTTTTTCTCCTTTTTATTTCCCTCTTCTTGCAATTCAGTGGTGCTTTGACTGGGGCTGTTGAGTTGTGAAGAGCACTGTGACCACCACAAAGTCATGGTTCACCGGGTCACCACTGATTTTCCTGTGTATTTTCAGTGTGGTTTCTGCCCAGTGAGGAGAGAACACAATTTCTAAGGAAAAGATTTCATCTGCTCAAAGTATTTCCATTATAATATTTGCTGCAGATTGTCACCAGAATAGGAGATCTTTTTGTTTGTTCTATTAAGATTCAGTGGCTTATGACTCTTATTAGCAAGAACACTAATCAGAAATCCTGTTTAAGCAGAGTGTCTGATGGCATTTTTGGTCATGAGACGCTATCTTGTGTGGTTGCGAAATCAGTGTTTCTTTTTTGACTGTTCGGGGCAGTTTCTTCGTGCTGCAGTTTTTTTCCCATTCAGTAACATTTTATTTGTGCTGCTTCAGCCTCCTGAAATCAGATGAAGATTTCCATGGCTGGAAAGGATGAAGCATTGTTGTGTGAACAAAACAGAGATTTGAGCAACCTGGTCTAGTGGAAGGTGTCCCTGCCCACGGCAGGGGTGTTGGAATGAGATGACTTTTAAGGTCCCTACTAGCCCAAATCACCCCCTCTCTGTCCTTACTTTTCTTTACTCTGAAAAGTGCCTTACTCATTCAGGACTCTGTTCAGATCAGCACGACTCTGTGGGGGTTGAGCCTCTGTTCAGCTCAAGGAAAGGCAGACCTGTGCCATTCAGTGCTGCAAGCACTTAGAAGTCATGTCCAGGTCCAAACTCAGATTTTCAGGCATTGACTGATGCTCACTCTTTCTGACTGAGGCTAATCTTGGGCACACAGAGTGCTGTGTGCATGACGAGAGGAGTAAAGAGCAGTCAGAAACAGATGGGTTCCCAAGATACACTGCAGGTTATCGTTTGCACCAAGTGTGGTTTGAATTCTCAAATTTCAGTGCTGCCTCTTAAGAACTCTGTGACTCCAGATGTATCCGGGGTAAAAACTCTGGGAAGCCCAGAATCAAAAGTAAGTCTGACAAAGAGATTTTCCTCCAATAATTCTTTGAGTGTTTGTAACAACACTGATTTTTGGTTTTTCTCTGTTTTTTTCCTCAGAGAAGTTATAGAACTCATATATCAATATGATAAGAAATTAGCAAAGCTGTATGAATGAGAACTAGAGGACCTTAAGTCTAACATGTAAAACACAGAGAATTCTCAGTAAAAAGTAGTTGTAGAGAGAAGGGAGAAACAATTCCGTTTCAGATGAGGTTTAGAGCCTTTATTCAGAGCTTTATCTAGCCCAGATTTTCTTCACAGCAAATACCAACACAATTACAGCAGTACAGAAAAATCTCTTTAGAATGCCCATTGACAACGAGAATCTTTCCAGCTTTGCAAACCTCACACTCAGTAAACCCCTGGTTTTCACTACAGTTGATTATAAGATGACTACAGACCAAAGAGACCCTCAGAAGATGCACTCCTAGGCCTGGTAAAGGTCTGAGCTGAACTTGAAGAAAAAATCTCCATATGTGAAGCAAGAATTAGGGTTTCTTGCAAAAAAAGAACAACTAGGAAGGTGCTGTCTATTGACTTGTAAAGTGAGCACAGGAAGAAAATAATTCCTCTGCAACAGGGCAGAAAGGCCAGCAGTGGGAAATGATGCTGTGCAGGAAGCCAAATCACCCTAGGGATGCAGGGAAGTGTTAGAATAACTTCTGGGGCTTCACAGAGAAATTCCAAGGAATAAATACCCCCAGGTTTAGACCTGGATGAAGCTAATTGTCTCTCTAGCTTTTTATGGATTAATACCACCAAGAACTGTTGCTAACCTGACAGATTAAGGTACATGTTGGTAATTGTAGTAGGATCCAGATATTCTGGGAAGTGCAGATCAACCTATTACTTCCCACACAGCTGCTGAACAAATTAAATGTGTGCATACGTTGAAATTTTGATTTGGTAAAAAAATAAGAATATTATTATACACTAGTTTTAGAATTTGACTTTGGATCAAATGATTTCTTCAAACTAAATGAAAGGAACAACAGGCTTATCAACAATGCTTTTGATTTTAAAGGGCAAATCTTTGTGAGGTTGGCTGTCGTGGTGTGCTTAAAAGCTTCATTGTGGGGTGGGCTTTGAAAGTTTTTGCATCTTTTATTTCATGACAATGGGGAGTTTGGATCTGGGTAAATGGGGAAGGGTGTTTAGGAAAAGGCCAAGGTCAGCAGGAGACAATAACAGCCAAATGGCCAAGAATCAAGCTGAGATAGATTTGCAAAGGATATTAATAGAAATAGTAAAAAACCCTAAACAAACAACAACTCAACCAAACAAAACCCAAAAAAAAAACCAGTATTAAAAACTTCTGGCATCAGGAAAGTGAAGAAGTGGGTCTGTCACATGGTGAGGGCAGGATGGAAATAAATACAGTCACTTTGTCACCAAAATGATACAAATATTTTGCTTTTGTTCTCAGAAGAACCAGTGAGGTATACAAACAAGAATAAAGAAGAGTGACTAGTGGGAATGGGAGCAGAAGACTGTCATTTCTCACATGAAAGACAGTTAGAAGTTGCTCAGCGTGCTTATTTCCAGGAAATGTTGGGAACAGTGGTGTCCCAGGTAGGTGAAGAAATTACACACAAACTCTGAACATCCCACCTCAAGGCAAAGGCAAAACAAAAAGAAATTATCTGACCTTACAGTGCACAGGAGTTGAGGTGGTTCAATCCAGCAATGGGCTGGTTTGAAGGGGAACCTGGGATGCTTTTAGAAGTGATTTTAGAAGGCTGGAAGAATTTCTTCCAAGAGTCTTAGGTTTTGAGAGCATAGTGCTTCAGGAATCCTCTGTGCAAGAGTCTGAAAACTTTGCAGAAATGTTTTACCATTGCTTCACATTTCACTTTTTTTTTTCAGCAGTTTGAGACAACTCTGGAGAATAAATAGCTGTCAGAACAGGGGCCACATCAGAGAGGTCACCACTGATCTGTAAGAGGTTTTATAGTTTGCATTCACATGTTAGCAAACGTGATAACACAGCTTTTCCCTCTTCCAGAAGGGAGCAAAGCAGTCCTACTGCCTTGCTTACCTGACTGTATCAGGCTGATCCTGCTGGGTCTCAAGGTTCCTGCCTGGTGTCTCTCTCACTGGGTGTTACCCAGCTCAGCAGGATCTTGAAATGGTTCTGCTTTTCCATAATATGCAGCAATACCATATATGATCTGCCTCTGCTCTGTTGTTCGGGTTTCTTTAAAATCTAAATGATAAGGCTATTCCCCCTGCCCCATGCCAAAGATGTTCATTTTCTAGGCTTTAATTAATTCCTGATGCATTTTAAAGATGAAAAAATTATCTGTAATGGAGAAAACACTCTGAGGTTATGTAATGAGACTCTCTTAATTTTCCTTTACCTGAAAAAACCCCCTTATCTTCTCTACAGAGAAGATAATTTTACAAAGAATAGTGACTTTTCTGAGGTGCCAGCTTGACTGATCACAGATGAAACCCAGCTGGTATAAGGGGAAGTTTCCTGTGATGGTGATGAGGGCTGGAGCAGCCAAGTACTCATTTTCTCCAAAGGATTGTGTGTGGCTTGCACATATTCTTTCTGAGCAATATTCTGATAGTCTTAATGTGCAAACTGTGCAACGGCCAAATTGTATAAATCAGTGGTTTCAGACCAGGTCACTGGTGGCTGTTAAAAGGTGTTGAGATTGAAAGGGTTTGGTTTATTTTAGGTAAAATAAAACATGCACACACCAATGTCTTTTAGTAAGTGGAAAAAATCAGTGGGGAAAAGGGAAATATTGCCTTTTAGTTTTGCTGTGAATGAAAGATCCTGCCCAGGTGCTTGTTTGGTTTTTTGTTTTTCGGTTGGGTTTTTTTCTTCCCAGAAGGTGAAGAAGCCTTTTAATTAAAGAATGTTGAGCAGCACCTGTGTGAATCTCCAGTGAGAGAAAACTGATTTGGGTTGCAAATTAATGTGGGATATTCTGTCACTCTGAGTAGCCCAGGGAGAGGAGGGAGGCAGAGCATGTTTGTGCTCTGGATCTTTAAAGTCACTGATCCTCTGCCACGCAGATTTTCCTGCAGATCAACTCTGATTTCTAGAACAGCAAAGCTACCAACAACTCAGCTGCAGAAAATATTCTGCCGAGGCTTCTCCCATTTAGCATCCAAATGTTGCTTGGCAGTTAAAAAAAAAACAAAAAAAAAACAGAAAGAAAGAAAAAAGAAAAAACAACCCCTCAGACACAAAAGATGTGTCTCTCATTGTATCAGCAAGCCCACATTGTCTCTCTGATATTTTGAACAAGCAACTTCCTCTTGTGTGGGTTTGCTACCACATGGTGTAAAACAGATGCAAGAGATAATATATCCGTGCTATTATTCCAGAAATGTGAGTGCTGAAAGGATGATTCTCTCTTTTGTGGCTCGGAGAAGTTCTCACCTTCTAAAAATTATTGGAGAAGCACAAAGATTTATTTTTTTTTCCTTCCATACTACATGAATAATATGTGAGGGGAAAAGATGTCAGTTTAGCCAGAAGCATAAGAGCTACCACAGATGACTGCCTGGTCCAGAGTGAAAATAGGGATTATGAGAACTCAGTAACTTTATTGTGTAGCTGAACTATTCCACAATTTACACAGGTTCAGGTAAAAGGAGGTAGAAGTGCCTTCAGTTTGCACAGGCACTTTTGGCCAAGTTGAACCCTGTCTGTAGCCTGTTTTTAATAATACATACCAGTATTTTCTACGGAAGGGATGTATTATCACACATACATATAAATATTTGAGATGAAATGTGAAAGTTGCCATTTTTTTTCAGGGAGGCCCATCACAGTTGTGACAGAAACACTCCTCTTCTTCTGAGCAGAGACAGGAATTTTCAAGGCCAGAACTTGTTTCTACAAAGCCCCTGGCAAGTAAAGCCATAAACCATTTCTTGCTGACTACTGTGAACCATTAACTTTGCACTTACACAATCTTTCCCTGAATCAGGCTGCTCACATTTCGGCAAGCTCATGCTGGTTGCAGACCAAATAGCAGCTGAATTATTTGTCTCTTCTTACCAAAGGGGTGGCAGATGGGTTGGATTCTACACAATCACAAAGCAAATCTGGGAAAAAAAGTGGGATCAAATCAGGAGGCTTTTTCCCCACTCCTAGTATTTTTATTTTAATGAAGCTGCAGCACAGAGATAAAGCTTAACATCCCCCAGCAGGCACACAAATAAGGATTTGCACAGGTGATTTTCTGCCTGGACTTTGGATCAGCTTCTCTGGGCAGCAAGAGGAGCCCTTAGCTTAGGTTTACAGGTAGGGCAGGAAACTGCAGGGTCCCAAACTAGTCATGGAAGTCTTCAAGAGGACAGGGAGGGATGGGGAGATGGCACAGTTCCCGCAAAAAGAGGAGAAAAATGGTTAATTGTGGATCATCCAAAGGCAGGAGGGAAGAGGGGAAGAGCCGTGAAGAACCCAGGGAGCTATGGGTCACTCTGGTGAGCAGCAGGCATGGCACAGTGGATTTTGACAGGTCTGAGCTCTGCTAAATACCTTTTCCCTGCTCCAGGTATGCCATGACTCTGCTTCAACTCCTTCATGGTAAAAGCCCTTTCATGCCTTGCATTAAAATACGGGAAGATGCCCAGAAAGAAGGTAGTTGTGTCTCTAATGGCTCTGAATTTCAACTTCCTGAAGAACAGAGAAGAGCCACTGAAGTTATGTTTGCTCTGTACCTATTAAGTGGAGAAAAATGACTGATAACGAAATAAAATGGTGTTCATGTCTTATATGAATGGGATATCAGAAATGATATTAAGCATTAGTGAGAATCAGGTCAAAACAGAGTAGGCACTGAACATCAGAAGGGACTCTGCAGAAGTGCTTGTTTTGAAGACAATAAAAGAAGGTTTCAGAGAGGTTTGACAGGTCACAACCTGATGCTTCAGTCATCTTGATGGACATCTGGCTTCTTGCTACTCCGTTTTTTGCTGCTGTCACCAGATGAAGGCAGGAATGGGAAGTGCTTGGGAGAAAAGGATCACTCACCTCATTGCTGTGACACTTTCCAAACATGGTGGGCTGTAGCTGGGATCAGGGAGGAGAAGCAGGAACAAGGGACACAGCTCACCCATTCCAGTAAAGCAGCAAGAGGAGGAGGAAGAGAAGACCTGGAAGATGAGAGAGATGGATTTGGAAAGCCGCCAACTGTTAAACCCTTTCCACCTGTTCAGCTACTTCAGATAAAGATAAGTGCTAATAAAAAAATCAGCTGGTAAGCACAATCCTTTCAGGAGCACATAAAACTATGAGTGAGGGGGCAAGCTGAGAACAGATCGTGTCTCAGAGCTATGAACCTTTTTATTTGTTTGTCTCTATGCTTTCAGGTGCAGGAAACCAGAGCAGCAGAGCTCAAAGTGATGTCTGAGGGAGATGTAAGGGATTTTTGCACTGCAGATTTGGCCCTCTGCGCTCACAGCCTGTTACAGTCATGCACAGGGAGCAGTTTGGCCAAGGACCACTCGTGTGTCGCGTGGAGAATAAGAGACACAGGCAGCTCCTCTTCATTGGTGATGGCCAGTTGGGTTTGGATGGGCCTTTGACACCTTTTAGAAGCCAGCAATTATGGTGTGACCCATTTGCCTCAGAACTTTGCTCACTTCATCCCTCATGACTGTTAGCAAACCCTGCTGTGCTTTGTCTGTGCTTCCACGTTTGGGGATTCTTAGAGGTACCTGTAATCCTGTTGTCCTCCTCCTGTGGGATCTGCTGTTGAGGAACCTTCCCAGATGTGCTTTTATCCAAGCACAGACCTTCTGGTCTTGGCATAAACACCTTCATGAGTGTATCACAGCTGTCTGCTGGACCTTGGGTGCTGGCAGAGGCTGCTCTTTTCACCCTTATTTTGCTATTTTTTTTTCTGGTGATTTCAAAAACACATCTCCATCCATGTTTTGTTCCAACCAGACTTATTTCTGTTACAAATCTCCATGTAGGAATAACTTCTCCTTGGTGGCAGACATGCTGAGTACATTTGGTTTCCCTACCACTTCCCAGCAGACGTTTTAAGATATCCCTGAGCATCTTGTATTTTGTGGGGGTTTTTTTGGTTTTGTGTTTTGGTTGGTTGGTTGGTTTTGTTTGTTTTGTTGGTTCATTGGTTGATTTTTTTTTCCCTGGTCAAGGGTAATCACCTGAGTGTCAAGCAGTGATTGTGGTGGCCCTGCAAGCCAAGCCCTCTCAGCC
Organism: Edolisoma coerulescens; assembly: GCA_013397115.1. Lineage (NCBI taxonomy): Eukaryota > Metazoa > Chordata > Aves > Passeriformes > Campephagidae > Edolisoma > Edolisoma coerulescens. Next base: position 715,158 of record VWZW01002564.1, read on the forward strand.
CTTCTGCAGGCTCTGTGAGGTGAGTTTGCTCGTGCTCTGAGCTGTAGTGCTGAGCCTGAGGTCAAGATCAGTCTCTCAGTTAGGATTATTAGCTCGGACACAGCACAGTGCTGACGAAGGCTCTGCAGTTTGTCTGCCTTTGTGCACAAAACCCTTGGTGGAAAAATTCTTTGAAAACGGGCAGGAATACAGAAAGATGCGGGGATTGCAATAGGACAGCTGTACTGAGGGATTTTTGTATCTTTTCAGGGCCTGAGATGTGTAGTTGTGTCTTTGCCTTGGTCTGAGAGGGCTTTGCTGTGGTTGTACGTGGAGGGGGCAGATGGGCTCTGCCACTGCCTCTTGCTCAGGGCTGCTTTGCCCCCTACCTCTCACAGCTCAGGGGCTGCAGCTGTGAAGGAATTCTTGCACCTTCATTTTCCCTTCTTTTTTGGAGGAATTGACCTGTGCCAGTATTAGGCTGGTGTTTACCTCTCTCAGCTCTGAGATCAGGGCGTATCAGACAAATGACTTCCTAGCAGTGGTGCTGGTTTAAGCATTACTGCCATGAACTCTAATGCTCCCATGCCTACCCCGATTTTGAAGGGTTTTTTTTTTTTTGGCCTTTTTTTTTCCCCTGCAGTCAGATCAGCTTCCAGTTTCTGTCTCTCATGAGGCTGTGAGGACACTTGAGTCAGCCCTGCCTGAGGGGCTGTTACAAAGGGACAGACATCATGAGAGAGGATCAAGGGCAGCTTGTGAAACCATGGCCTCAGAGGTCAGGGAGTTTTGGTACGGACACTGCAGCTTTAAAACAAAGAAGAGAGCAAGAGAGGCAAAAGAAAGCCAGAGATATTTCCTACATGATGTCCCAGAGGCTTGGGCCTTGGTGTTGCCCAGTTGTACCACCATAACTGCAAAAACTCTACTGCTTTCTCACAGGTCTCCCAAAGACCATGAGATCACTCTTTTCTGCCAATTTCCCCCTCAAAACTGACCAGTTTCACCCAAATTTGAGAGGTGAGTTGAAGGCACAGAGATAGTGAAGTTCCTGTGTGTATCCTCCTCTGGGAAAGACTGCAACCTGTACTGGCAGTCACTGGGTCTGTTTGACCTGTGGGAGGGTCAGTCTGTGGTCAGATGTCCAAACAATCAGCACATCTGTGGCTTGGGACTGGCCACAACAGAAACTGCCCCTGACTGAGTACATGGGAAGAGGTTGGAGGTAGGATGTGCACATCCATGGGATGCAATAGTGAGAAGACGTGAGGGGTGCTGGAGAAATCAGAGAAAAGGGGTGAATTGCAGGAGACAAAGGAAGGTAGAAGGGGATATTGTGTGAAGAGCAGAGAGAAGAGATGTAGGATGCAAGACCACAGAAAACTGAGCTTCCTCAGCTCTGCTTCTCTCAGAGCAGTGTTTATTTTCCTTAATGTCAGCTCAGGGAGCTGCAGCCACACAGCCTGTGCCTCATCAAGGATGATGAGTCAGAGGCACATTAAAATGGAGGTGTTTGGTCTCTAGCATTGCCAAGGTTTGTCTACATGTGTGGGGGCACCATTCTAGCTCTTGCAGGGTAGTGCTTGTCTGGCTTGCAGTGGGATGGCAGATTTGGAGCTGGAAACAGGTTCCTGCATTTTCGTCTTTCTTAGGACACTTTGCTGCATTAGGAAAAAGAGATTGACTTGTCAGGGCTTGTGCAGGACAGTGTGGGTATAGAACTACGGCTGACACACCTTCGTGAGAAGGGAGTGATGAGATTCTGGCGTCTTGTTGAAGGGCACAAATTATATTAAGGAGAGCAGCCTTGGAGCAGCCTTCCAAGGGCCTTACAAGAAAGCTGGAGAGGGATTTTTCACAAGGACATGGAGTGATAGCACAAGTGGGAAAGAGGGAAGTTTAGGTTAGGTATTAGGAAGAAATTCTTCGCTGTGAGGGTGGTGAGGCCCTGGCACAGGTTGCCCAGAGAGGCTGTGGACAGGTCATTTTTGCAAAGACTGTGAGTGTCACTGTGGGTTGTTACCCAGCCTCCACTCCAACATTTCCTGTTGATAGTTGTTTTCTTCAACGAGTTATTTATTCACTATTAGCAGTAAAAAATTAACGCTGCAGTTTTGATGATGAGTGACCTGCTGAGAGTTAGAGTCAAGTTTTCTGCAGTTTAAAGTTTCTTCCAGCCAACAAGGTGCACAGAGAGAAATATTTCAAACGTATAGAACATGATACATTGCCTGCACAGATTAACTGGTCTCCAGGTATCAAAGATATTTACATTTCTTATCGCCACTGTTGTGTTTTTATGACAACCTGCTCAATCCTTATAGCCTTACAGCAATTACTGTCACTGCTTTAGAGTTGAGGCTAATGAAATTCTTGTGGTGGCATCCACCACACATAACTCACCACAAAATTACGCTGGACATTTATGGAGTTATACAGTCAGTGCTGTAAATAAGCAGAATTTGGAATGTGCATGTGTATTTTGCCAGCCTAGGTGAATTAACTCATTAGATAAAGAAAAAAGCAGTTAACCACTCAGAGAAATTAATGCAAAAAGATTTTGATGCAGAACAGGCAAAGTGTAGAACTATAATCTTACTAATTACAGCTGCAGTCCTTGCAGTTCAGCATGGTTTTCTAGTTTGTTACTCCAATTTGGGAATATCTGCCACCAGAAAGTCATCATCACAGGTATGCAAAAGACCAACATAAATCATCCTGACATCCATCAGTTTCGCAGTTTGATAACTTTAGTGCCCTCTGGAGTCCTCTGGTTTCAACAGTACTGCAGTATCCCTTGGCACGAGGATGGCCCGTGCTGCCTTCTTGGGGTATTTTATTTATAGTCTTAGTGCAAGATCTTTTTGAATTAACAAATTCATGTATAGTTTTTACTCTCAATATATTACAAAACCTCCTTCTCAACACAGCAGTGTGATAGTAGGGGGGAGGCTTGTTTCCTGGACATCAGAGATAAGGCACCAGATGTACTTGTGGGAAGAGTCCACTGTTTTTAGAAGCAGGTCCATGTGCAGCCTAAACAAAACTGGGACTTGTGACCTTCAAGCATAAAACCAAAAGTCAGGCCAAGGTTTGTTTAGATTTGGGTTGAGTGGTATGTCTGGGAAAGAGGAGACACCAACAACATCCCACCATTGGATTGCTTTCCCTTCACTCAGCCCCACAAAGGCAGTGGAGAGTTATTATTGACTTCTGTAAGGCTATGGCTGCACCTGGAAAACTTATCCAAATCATAAGCTCTCTGCAGTAAATAGTAATACTAAATAAAAAGAAATGTTATCTACTCTTTTTAGCCTGTGTATTTCAAAGCTGCTTTGCAAAGGAGAGAAACAATATACAGCTATAGCAAAACGGAAGAAAAAAAATCCCACACTATTGAAATTTTTCATATACATTTTTCCTTTCCTCTTGTGACTGCATTTGAAAAGCAAAGCAGGGAAATTCTCTGAAGAGCCTTGAATAAAAGCCAATTTTAAAGCAGAATCCTCCATATGGATCTACTGGGTTTTAGGCAGTGCAACCCATATTACCTTCAGAAGAAATGTCAGAGCAACCCCTCCATAGCTATTTAGCCCTCCCAATCAAACCCTCTGCAAGACTAGGCATGAACAACCTTATGCCAGGGGTGTTAAACTCCAATGTGTGACTCTGCAATCCAACAACAGGCTTACATGAATATTATGAAATTATTATTTACATTGCAGTAATTCCCAGGTACTCCAGTTGAGAGCAGAGCCCCCATAGTGCTGCTCAATTGTAGACTGAAGTTCAATTTAGGCCCTGGAGAGCAGCCTTCTGAAGCTAAAAAGAGAGTCCCTGCTGCTGTACAGACGGAAGTTTAATTGCCTTCTGCTTGGGTGTGCTGCATTGTCCCCGCTGAGGGTACAGCCCAGAGGAGCTGGGACAGAACAGGGATAAATGCCAAGGGCTCGGGCTGCTTCTGTGCTCAAGCCATGTGCATTTCCCCACCCTTTTCAATATGCCACAGCAATCTTGTCCCACATCACCCTCCCATTCCTCTGTGTCCTCTTTGAACCTCCCTTCTGGGGGTTTGGACTGGTTGACCTTTAGAGGTCCCTTCCAACCCAAACCATTCCATGATTCTGCAGATGCCCTGTGTGTGTTCATGGGTTACCCTCTCTTAATCCAGCAGCTCCCAAATGCAAGCTCTCCCACCAAGGCCTCCTCCAAACAGGACTCTGTGCCTTGCCCACAGTGGGAACCCTCTCCAGTGGATCCCTTTCCCACCAGGGCTCCTTCCAGCTGGGATTTTCTGGTAGCTGGGGCAGGGGTTCCCTTATCCCTGGGAGAGAATGGCTCATACCCCAACAGCACCATGCCCTAGGGGCTCAGCATCCAAGAGACAGGGTTGGTGTCTGGAGCAAGATTTGGGGCAGTGAGCAGGGAGGAACTTGCCCTCATCAGCATGCATAGCTGCAAATCATCTATTGTGCTGAATGAAAAGCGAATTACCATGAAGGTATTGCCCAACAGGCTCTCACCCTGGGAATCACAGCATTTTTAATTGAGACAAAAAAAGGGGAGTTTGACTTCACTGTTTTCCCCCCCTCAAATTCCAGAGAGCTCAGACATGATTGCTTACACAAGCAGTAACCCCGCTGTTTAAATGGCAAGTTAAAGCTCCAGGGTTCAGCAGTCAGGGCTGCTTAGAAGTACCACAGTGCTTGATTTTGATTCATGTGAGCTTTGCAAATGGAGCTGGTAGAAATATCTTATTCTCTCTTCTCTCCTTGGCTGTTGATGTGTAATGCTGTAAGCTGACTGGTTTGATGCAATCCTGGGAGATGAGAAAAAAAGATAAGTTAGAAAATATCCCAAAATACATCAGAGTGTACTAGGGTAGAAAATGAGCTTCAGTTTGATACAATGGATGGGAGTGGTCCTTCTCAAAATCTGGCTGCGATCACATTTTTGTCTGAATTTGTGAAAAGTGCATCATTTTTATCTTCCTAGGTGACACAACAGCAGTTTCACTGCTGTCCCAGCAACCCAGCAAAATCCTAGCTATGCTTTTGGCACTGCTGCTGCTTGCTGTGGCTCACACGAGAGCTGTTCCACCAGTGTTCTTTGCAATCAAAGTTAAAAATAATTCTCTCTAAAGAGAAAAAGATGTTGTCACATAGGAAGAGATTTAATTAAGCAATGGGGATTTGTTTTGTTTCCTCTTTTTTTTTCCTTTTTTTTTTTTACTTTAGGAGATTTGCTTGGAGAAACATTTTCTTTTTTTGTACACAGTTTTCCTGGGGGCAAATTACTGCATTTAATTTGATTTTAAACCTTGCTACACAATCAATAATGCCTCAAGTCTGGAAGCAAATCTCATGGAGAGTGACTTCAATCTGAGATTTCAGATCAGTATCCCTAAAATTCAGATGTGAAATACTTTTCCCAAAAAAAACCCAAACAAAAGCAGTTTGCTTTTGACCTGAACCATGTTAAGAAGAAGGCTATTTATGTTAGTTAGAATTGGCCAAACTCTGCTGCTGTTCTGAAAAGCTGCAAAAATAAGGCATGGAAATAACCCAAGGAATTCTCTCCAAGTCTTGGTAGTCTATTTTTACATGTGGACATATAATTCATATCCCAGAGATGGTCACTCACATTTGCCCAAACCCTTGGTTTCCAGACTCTGTAGCAAAGTTCTTCAACCTGCCTTGGATGGAGAGGGAGAATAGGGGCAGAAATGTTCTTTCATTGGATCTCTGCCCTGATTTTTTAAAAATTTAGGCAGATCCCAGAGAGGTTCACACTGTGACTTTGCAGTGCTATTGGTCCATCTCACTGTGTGACTGCATCGTCCACAGGAGGCCAGAGATGTGTTCACTTATACCAGGACTGGATTAAGCTACTCTCTGCTGAAACTTTTCTTTTTCTAAACCACCAGGTGTGGAGCTTTTAGAATTCTCTTCACCCTTTGTCCACTTCCATCAAAATTCTCCTAGTGCTCACATTATGGTCTGTTTAGCCCAGACTGTCAATTTGTGGCTGGTAGAAATCTGGAAGCAATTCTTGCTTAGTGTGAAGTGCCAGGCTTAAATCCAAGATTTGATGGATGTGACAGTTAATTTCAACTGCAGATACTTCCCTTTGTCTTTTGAATCATTTCAGTTTTTTTCTGTTTAAATGTACTTGAGAAAAATCTCTCCAGAACATTGTCATTTTACTGGTGCTGCTCTGCATAGCTCTGGGTCTTTTTCTCACACACTTGTGACTGCAAAGTGAGGATTCCATGAGGATGCCATGCTAGAGGGCTACCAATATTTTGACAAGGAGTTCCCACCAAAATTTACTCATTTAACTAGTGATACACCCTGCTAAGCACCTTGAAAAGTTGAGTTTGCACGGAAGAGGGATGTGCAGATTATAAACCACATGGAGTTTTGATTATGTAGGGTGAACATCTCTACAACACTTTCCCAAAAATCATGTTAAACCCATGTATTTTAGGGGAAAAAAGACCCTAACAAAACAACAAACAAACATAAGTCTAGGTTTTTTAGTTTTAAGATTATCAGAAGTAGGAGATCCACCACAGCCATTGCTACAGCTTTCTAATGGATTGCAAGAAATTCAGCATTAGTACAGCTTGGGAACAGTTATCTATCCTCACATTTCAGACTTTGCATGTCATTTTTAGTTTGAGTTTACAGCTTCATCCAAACAATTGGACTTTTTTGTTTGGTAGGTGGAAGAGCCCTCACTAATCAGATTTATGCTCCCCCGTAGATAGATATTTACAGCCTATCATATAATTATCATTCTCTCCTTCTTAAGCTAAACAGGCTGAGCTACTCAAGAAACCCCAAATCTCATTTATTACCCAGTCATCAAGTGCTGATTTATAGAAAACAAGACATTCTTCCTGTCATGTCCTTGGTGCCTTGATTAAATTTCCCTTCAGACATGAATTTTTGCTAAACCAATGCTTATTTGGTGGTTCTTCTTTGCCATTAGTTGTTACCACGTTGCCCTCCCAAACAATTCAGTCAGGTTTGCTTCCTCTGGGGACAGGTTCTCCTTCAGCTGCAACGAAGCCACTCTGACTGCACAAGTTTCTGTCTACATGCAGGTTGGAGCATCAAAACTGAACCTCTCACTTGCTAGGTGTGCATGGCTTCCAGAGCTTGTGGCTGTCTGCACTCCTGTTCCTAATTCAGAAATTATTTTCATTCAGTGGCCTCCGAATTCCTCAAAAGTCCTGAAATTTTGCAGATGTCACATGAGGCTGATGTTGGTGTGCACCAGTGCAGCTGAGCGGCCTTGGAAGGCCACTTCTGTGTGATCTGACTCACACCACAAGGCTCAGACCAGGAGAGAGAGAGAGAAGGATTTCTGTGGTCCCTGTGTTTGTCCTGGGAAGGATATTGGTTTCCTTATTCACAGAGTGAAGTTTGCAGCACCAGTCACCTCTCCTGGGTGGTCAGACTGCTGGTTTGAAAGGAGACATCACCATCTCAAGGTTTCCTTATTGCAATCATCGACACTTTTATCCCATACCACCTTCCCCTCTTCTTGATCAAGTGTCTCATCAGTTATTATTTGCTTGCTAATTAAGACTTCTGGCTGTGCAGAATTCTCCAGACCACCTTCCCTCAGCATGTGGGCCTCTGGTCACCCCCACCACACAAAACACCACCTTGTCCCCTTGGCTGCCAAGGCCACCTCCCCGCCTCCTCTCTTTGTGATTCATTCCTCTGCACCTTGAATTTGGGAGGACATTGGTGCTTAGAAAGCATCCTCTGACCTTCAATTTAATGTGGACTTTATCTTGATTTTAACCAGTGGGTGAATTTAGGGAAATGGCAACAAAACTGCCATATACTATGTGGATTTACTGTAAATATTTTTGCATATTTTCTGACATATTATAGGACACAACACTACCATGCAAAGTGCTTAGTGTAGGCAAAATGAAGAAGAAAAAAGGGGAGAAGGGGGAAAATTTTCTGTGGAGAGAGTTTTACTGGAGAGCTGCTTGGAGCTGCCTCCTGCACAGCCTGTGCTGTGTCATGGCAAGGCAAGAGATTAGAGCTGCCACTGCTTGACACAGCTGCACAACCACAGCCAAATCAGAGCCCTGATTGCATCAGTTTCACTTAATTCCATTTCTTGATTTAGGGGAAGAGGAAGCAACATGAACATGACATTCCCTTCCTCTCTCTGACAAGGCAATTACACCGAACTAAGCTTTCTTAAGACCTGTCTTAATCCTTTTCTGGCTGTATTGCTGTCTTTTGGTTGTTTGTTGTTTTTTTTCTGGAGAGAAGCTGCCCTTAAACCCTTGACTTCATAAATCCAGACTACTTTGAACAGCAGATTTAGCAAGCAGCAGCTGTAAAATTTAATGCTGCAAAGGCAATAGTTAAGTGTGTCTATCTATTATGATCATAAATGCTTATGATCTCAAGACAGTGAGTGTAAAAAACCTTTAATTCAAGATTGCAGGAATTTCCCCTTATCTTGGTGACATTTAAAAGCATAACTTAAGGAAAACTCCTCTCTTCTGTGCCATCTGATGGTGATGGCCCTAAACTCCCTACACAGGTATGGCACTTGATAGTCCAGCATTGCTGGTGAAGCTTTGAAAAGCTATTAAAAACCCAAACCCAAGCCACCCAAGCTGCACCTCCTAATCACAGTCAACGCCAAGGAGCAAGTTTGAGTAAAAACCAGCTGAAGGAAGGTAAAAAATCCCCTTCATGAAGACATCCAGGGTGAGAGCGCCTGTTTTCCCCCCTTCCCAAAAAACAAGGGCTGTCTGTATGGACTGGAGATGGGGCCAGGGCTGTGGGGCACTGCTTGGTGAGAGGAGGCAGCTGGCAGCAGCTAGAAATGAAGGGTTCAGTACACTGCACATCCTTGAGTGAATTTAGGATTGCCTTTCCATTTAACTAGTGAGGCTGCCCCACTGGGGAGATGTGGGAGGATTTACTTAGAAGCCACTCAAAAGGCATAGGAGGCATTTTTTCAGGCACAGATGCCTCACTGTGCTTTACAATCAAATAATTAACACCCACTAAAACCTAGAAAGACTGTTTACCTACCTCTAACCAAGTTTAGAGGTAGGTAAATAAACACGGAAATGTTGGTGTGCATCGGTCGCTGATTTAACGGCTGCTACCACAGCAGAACCCAGGAGTCCTGAGCAATTAAAACCAAGGAACAATTACAGAAAGCAGAGTAGATTTATTTTTAAAGTCTCCAAGGAGTATCAGAAAACATCCCCTTTGTTAAATACGTCTTAAATTTAAAGCAAGGCAAATAATCCATAGTTATAACAGCCTACCTTGGGATCTTTTTGCCTTCTTGTTTCTCCCTCTTGGCATAATTTGAGCTGATCTCATGCCTTCTAATGAGCTGTCTCCCAGTTGGAAATGGCAACTTTTATAGCTTTTCCCAAAAACCCATGTTCAGACTGTCTTATGAAACACTCTAATCATCAGTACTTGTTCTGTAAGCTGTGTGGTGGATGGAATACATTGTAAGGAGGCAATATCTTGTTGACTGGAAAAAAAAAGAAAATCAAGATACGAATTTCTGCTCTCTTCCTTTCCCAGACTTTCAGTTAGTCCTATGACTGGAAAGCTGGTCTGTACACTCAAGCAACAAAAGCAGGCTGATCTGTGACATTTGGATATTTTTTTGTTTCAGGTTCCAGACCAGGAGGATTTGCTTCTTTGTGTTTTGTTGCCACTTAAATACATTTTTTTTTCTCTCTTGAATAGTAACTGGGCAGCTGTGAGCCAGGCAAGATGTACCTGCATATTTTCAGGGCTCTGCGTGTGCCTGTATCCCATATTTACATTTCAACAGCTAGAGTTTTAAAAGCTCCGCTATAAGGAGTATTCCCATTTCAAATCCTGTATGAGGAAAAAAAGCTCTTTCTTAGAGGCAAAAGTTTTTCATGGATTGGAAATTGTAGTACCCAAGAATTCTAATTTTGCATCCATAGTCACTTCAATCATGATTTAAGGCATAGTTGGATATTCACTGATTTATATAATCAATCTTAAGCTTTTTTTTTTTGGCCCTTCAGCCTTTTGCTATTTTCATTTAGAGAAGTTGGTTATTATTGCATTAAAGCCATTAAAACAGGTTGCTTTGCAATCATATATAATTTTACACTGTCAGATTTTTTTCTTGAAAACAAGATCTGCGTATATACTTACTAAATTAATTACCTGCTCTAACATACATTTATCCAAATGCTTAATTTTTGCATTCCTAATGTGCTGAGTGATATAATGACAGTAAATAAAAGAAATTTAATTTGATATGAATTCGTGCCAAGCACTTCTGATAAAGAATGAAACTGAAAAATATGTGGGAAGTCAGTATTTCACATCTGTTATTTATTTGCCTAGAACCTTCTCTGGTACCTGTCTGCATTTAAATTATTAGACAAACAAATGATTATTCACTCCTTTCCTCTAACTTAAAATCTTCAGAAAGCATTTTTCAGATATTCTGATTGCTCAAGTAATTGGACTTCTTCATATTTTTAGAATTTGCCAAGACTTTATTCAATCACTGGGTACGAAAATCTTTCAACTACACTTGTTCTAGTACTGAACAGCTGCTGATTTTAATATTTTGCAGGTATTCACTTTTTTTACCTATTTCATGTTTTGATGATATGGAATTCTGTTGAGAGGACAATACAATTGCAGCAAAGCCAGAGCACACAGCTTCTTTCACTCTCTAAGGGTCATGCAGAAAGTGAGACAAGTTTGGAAATTTCAGCTCTTGGTATCACTGAAGGCAGCAAACTCTAAAGATGCTTTGTTGGAGACATCTATATTTTTAGGCTTGTTTTAGATATAACCACCTTCTCTTTGTAGCAGTCTATCAGTTAGTAATTAATGTATTTATGGCAACCTCCTCCCATCAGTGACAAACATATTTGGTGCAAAAATGCTTTAACTTCTCATAGTTATAGTTGGAAGATAAAGTTGCAATAGAAGTACCAATATTCATTGCTTAAATGCACCACAAACAAATGGAATATTACTTTTTCTTGATGAATGCCCATAATGTATACTGCAAGGCACTACTATGATACAAGATGCATAAATCAAGCAATATTGTCGTTTTTCTTCTCCTCCAAACCTTAATTGAAAATAAATAGTGCACACACCATGCAGCTGTCTCCAGTTTCTCAATTCCAAGCAGCCATTCCAGGTGCACTGGTGACTGCTGTGTGGCAATAAGTGTCTGGAGTTACTCCCTGGCTCCTGGCTCGACCTGCACCCACATTTGGAAGAGGCCAGAGTCTCTTTCAGAGGCACCAGCCCCTGCACCTAGCACTGCGACATGGGAATGCCACAGCTCCTGGTGGGAAGTCTCCTGATATCCAAGTCTACAAGAAGTCTGTAAGCAGCAGGGCTCCTGAGGCATGCAGAAACATGTACAAGCTCTGTCACATCCCAAAAGCCACTCATCAGGGAATATGTCTTATTATTATTATTGTTATTATTATGGTCAGGGAGTCTTGCCCAAGATTGTGTTTCAGAAAAAACAAGAAGAAAGCAGCAGCAGTTTCCCAACACTCCAGTGCAGCACAGCATTGCTGAATCCAAGGCTTCTGTGCCTTTAGTGAGGGTCGATTTGGTCCCTCATCCTGGAGAAGGTGTGAAGCAGCACATCTGTGCGTATCTCCTGTGCTGATTTCAGAAGCCCAATTTCCTCTCAGTGGTTTTTGGTGAGGCTGATTGAGGTTCCATGTCTGGGACAATGAACTTTGTCATGCAGCTTCTCACTAGAATCCTCTCCATTGTCGAGTGATAATTTGATGAATCCTGGCTTGTAAATAGAGCTATAAAAAAAGGTCTCTGTTCTTAGACCGTGTGTCCTGCGACTGTGTTACGGAAGGAAGCAAATCATTGCTTCTTGCAGTGCCTTTATTGCTATCTCCTGGCAAATACCAAATGCCATGTCAAATCTACCACTTCCCTTCTGGAGTGCTAATACACTTCTGGGAAGTCTGCACATATCCACTCATCCCTTTGATTTGATTCAGTTTGTACTGCACAGCGATTTCCTGGGATGGTTTCAGCTGGCCTCCTCTTCTCTTCTGCCTGTCCTTTCCCTCACAGTGATTCACAGGGTGTTACTAGAGAAGTCAGCTCTTTGCCATGATGCTGCTCTGCTCAAAATCTGTTGCCTCTATGTTGCTTTGGGTTTGCTTGGTTTGAGCTCTGAAATGTCAGCTGTGTTTTTACCAACAGATTATCCACAGCAAACATTTTCAAAACAAGTTACCTGAAATTAACTTTTTTTCTGTCTTGATAAGAGTGTTTTGTAGTTCCTCAAATTCATTCTCTCATTTACAATGGGAAGTGTTTCTTCCATGAATCCTCTAAATACTGACATATGTATGATTTCACAGAGGTATAAATCTCACTGTGAAATCAGTCACAGTTCTTGCACTTGGATTAATGGATATCCAATTTCCAACCAGAAAATGTTTGCATTAAGGGGTAATCCTTACTTTCCAATCTAGACTCCAGACTAACAGTCCCACTCTTAGTCTGCTATAATGACCTCTTCATTCTCAGTGTATACATGGGAGCAAGTACAATGATAACAGGGTTTTACAGCCCCAATCTCCCATAGGAAACTTGGGAAGCACGAGTTGTCCATTTCCTTTCCCCCAGATTCCCTTACTTAGGCATTTGGTCACTGTGCATTACATTTATCAGCACTTGAAGGATCCCTGGCTCTTTCAAATATGGTTGCTTTGGGGTTTTTGTTTTGTTTTTATCTGAGAGGAGACAGTCTGCTTCGTGTGATGATGCATTCGGATGTGCCTCAGAGACTCCCTATCAGTAATTGCTGCTTTTCTCTTCTGACACAAATACATCCAAACATTTCTTCCCAACTGTAGATATGCTGCAGCACTGCTGGTGACACCAAATCTGCCATACCCTACTGTCATTCCCAGCTCTGGCACGTCCAGGCTGTGACAGGACTGTGGAACTGGCATTTCTCTGAACTTGTGTTTTGTGAATGTAGATTTTGAAGCAGCAATGCATCAGCCATGGGATTTCTGAGGCTGTGTGAATCACAAATGCCTTTCACGCTCTTGCAGGGAGGGATGTCCACTGGCTCCTTTCTCTTCTCCACTTAGCCTCAGAAATGTGACAATGACACTGAAATCTGCAATAAAATATGTATGTACCCTAAACTGCACAAAAATTCACCACTATTATGCAAACCAGAGCATCAGTAACAGATACAGACCAAACAGATAGCGTGACACTCAATTTTAATTTCATTGTCTGGGGAAAATTACTCATGTGTAGAGATTAACACATACAGAAAACCACACAAATAAGCCTGACTAACAGAAATGTTGCCACCACCTGCTTACCAGTTCTCACCTGAGCTTGGGGGCTTATCTAGTACCTGTACCTACAACATTAATTGATGGCACAAATAGGGGCTGGTTTTCCTCTTGGGTGTATTGTCACAATGCCAGTCTGACTCCACAAGCACCATCAAACCACACCTGAGAAAACCAGGAGTCAGGTCTATAAATCAGAGATTGTAAACAATGATGACAGATATTATTGGACAATCATCTCTGGCCTCATTCATTCATTCATTCATTAATAAATCAACGGAGATTTATGGTGCAGACTGTAGCACCACTAAATCTTTGCCCTTTTAAAACAATGTTTATTGAGTTTCAGGCTGGCAAAGCAATCGATTACTCCAGAAAAGCATTTTGAAGTAAATCAAAACCATGGTGGGAGAGCACATCCCCTTCCATGTAACAGCAGCTTACTGAACTGCAAATGCTTCCAAAACCAGGAAAAAGCAACTTCTTCCACACAGAGGTAAGAAATCAAGTTTTCATCTATATTAGGGATCTGGCACGCTGCAGTCTTTTATCTTTTTGTGGTTTACGTGTTTATACATAACAGGGCAGCCTGCCAGCAGCTCTGGCCAAAACCAGAAGAGACAGCTTAGCTCTGAGAGGAGAGGTTTTTGCTGGAGCAGTGCATGAAATAGGCACATTGGTTTGTCAGCCCTCAGTTGTAAATCTGGAGGCACTGCCTGCAGTGCTGACCACCACTATAAGCACATCAAAACCGAGCAGTGTGAGAGTGCCTCTAGAGAGCAAGGCACTGTGGCTGGCAGAGAACCTCTCCTGATGCATTCCCAAAGCTGAGGGACCTCATTTGCGTTCACATTTTGGCCCAGATCCACCACTCCGGCAATGCGAAGGGAAATCTATTGACTAAGCTTCCAGAATTACTTCAGAGACTCAAACAGTGTCAAATCAATTTCCTGTGTCTGTGGCAAACACCAGGAAATTCAGAATTAAGATTCCCCAGTGAACTCAGCTCTGTTTCCTTGACCATGTGTGTTCAGTAGGGTTTTCATTACCCCATTCTTCTCTGTATCAATGTTTTCTATAGGTGAACTCTTTCTCACTCTGTGATCTGGGGACTGTGAACAGCTCATAATCTGTCAGAAGGTGGTTGATGGAACAGGACACGAAAACTCAGGATCAAACCTACATGCATGCAAGGAAGCAAATCAGTTCATGGAAGGAAACCAAGTAAAGAGACACTCAAAGCTGAACCCAAGGCTTTCCACTGGAAAATGAAAACCTTCGTGGGTGCATTTCAAGACCCCTTAATTTTATCTGAAGTGGTTACGTAGCACTTGGACCAGATAAATGAGCACTGGGCTAAGTGATCCCCTGGGTCCCGTCCAGATCCAACAACACAGCATGTGCTGGATTCATTTCCCACCCAGCATCTAAAGTACAGATGTTTACACTCACTGGGCTGCCTGTGTTATCAGTGGGAAACAGGCCTGGCTGGGACAGCGAGCCTTGCTCAGGCTCCTGAGGCTGAAAATAAACTGCAAAGAGACGGGGTGAACAAATACTGCTATGAGGGGTTAAACCAAAACAGTGTTTTGCCAGTATTTCCTCAGATTCAATTAGGTATAGGACTGTGATTCTGCTTTCTTTGTACAGAAGAACTCCCACTAACATTAATGGGTACTTCTTTTCCTTAAAAAGATGTACAAAATAAAGCTCCTAGACTACAGGCAAAAATATGCAATTTCAGTATAAATCAAGAGTGTTTGGTTTAGCTCCAAGTGCCGTGTGAGAGGAACAGAACTAAAATTCACCTCAGGGCATCCAAAGACAACAAATGAAATTTTGAGAGAAAGTGTAAGAATTGTAGTTACAGCAAGATGTGTACAGTGTGTTTGTATTGTGCAAGGTTTTGTTCTTCGCTGAGCAGCATGACCTATTTCCCAGCATCATGTGATTTTTGTATTGGAAGACTCTTCTGTAAAGAAGTAGAATTAATTATCCAGTGGAAAAGAGACAATACTGATTTTCCTTACTTCTGCCCAATGAAACAGTTTAACATTACATTACATTTTATTTATTTATTTTTAAACTCCATCACCCTTTTAAAAGATACAGACAAGTGTATGCACATACTTATCTGTTGCTGGCAATATGTAGTTTTGTTAAGATGTCATTCAAAGAAATGTACAAGGCATCAGGAAAATCCAAATTAAACTACACTAGGATTTAATATGATTTAAAGTCCATTTCCAACCACAACAGCAGCTAAGCACTCAGGCATCTAAAGTGCACAAAAGGAATTTAAGCTGCCTTCCACACCTCCCAGCTCACAGAGGTGCCTCAGATTTCTGCTTAAATTTTGCTTAGTTGCCTGCAGTTTTTAAAACTATGCACATGGAGATGAAAATCTAGGGATGTCACCTCTGGCTAAAATCATCCGGCATTCCTAAAACAGGAGTTCCTGTGTCCCAGTCTCATAAGCAACTCTGTCTATCAGACTTTCTGAGTTCATTTCTAATTGAGCCAACACTAAATCCGAGAGGAGAGAGAGAGAAAAATAACAAGCATATATATAACAGAGACATCTGGAAGGGAACTGTTTATACAAACTCAACAGCTTTTGAAAAGCTGGGCCCTTGAAGTATACACAGGCACTCCAAATCAGCAGTCCCTTCTGAAATGCCCTCTATATATGTATTTTTAGCTTGCAGCTTCTTTATTTCTAGTCATTTCTTCTACCAAACTGGAAGTCTTTGTAATTATGGTGACAGGACTTTTTTTTTAATGGTTGTGTAACTCAAAACCAGCCAAATGAAAGCTGACTACACTTTCCCAAAGGAAAGAAAAAGTTTTTTTTGCATTAAGAAATTTCAGCTCTAACAGCAATCACTTTTCAGGTAACTGGTAGAAAGCTGTGCTCATAGCACAGGTTTCTGTTCATTTGTCATTATCAACAGCACAACGGTGCCAAGAACAGGGAACATTGCAGTCATGAGTACAAGGCACTGCTGAACATTTGGTAAGCTAAGCGGATATTCAGTTAGGTTGGATTTAAAGTATTAACCACTTTGGGAGATGAATTCTGGCTTTCTCCATCTTTTGTATCACGTGCACGTTAATGCATTGTGTCAGCATGTAGGTTTTTTTGTTAAGACCTCAAATAATTTAGAGCTTAAATTTAGGAGAGTCTGTCAACACTAGAAAACAACAGTGTTGTTGCTGTTGTGCTTTCACACGTGACCAAAGCTGTGTATCTGCACTTGCTGGAGCACCCCTGAATTTCTAAGAACAGATGAGCCCCAGTTCAGTGTCAGCTTCAAATCTCCTTTACCTTCCAGCAGCTCGTGCAGGACCTGCTGTACCAACATGCAAGCAGTTGCCTGCATTCTGCTCAGTGCAGAAGGGAACTGGGGATTCTCTGCACTTACCTGGAAACAACGAGGAGCTGCCTTTGCACCCGGGTGTTGAACATGCCTTAGACAGAGCTCAGTACTGAAATCTAACATGGAAACATTCTCCAGCGATTTCTAACCAATGGTTTGAGAAGCCAGAATGAGATCTGGGGAAGGGGGGCTATGAAAGATGAGATGGGTACAAAGGGATACATTTCAAAAACTAAGAGAGTCTCTTCAGGTGGAGAGAAAATCTACTTCTGATTATATTCACGCTTTCAGAAAAATTGACAAGTTAAGATCAATGCAGGAGACTTTCTTTCCAGGATACCCTGCAGACCTGTTGGGGTTCTCTGAAATAGCTGCTTCACTCTTGCTCTTAAGTAGATTTCAACTGCTTTGATGTGTTAAGTGGATTTTGCTCAATTGAAAAGGTTAGTAGTGCTTCATTTGAAATCTTGCTTCATGCACATAGCAAACTTTTCCATGGAAGAGTTTATTTTAAGCCTGGGGATGTTAATGGACAAATATCAGGACAGTTGCTCTCAGATTCACCCCAGAGGTAACGGCCAGAACTTCACAGAGCTCTCTTAAGTGCTGAGAAAGAGAAGATGTCATTTGCCAGAAGATGTCAGAACACAGCTGAGCAGGAATATGGAAACTCATTTCTCAGCAAACTTTGTAAGTGCTACCTTTGGGATTTTTTTATGCTGTTTCCGTATTCACCATTTTTATTTCTAAACTTTGAACGTACTTCCTTTTCTTTCTCTTTTTCTTCTTTATCTGTCCCACGCTAAAATACCCTGTGAATGCACCACCCTTTCAGATTTTAGTTTGGATCATTGGATTGTTACGTGCCCAACACTCTCACCGGACACAATAAGCACTGCAAAGTAGGACTGCCAGTATATAATAATACAGGGAATTTACACTTTGCTGTAGTTAAAATTTGGGTAGACCAGAAACAGGTCAGGCAAGCTTAACTGTCCTCCTGTTGGTGATAGAATCTGAGTATTTTTCTGACTGAAGAATTACATCATGCTGTGTTTCTGCAGTCAAACTGCCATGAGCTACTTGTATGAGATCATTTCTCTGAATGAGCTATTTCTTATCTAGAAAAGGACTTGTGAGGTACACTAAAGTTCATACAGAAAAAAAAAAAAAAAAAAAAAGGAATCCCTACTCTATGAGCATCCTTGTCCAAACCCAGAAATTGCAGAAAAAAATGAGCTGCAAATACCTGTGTGCCACCTGTGTGGAAAACGAAGACAAACAGGAGGCTCAGCACTGGGACCCTCAGAGGAAGGCTAAAGTGCCTTTGTCCTGTCTCCATTCCATGGGAGGACTGAAATACACCTGTGATGTTCTCCAGGAAGCCAGGGAGGCTGCTGGAATTTATGGCAGCCTTCTATAAAGCTACACCAGCACAGGAGACCAGCCAAAAATTTTGTGGTTGGCCAAGCCAGTGTGGGCTGAGCATCATCAGATGAGGCTGATCAGAACTGCCAGGAACAGGCTGTGCTGGAGGAGAGAGAGGGAAGGAAAAGCAACACATCCACCTGACCTAAGGGCAGACTCTCTGCCTCCCACTACAACTGGAAACCAGTTGAGAGTTCTGTGATGGTAGTAAAAGCACAGCAATAAAGGGATTTAATGGCACTTCAAGTAAACACAGAACATAAATATTTAGATATTCCTTGTACGTACTTTTCTAAAGTAGGTTGAGTTATGATGTTCTGAATGTCATATATCACAGGCAAAAGAGGGAAGACATTTGGAACCTAAACCATAGTTAAATCAACTTTTGAAAATATAGGTCTACCATAGCTGCTGAGGGCAATATTTGCTTTACTGTGAAGATTCAGAGAGCACTGTGACCCTCTCTTTCCACGTTACTTCCTAATGTTAATCTCCTCAAAATCTATATTCTGTAACTATCTTTCAGACATAATGAACATATGTGATCTTGAAGAAAAAGCTTTAAGAGCTGCAAGCACTCACCATCTTGGAGATTATACCTAATTTCTTTAGTGGCATCAGTAAGGTGTTTGAAGGATAATGCTAGACACTGGTATTTAAAAATGTTGTTCCGATTTAACTTTTTTTTTCTTTTTTTTTAAGAAAAGGTTTTGACTTCCAAGCTGTGGCACTTCCCATGCTGCATCCAAGAAAGGAGAAGAAAAGCTGCCTATCCCAACCCATTATCGCTCATAAAAGCCTCACCAGGTTGAATTTCTGTGGCCAGGACAGACCCTGCATGCAGTCCGGTCACACCTCGAACAGAACGAGTTAGATTCCAAACGAAACCATCATTTTTAAAACTTATTCCGAAAAACGGAGCGAACTTGTACTGCCTTTGATGTGTTCCGACCTGCTCCTTTATGTTTATATGTAGGAACACAAAGACACTGTCAGTCTGTTGGTGTCACATTTGTACCAATCAAACAACAATCAAATAACAATCAAATAGCCCGGGTGAGATCCTGCTCCTTTCACGGAGCGCTTCCACCACGTCGGGTCCTTGGCAGGGCATGGATTTACAGCGCATGGAGCGTCCGCCACCGAGCGCCCGCTCCCTCCCTCGCTTCTCCTCCATCCCGCCCCGGGACCGTGCCATTTATTAACCCCGCTACATGGCCGTCCCCTGCCTCACTGAGAGCTTCCGTCATCAATCCCCCGCGGCTCCATCTCCGCCTTTCTCCCACACACATCCCCCGTGCCCGGGAGCTTCGCCCACCCCTGCCGGCGGCCGCCCGCTCCCTCCCAGCCCCGCGGGGCGGCTGCGGCGGGGCCGGGCCCGCGGGCACCTCCCTCCCTGCATCCCTCCCTCCCTGCGTGCCGCGGGATGCGCTGCCGGGCGGGCGGGCGCACACGGACCGCGCTCCCCGGGGGCAGCGGCGGGAGCCAGAACCATGTCTCCGGTGAGCGGCCCCGGGCGAGCGGTGCGGCTGCGGGGGAGCCGCACTCCCGTGGCCGGGCTGAGTAATCTCCCCACGGCCACCACCGGGCACGCCGGAGCGCGGGGTGATGGGCGCTGGGGCGAGAGCGGTGCGGGCGTAGGGGGGCGGCTCCGCCGCATCGCGTCCCGCTGCGGCGCGGGCAGCGCGGAGCCCCGGCCGGGCGCTGCGGGGCGGAGCCGC